>CM067762.1:36635140-37235140 GCA_034642375.1 Vigna nakashimae | reverse complement strand
GCATCTATATTGAGTTTGATTTACCTCTTTTCCTGACTCAT
Organism: Vigna nakashimae; assembly: GCA_034642375.1. Taxonomy (NCBI): domain Eukaryota; kingdom Viridiplantae; phylum Streptophyta; class Magnoliopsida; order Fabales; family Fabaceae; genus Vigna; species Vigna nakashimae. Next base: position 37,235,099 of record CM067762.1, on the reverse strand, counting down.
CTTTATCAAGATAGCAAGATGTTCCCATAGGTGTAGATGCTTCCTTTGCTTTGTCCATTTCAAACTTCTTAAGAATTTCTCTACAATACTTGGTTTGAGAAATGAACGTACCTTCTTTCATTTGCTTAATTTGAAGACCAAGGAAGAATGTTAATTCTCCCATCATAGACATTTCAAATTCACCCTGCATAGTCTTAGCAAAATCCTCACAAAGAGATTTATTAGTTGATCCAAAAATAATATCATCAACATATACTTGAATAATCAAAATATGTTTTCCGACTCTTTTAATAAACAAAGTGGAATCAACTTTTTCTCTATTAAAATTATTTTCTAAAAGAAAATTGCTAAGTCTTTCATACCAAGATCTAGGTGCTTGTTTTAAACCATAAAGTGCTTTCTTTAACTTATAGATGTGATTTGGAAATTTAAAATCTTCAAAACCGGGTGGTTGTTCAACATACACATCTTCTTTTATAAAACCATTTAGAAATGCACTTTTAACATCCATTTGAAATAATTTAAATTTCATTATAGATGCATAAGCAAGAAGTAGGCGTATTGCCTCTAACCTGGCAACTGGAGCATATGTCTCATCATAATCTATACCTTCTTCTTGACTATATCCTTGAGCCACAAGCCTAGCTTTATTTTTGGTGATATTTCCATCTTCATCCAGTTTGTTTCTGAATACCCATTTTGTTCCAATTACTTGATGAGTATCTTCTCTAGGAATCAATTCCCAAACTTGATTTCTTTCAAACTGGTTGAGTTCTTCTTGCATTGCTATACACCATTGTTCATCTTGAAGAGCTTCCTTAATGTTCTTAGGTTCTATCTGCGACATGAAAGCTACACTCATACAAAAATTTACTAAATTTCTTCTAGTGTTTACCCCTTTTGATATGTCGCCAATGATGTTGTCCAATGATAATCCTCTAGGTTGTTGCCATATTTTGTTTAGATCTTCATCATCTTGAGGATTATTCATTTTCTCTTCATTTGTTGTCTTTTGCAAGTCTTCATTTTCATCTGCATCTGATTCTGACTCAAGAGGTTTTGCCTCAAGGTCCACAATTTCATCAAAGACAACATGCACAGATTCTTCTATTTCAAATGTTTTTCGATTAAAAACTCTATAAGCTTTGCTAGTTAGAGAATATCCTAGAAAAATAGCTTCATCGGCTTTGGAATCAAATTTTCCTAAATTTTGTTTTCCGTTATTTAAGACAAAACATTTGCATCCAAAAATTCTTAAATGTGAAACATTTGGTTTTCTACCTTTAAAAAGTTCATAAGGAGTACATTTCAAAATAGGCCTAATAAGCATTCTATTCAATACATAACATGCAGTACTCACAGCATCAGCCCAAAATTGTTTAGGAACACTATATTCATTTAACATAGTTCTAGCAAGTTCCTCTAAGGATTTATTCTTTCTTTCTACAACTCCATTTTGTTGAGGAGTTCTAGGTGCAGAAAAATTATGAGAAATGCCATATTCTTCACAAAAAGTTTCAAAAGATTCATTTTGAAATTCACCTCCATGGTCACTTCTAATAGCCTTTATTTTCAAGTCCTTTTCATTTTGAACTAAATTTGCAAACTTTTTAAATTCTTTGAAAGCTTCACTTTTAAGAGTAAGAAAGAAAGTCCAAGTATATCTTGAATAATCATCTACAATAACTAAAGCATAATAATTTCCTCCAAAACTTTTTATCCTAGAGGGACCAAATAAATCCATGTGCAAAAGTTCTAAGGGTTTTAAACTAGAAACAACATTTTTCGAATGAAAGGATGATTTCACTTGTTTTCCCTTTTGACATGCATCACACAATTTATTTTTCACATATTTTAGTTTTGGTAGACCAATTACTAAATCTTTAGAAATGAGTTTATTCATTTGTTGCATATGAATATGTGCAGCCCTTTTATGCCATAACCATGGATTTTCTTCTTTTACAACTAAACATGAAATATTCCTATTTGATGCATTTTCTAAATCAATCAAATAAATATTGTTATGCCTAATTCCTTTCAAAGCAATTTCAGAAGAATCATTTTTATAAATGGTGCAAGAATTTTGTTCAAAGGTTACCTTGAATCCTTTATCGCATAGTTGGCTAATGCTAATTAAGTTGTGCTTTAATCCTTCCACATATAGCACGTCTTTGATCATCAAGGTATCTTCACTTCCAATATCTCCTATTCCAAGGATTTTTCCTTTGTTGTTGTCACCATAGGTGACAAAGCCTCATTCCTTTTTCTGGAAGCTTGTAAATTTCTTTTTATCTTCGGTCATGTGTTTTGAACATCCACTGTCAAGACACCACATATACTTCCTTGGTTTTGATAATTCCTACAACATAAAAAGAACAAGCTATTTAGGTACCCAACTATTTTGTATGGGTCCTTTGGGTTAGATTAAAAAGATTAAAATCATTTTACAACCCAAGCATATCTACCACTTGGAACACCATAATGCTTAATTTTACATTTATTAGATGTATGACCCTTTTTCATACAATAAAAGCATGATGCAGTATTTGTGTTCCTATAAGTTGTTCCTTTTTCTACCCAAGTTCTATGGGTTCTATAATTATGCTTATTTTTAATTCTAGGAACATACTTATTTTTAACAACCTTATTTTCATTGATTTTACTACATTCTCCTAAGGTTGTTTCATCTAGTAGTTTCTTATAATTAATACAGGATGCACATTCATTACTACTAGAAAATTTGCCTTTTTCATAATATAAAACTTTACCTTTTAAATTTCTAATTTCTTCTGCTTGATATAAAAATTTATTTTTCAAACTTCTGTTTTCTTCAGATAAATTTGTAAATTCAGTTTTCAAATTATCATTTAATTTAGAAAAACTTTCAGAAGTAAGCTTCAAATCTTCATTTTCTTTAAGAAGGCTATTAAGTTCATATTTCAAATTTTTAAAGTCCTTTTTCAGCTTTTTATGAGCAACATCTAATTTTTCAGATTCAATTAATAATGCAGCATACATTTCATTTTCATCAATATGACTATCATTATCAGAATAGTTTGAACTACTTACTTGGCTGTCATTATCGTCATCTGCCATCAAACAGATGTTTGCTTCTTCATCTGAGTCGCTTGAATCTGTAATTGTTTCATTGTCGTCTTCCCAAGCAATGTATGCCTTCTTTTTCTTGAAAAATTTCTTTTCTTTCTTTTCTTCACCCTTCTTTTGATTTGGGCAGTCTGCTTTCAAGTTTCCTTTTTCTCCGCAACCATAACATCTGTAGTTTGAGGAAGATCCTTGATTTTCTCTCTTTTCATTTCTGAATCTCCCTTTGCCTTTTGATTTCATGAATCTGTTGAACCTCTTGATTAGTAGACTCAAGTTTTCATCTTCATCTGAGTCTTCATCTTCCATCTTGCTTTTGCTCTTTTCTACCTCAGATTTGAATGCTAGAGTCTTTTTCTTCGTTTTTGCTTCTTCTTCCTCTAATCTTCCAAGGTCTAGTTCATGCTCTCTCAACTTTCCAAATAATGTCGCCATGGTCATTGTGTTGAGATTTTGTGACTCAGAAATTGCAGTCACTTTTGGTTGCCAAGCCCTGTCTAAAGATTTCAAAATTTTTATATTTAATTCATCAGTATCGAAAGACTTACCTAGTCCAATAAGATGATTTACGATGTTGGTGAAGCGTTTCTGAACATCTACTATTGTTTCTCCTTGCTTCATCCTGAACATCTCGTATTCCTGGATCAAGGTATTCTTTCTAGCTCTTTTAACATCATCTGTACCTTCATGGGTTACTCGTAGTACTTCCCACATTTCTTGTGCAGTTTTACAAATGGATATCCTGTAAAACTCATCAACAGTTAAAGCAGATGAAATTATATTGCGAGCTTTAATATCATTACCGAATTTTTTCTTGTCTTCAGCAGTCCATTGGTCACGGGGCTTTGGTTCCTGCATATTGTTAGTTGGAACAAAAGGACCAGATGCAACAGCATCCCAAATATCTATATCAATAGACTCCATAAATATTTGCATTCTTACCTTCCAAAATGCATAATTCTCACCAGTGAATAGAGGTGGTCTATTGATAGAGGCACCCTCTGCAAAGGTTTGATGTGATCCTGCCATTTGAATAACTATCAAAGCAAGCTCTGATACCAATTGTCAGAGCGGCTGCAGCGGAATGGTTAGCGTGGAATAACAAACCAAGAGGGGGGGTGAATTGGTTCTTACTTAAAAACGTGTGCCTTAAAAATTTCGACTCAATTTATCTTACTTAGCAATTAATAAAACAATTAAATAGAGTAAGGTAGAGAGAAATTTGCACAGTTGATTTTATCCTGGTTCGGATCTTACCAATCCTACGTCCAGTCGCTTATCTCAAAACAAGATAAACAATTTCACTATCACAAAACAATTACAAATTATAATTACACAAATACAATTTGTAAAGGTTTAGAAAACACCTCTCTTGATGCCACAAGAGATGAACCAACACTTCCTTTGAGTCTTCACAAAGGATGAAACACTTCCTCCGAATACTTCACGAAGGATGAACTTCCTCTTCCAAACACCTCCTCAGACAAACTAAGGATGAGCCGGCTATTTCCTCTGTCACCGTAGCAGCACTTCACCAGCTCCACAGACACGAGTTTCACAAGCCGAACAATAGCTCACAGATCTTAAGAGTTTCAGAGTTTTAGAGCACAAGGGAAGAGATTCTCAAGTTTTGTTTTGTTGTCTTGAGAGAAAATGAGAGTCTATTTATAGACTTCTCAAAAAGGCTCTTCCATTTTCGTTTGCAGCCTTTCTGACTGTGTTAATCGATTAGCTACAGTGGTTAATCGATTAACACCCCAACGGATAGTTCAACGTCTAAAAAAACGGCTAGTTTTTCAAACGGTAACTATGTTAATCGATTAACAGCCCTTGTTAATCGATTAACGTTAATCGATTAACACCCCTTGTTAATCGATTAACACTGAAATGCTGTGCTTCGCCATTTGCCTCTGGAACAATCGATTAACGCCCTCTGTTAATCGATTCACGTTAATCGATTAACACCCCTTGTTAATCGATTAACACTGCACAGATTTTGCTCTTGATTTATTTTTACATCACTTTTGAATACATACAAGAAACTACTAATTTTCCTATGTTCATACAATTTTTTACAAGAGGTTACAAGTCTTCAAAGATCATTCTTCATGAGTCTTGTTTGTTCTTGACTTGATTTGGACATCATCAAAACTTCATCTTCATCATTTTGCTAACACAAAGTACATTCTCAATTGATAGTAAAAACCATTTAATCATATGAAAGTTCCTAAATTAAATCAAAGTAGATTCTCAATTTAAACCTAGAAACCCTAAAACTCATATAATCAATATGCATATAGATTCAAACATATTATGATGCAAAAATCTTTGCTTTTAACAAGATAGAGAGATGAAAGACATAGAGAGAAAGGTTCCTAGTATGCTACCCTCTTGGAGAAAGGTTCCTGCACCTTGGAAGCCTCGCCAAAACGTCACAACACCACTATCACCCACTAAAACAGTAACAACAAACTATCTAGTGCACCAGATTTGGCATTTCACATAACAGATTTTGTAGGCAGAATTGAAAGCCAATTATGTTGAATTCAAGTGAGTTTAAGCATAGAATCAATGGAGGGACACAAAAGGAACCTACGAAAGGCACTAGAACATATTAAACAAGCAAGAAAACACAAAACGCAGATCAAATACAAAGTGTCGTAAACTGTTTGATAAAAAGTACAAATTGTTTAATGAAAGTCCCTACTGAATTTCAGATTTTGTGATTTTTGGATTTTGGGGTCAAAACTGGATTGCTTGGTTTTCAAATGCTTTTTATGATTGTTCTAAACTCTTTTGATCATATAATTCCATTTGGAAACATGAAACCAGTTTTTGCTAATCTAGAAATGAAATTTGAAGAAATCAAAATATCAAACAACACTAAAATTGCATACTGCACCAGAAAATGAGTTGGAAAATGGTGCTTTCAAACCCAAAAATGATTGGAAGTGTTTCAAAAGTGAAGTGATGCTTCACACAACTTTTGATCATCAGTTTGAAGATGTTTAAACACTGAAACAACAAAGAAACATACTACACCATGAAATCAGTAGTCCACTTCCAAATTTAAGCAAAATTGATGGTTTAGATGGTGATTTTGCATATAGGCTCAAAATTGACCAAATGAACAGTGCACACAGTTTTCAAATGTCAAAATACACTTGAACAAATGTTAAGAATTCATTGAAACAAACAGATTCATCAAATCACACTAGCTGTAGCAAAAAATGCAGCAAAAATGCACAAAAACTACACCAAATTTAAGAAATCATTGGAATAAATGTTGGATGGCACAATCAAAGGCTTAAGGAAGTCCTAATTCACTAGATCTAGCTGTAGAAAATTAGTTAGCAGATTTTGAATGACCTAAGACCAAGCAAGGACATCAAGCATAGTGCATAAACTTGAATGAAATAGTTACAATAACTTGTACTAGATTTTTTATCAACTCAACTATACTTTTTGCAATTCAGTGGTTAATATGAGCTGATAAAACTTGAGACATGTGTAATAACATCAGAGAAACTTGTCTCATTCTTTAGACACAACAAATCTGGACAAAAATAGTGTGCACAATATCAAACTAGAAACAAATTTTATGTAGATTTTTGAAACTGAAATACTTGTTCTTAATGCTTTATCTCATGTGATCAAAGCTAGACAATGTCTCATTGGTTTATATGATCAATGTATGACTAGAAAATGCACTGAACTCAATTAAAACGTAAAAAATTTCAAAGCTGAACAAATTCAACACTAGACAGAATGGAAACAACAACACATTTCACAGGACAATGACAAAATTGGAAAAATGGAATGCTAGCTGAATTGAACTCAAACAATGGATTTACACCATTTAATGTGCTTCTAAACCAACACTCAATGACCTAAGGCACGAAAAACTTGTTAAAACTTCGGCAAGTGTATCGAATCGTTTCAAGTAATAAACTGATAAAACCAGATATCGTTTCCCAAGAGACTCGTGCAACACCAAACAATCATATAATTTGTTAACTAATCAAGACTAAAGAATGATTCCATTAATTGAGATTTAGGTGCAATTAAAATAAACATAATGCTTTAATAGTAAAATGAACTTTTGTAGCTAAAACACTTAGAAATGGAGAGATTAGAAATGATATGAATTGGTATTGTTGGGGTATGATTTCACCTATTTCACTCTTATGCATGTAAAATTTATGACTTCCTCATTGTTATGCTAATGTCAATCTACTAACTTACACAAACCCAATCCTTTGGTAGAGAGAGCTTAGACTTACTTATTAAACTACAATCCCTTGGAAAACCTAACAAGTTCATCCGCTTTAAGAATTGAGATTTAAGACAACCAAAGGTCCAAGTTCTATTCCTAGATACAATTTCCTTTAGGTGTTTCATCCAGTTCTAGACTCACACAATATTTTCCAATATCAAGCAAACCAAAAATCATGCTATGGTTGATCAAATAATAACAAGCTTTACCAATCAATGAAAGAAGCTTATAATCATTAAGAACAATTGCAATATATAAGAGTTTCATGGTTACAACATTCCCAAAAAAAATGGAGTTAGCTTTCCATTGTCATGGAGAGCTCAAACTTACAATGGAAGAAAATGGAAGAGTTGGAGACCTAAGGAAGAAGAAGGGAGGGGAAAATGATCATTCCTTGTGACCTTGTTTAGCTTATAATAGTCTATACACTTCTTCCAACCGGTGACAGTTCTTGTCGCTATAAATTCATTCTTCTCATTATAAACAATTGTCATGCCACCCTTCTTAGGAACCACTTGTACTGGACTCACCGAAGCACTATCAGATATTGGGTATATAATTCCTGCTTCTAGATGCTTCAAAACTTCTTTTTTAACTTCCTCTTTCATCATAGGATTTAGTCTTCTTTGTGGTTGGGCCACTGTCTTGAAATCATTTGTGGAGGGACTTATCCCCTTCAGATCAAATATTGACCAGCCTACAACTCCTTTATTATTTTTCAAGACTTCAACCAATTTATTCTCTTAAGTAAGGGATAAGGAACTGCTAATAATCACCAGCTTGTTGCTACCCTCTTCAAGAAAAACATACTTCAAATGGGAGGGCAACATTTTTAACCTGAGTTTCTTTTCTTCAATTTTTTCATTGATCTTTAAATCTTCAATCTTCACTTAATAAGGTGGGATCTCCTTCAACCCATCAAGATTGGTCAAACATTCTTCAATCATTTTCTCTTCTTCCTCATTAAGAGATTCACAAGAATCAATAAGGGTCTTAGCAAGAGGGGATGATATATGCATTTCCCTCTCCACACTCATGCACACTTCCTCAAGTACATCAATTTGAAAGCATGCTTCATCATCATTTGGGTAGGACTTGGCTTCAAATACCTTGAAGTTTACTTCCTCATCTTGAACTCTTGACTTGAGTTTGCCATTATCTACATCAATAAGCACTCTTGCCATCTTCATGAAAGGCCTTCCAAGGATGAGAGGAACTTTCATATCCTCCTCCATCTCCATTATAACAAAATCCACAGGAATAAAAATTTGTCAACCTTCACAAGCACATCCTCTACCATGCATTTCCCTCATATCCACCATGCATCTGTCCACCAAGGATGAGAGAAACTTGTCATATGCATTTCCCTCTCCACACTCATGCACACTTCCTCAAGTACATCAATTTGAAAGCATGCTCATCATCATTTGGGTAGGACATGGCTTCAAAGACCTTGAAGTTTACTTCCTCAGCTTGAACTATTAACTTGAGTTTGCCATCATCTGCATCAATAAGCACTTTTGTCATCTTCATGAAAGACCTTCCAAGGATGAGAGGAACTTCCATATCCTCATCCATCTCCATTTTAACAAAATCCATCAGGAATAGAAATATGTCAACCTTCACAAGCACATCCTCCACAACTCCATGTGGGTATTTGATGGATTTGTCTACTAATTGTAGAGTCATTCGAGTATATTTGAGTTCCAACACTCAAATCTTCTTGAACACAGAGAAGAACATTAAATTGATGCGAGCTCCTAAATTAATTAAAGCCTTTTCAATATCCAACTTTCCTATAGTGCATGGAATAATGAAATTTCTCGGATCTTTTAACTTTGGTGGGAGAAGCTTTTGGATGATGGCATTGTAGTTTCCTTGCACTTCAATGGTTTCTTCTTCATTCATGAATCTTGCATATGAAGGCCTTTGTTAGAGTGCCTAAGAGAAGGGTATACTAATCTTTAACTTTCTCATTTTGTTTTCTCTCGATCTCTTCTTTTTTCTCTTCATTTTCACTAACCTTACTCTTCTCTCCTCTCGTTTATTCTTTCACATCATCTCTCTTCTCTTTTTTAACATTCTCTCTTTCTCTTGCAACAACTTTCCGCTTCTTGTAGGAATGACCTTGCATTCCTCCTTAGGGTTAACTTCAGTGTTGGCTACAAAATTCTTTTTTGATTTCTCCTCCAACTTCAGTGTTGGCCAACTAGTATTTCCAAGTTCTTAATGGAAGCTTCAGTTCTTTTGTGGTTGGAGATGGATACTTGCATGAATTATTGGAGTGTTTCCTCCAACTTTGAAGTCATGTCCGACAAGGAAGGTGATGGACACATTTATGATCACCAAAATATGATGTCACAAACTTGTTTTACAATCGGCAAGTATGACCGAATCGTTCAAGTAATAAACTTGGTAAGACCAAGTATCGTTCTCCCAAAGGACTCACGGCCTAGTTTAGTTGTGTGGTTTGTTGATTAGATAAGACTTAAGAACGAAATAATTGGAGTTTAATATGCAAAACAGAAAATAAACATGTATGCATGAGTTTTGATCAATGGCAAAAGCAAAAGACAAGCACTTTCAATGAAATATATGGATGAATATGTTGTTGGGGGTGAATTTCATCTTATCCACTCTCATATATTTTAGGAATTCAACATTCAAATCATCATTGTTAATGCCACTCTCTAAATTACCTTGTCAAGAAGGCCTATCCCTAATTACGAGTTCATACGATTCCTAGCATTCCTAATAATTAGTTCTTTTAGCACAGGAGCTTAACGACAACCAATATAATATTGGGAGAGATTCCCCGGATCTAGACTTCCCCGTACGTTCCCGTATCGACAAAATCAATAATCATGCATTGAATGAGTTAAACAAAGCAAGCATTAAGAAAAGAGGAAAAACCCTAACTAATGATGAAGGAAAGCATAAATCTTAGATTAAGATGCAAGCACAAATTCCATATGAGAGCTTCAAAAGATTACATTGATTCCCCAACAAACATACAAGGTTTAGTTCACCATATTCATGGTGAACCTAGATGAACAATAATGAAAGAATGAAGGATAAAACCCTAGAAAGGTGAAGAGGTAGTCTGAGCATCCAAGATCCTCCTTCAAAGGGGTGGAAGAGAGAGTGTTTGCTTCGTTTCTGCCGAAGATATCAACCCTAAGAAATCTAGGTCTTTAAATAGGACATAAAAATAATAGAAAACGGGTCCAGGCCCAAACAGATCATAAAATTGCATAAAACTGGCCCAAAACTCGTCTGGTTGACTTTTTTCGTATTCTGGTTGACTGGTTGACTTTTTTGGTTGACTGGTTGACTTTTCTGGTTGACGGGTTGACTTTTCTGGTTTCTGGTTTACTTTTCAGCACTCCAATCATTTGGTACTTCAATTCTTCTTTCAAATCATTCAATTAGCCTACAAAATAAAGGGAATCTTGCACAAAACCATTAAATTCACTTTCAACTCTCTTATTCACAAAACTAAAGCAAAAATATGAGTTCAAGCTAGTTTCTAAGTCTTAAAGGTTGCTTTTGGTATCAATTTTAAGCATAAAAATAACAGTTTTTCAACTGTTATCAGAAGGATGCTGTTTATATTGTTGTGATAGTGGTTTATTTAATGGTCCAACTTGTTCTTGGCCCATGCTTGGGTGAAGTCTCCAACCTTGGTTGTAATTGCCTTGGCAGCCTTGATTCCCCATGTAATTGACCTCTTCTTGAGACTTGGATTGCATGGCACATTGTCCATTTGGATGATGTCCACCACATAGCTTACAACCTTACTGAATGATATTGAGCTTAAGAGACATTTTGGAGCTCTTTAGGAAGTTGAGAGAGCTTCTTCATTAAGGCCTCAAGTTGTTGAGTTATTATCTTGTTTTGTGAAAACAAGGAATCTTGAGACTGTAGTTGAAAAACACCTTTTTGTTGAAATTGAGCTCTTCCATTTTGAACTTCATTATCATTAGAAGCCATACTTTCAATCAACTCATGTGCTTCTTTTGGTGTCTTCCATCTGATGTTTCCTCCAACTGAGACATCTAACATCAATTTAATTTGAGATTTAAGTCCTCCAAGGAACAAATTAAGCATTGTAGGTTCATCAAATCCATTAGTGGGAGTTTTTCGCATTAGGCCTTTGAATGTATCTCATCCTTGGCCTAAAGTTTCATTAATGTCCTGATGGAAACAACTTCACACTTCATGCTAGAGCAACCACACACATCAAAATCAAGTAATGGAATGGAAGGATGAGTGATGTCTCTAGTGCACGCCAAGTGTTTGATAAAAGGTTCAATGGATGTTTGGTGAGTGTGTGAGGTTTCTCAAGCTTAGAAGGCCTTCCAAGGGGAAAGTAAGCTAGAGAAAAGAGTGCAGAATAAGCACAAGGAAGATTGAACTCTGAAGATAAGTCTCGAATAAACTCAAAAACATTTCTTTATCATTTGAAACTTGAAAATTACAAAGGGGAGAGCCTCTCATTTATAGGTGAAGAGAGGACTCCATTTCATACCTTGCTAAGCTTCTTTAATCACTAAAGAAGAGTATTTAAGCCGCTACTAAGCTTTGGCTGCAAGTCCCATGCGAAACACACTAAAAATGTGTTTTAAAATATAAATTTTGGTGCGAAAAGACTGGGCGCCTGATGGTTCTGGCTGGGCGTGACGTTGGTTCCTGAAGGTAATCAATCTTCTTTGCTTTTCCAATCCGGAATGTACTGGCTTCAATCCGGAAAGAACTATATTTCTTCTCTTCTTTGCCTCCTTTGCTTTCTTTAGCTTGCCAAGCCTCCTAGGATGAATTGGCATGGTCTCCAACCTTTATTTATGACCTATAAAACAATACAAGTGTGTTTAGCAAAGAGAAGAAGGATTAATAATTGATTATCCATAGGAGTAATGTAGTAAGTGATCCTTCTTCTTCTTAAATCCTTCTAGCCATAACTCTTGTTAGAGGTCCTATGTGCATCTTAGATGGTCCTCCATCAATCCCTCCCTCTTGAAAAAAATATGTCCTCAGATTTGTCCTCAGATCTACTTGTACCTGCTGAGCATCTCCTGTGAAAAGAACTAAGTCGCAAATGTTAAAAGTAGGACTGACACCATAACTTTCAGGAAGGTCTAACATGTATGCATTGCCATTTATTTTCTTGAGCACCTTGAAAGGACCATCACCTCTTAGACTAAGTTTGGACTTGCGTTGAGATGAAAATCTATCCTTTCTCAAATGAAGTCAAACTAGGTTACCTTCCTTAAGAATCACTTGTTTTCTCCCTTTGTTGTTCTACTCAGTATATTTTTGAGTTTGTTTTTCAATATGAGTTTTAACCTTTTCATGCAATTTCTTGATAAACTCCGCTTTAGAAACTCCTTCTTTATGAAGAAAATAAGATGATTCTGGAAGAGGTAGTAGATCAAGAGGTGTGATAGGGTTAAAACCATAGTCAACCTCAAAAGGAGAAAGATTGGTAGTCTTGTGGACTACTCTATTGTAAGCAAATTCTATGTGAGGTAGATGATCATCCCAATTCTTATCATTACCTCTTAACATTGCCCATAATAGAGTAGATAGAAATCTATTTACTACTTTGGTTTGTCCATCATTTTGTGGGTGACACGTAGTAGAAAATAGGAGTTTAGTTCCTAGCTTAGCCCGTAAAGTTTTCCAAAAGTAGCTAAGGAACTTAACATCTCTATCGGATACTATAGTTTTGGGTAAGCCGTGTAATTTGACTACTTCTTTAAAGAAGAGTCTTGTTATATAGCTAGCATCACCTACTTTGTGGCAGGGTATGAAGTGAGCCATTTTGCTAAATCGATTAACCACCACAAAGATAGAATCAAACCCCTTTTGAGTTCTTGGTAAGCCTAGGACAAAGTCCATACTAATATCCTCCCAAGGGGCACTAGTTATTGGAAGAGGAAGGTAAAGTCCATGAGGCATAACTTTGGATTTAGCTTGTAAACAAGCTATACAATTAGAGCAATGCCTCTGAACATCTACTCTCAAGTGTGGCCTATAAAATTTGCTTTCCAAAATATTTAGAGTTTTATCAACTCTAAGATGACCCATGACTCCTCTTCCATGACTTTCTTTAATAAGAAGCGTGCTAATGGATCCTTGGGGTATACAAAGTTTTCCCTTGTTATAAAGATACCTCTCAGAAAGATAGAATCCATCAAATGGCTTCTTAAGACATGATGCATAAGTGGATGCAAATGTTTGATCAGTTTCATAGAGTTGTTTGATGTCATCAAATCCTAGTATTTGTGAACCTAGGGTGACTAATAATGCATGAAGTCTAGATAAAGCATCCACAACAACATTAGTACTCCCTCTTTTATGTTTGATGACATAAGGAAGCTGCTCGAGGAACTCCACCCACTTTTGCATGTCTCTTGTTTAATTTTCCTTGCCCTTTAAAATACTTGAGAGATTCATGGTCAATATTGATAATAAACTCTCGAGAAATCAAGTAATGCTCCCAAGTCTTCAATGCTCGTATGAGGACATATAACTCCTTGTCATAAGTAAGATAGTTCAAAGTTGGTCCCATAAGATTATTGCTAAAGTAAGCAATGAGATGACCTTCTTGAATTAACACAACTTTTATTCCAAACCCAGATGCATCACATTTTACTTGAAAAGTTTTGGAAAAACCAGATAAGTGTAAAATGGGTGCATGTGTTAACTTATGCTTTAAGGTCTCAAAGGCTAAAACTTGTTTGTCACCCCAATTGAATGACACATTTTTCTTAAGAAACTCACTAAGGGGAGCAACAATAGTAGAGAAGTTTTCAACAAAACGTTTATAGAATCCAGCTAAACCAAGGAAATTTCTTACTTCTCTCATTGTTTTCAAAATAAGCCACTCTTGGATAGCCTTGATCTTCTCAGGATCAACATGGACATTGTCTTTCCCAACTTGGAATCCAAGAAAAATTACACTCTCGTGACAAAAAATACATTTGTCAAAGTTTGCAAAGAAATGATGTTGTCTAAGCAAAATCAAGACCTTCCTAACATTGTGAAGATGTTCTTTAAGACCTTTGTTATAGATTAAGATGTCGTCAAAGTAGACCATGACAAACCTTCCTATGTATTCCTGAAGGACATGATTCATTAAGCTCACGAAGGTAATAGGAGCATTGATTAAGTCAAAAGACATGACTAACCATTCATACAATCCAAATTTGGTCTTGAAAGTGGTTTTCCATTCATCTTCTTTTATTCTAATTTGGTGATATCCACTTTTAAGATCAATCTTGGTGAACATGTTTGCTCCATGTAGATCATCTAACATGTCGTCCAATCTAGGAATAGGGTGCCTATACATAACTGTTGATGACCCTACAATTAGTGCACATCCTCCAAGATTCATCTTTCTTTGGGACCAACAACACTGCATCGCACAAGGACAAAGGCTTTTCTGGATCCACCCTTTTTCTACTAAATCATTGACTTGGTTCTCTATCTCTTTTTGTTTCATTGGGGTTAGTCCTATAGGCTAGCCTAGTAGGAAGGCTAGCCTAGGGATCAAATCGATTTGATGTTCTATTCCCCTTAGAGGTGGTAAACCACTTGGTACCTCTATGGGAAATAAATCATCAAATTCTCTCAAAGTCTTTTGTAACCCTTTTGGAAGAGAATCAAGTTGATAATTTATGGAGACAAGTGCCTCTTTGCAGTAGAGAAGAAAATGAGGTTGTCCAAGAAAAAGATTTTTAGAAATTTTCGATTGGACATCTTTAGTTGAGGAACGACCTACCAAATTCACATTCTTCTCTTTTGACACATTTTTATTTTCGTTTTTCCCCATCCAACTTCTTCTTAAGAATTATTTGATCCTCTCGCACTTATGACAGTGTAAGAGGACTCAAGATAATTTTCTTGCCTTTATGTTGGATGGTTATCTTATTAGTGACTCCATCATGCAAAGCTTGTTTGTCAAATTGCCAAGGTCACCCAAGTAAGATGTGATAAGCTTCCATTGGAACTATATCGCAAATGATTTGATCTTCATATTTGCCAATGGATATAGGGACACTTACTTATTCCTTGACTACTATCCATTCATCCTCTTTGATCCATTGAAGTTTGTAAGGGTTTGGATGAGGAGTAGTATGATAAGCTGTCGTCGAAGCTATCAAATTAATACTACTTTTCAAGGCAACATCAGTATTGCCAAGTAGTATTCAAGAAGGTAGATAGGGCTAAAGTAACCCTGAGTCGTCTCCCAACGAACACGGAATTGCTTCTGAATATCTGACTCTTATGTTATGCAATGCTTATGAATAAAAATGATGTTTGAAGAATGTTTAAAGAACAAATAATAAACTTAAAAATAGTTATGATTAAATAGGTTAATTCTACTGCTTTTCCAAGATAGATTCGTCATCGGTTATTCATAGATAATTGTTCAATTGATTATTATTTAAGTTTCAAATTAATTAAAGTACATTCTTAATTAATTTGAGGGCGATCATGCATTTAACCAAAGTAAATTCTCAATCAAATGCAAAACCTTTCTAGATTATTCACAATAAATTCAACCAAAGTACATTCTCAATCAAATTTCATTGTGTTTAATCATGTCTATTCTTAAATCTCTTAACCAAATTAAAAGTTAATCAATCAAAGTAAATTCTCAATTGATTATAGTTGAAATTATTACTACCAACCAAAGTACATTCTCAATTGATAGTAAAAACCATTTAATCATATGAAAGTTCCTAAATTAAATCAAAGTAGATTCTCAATTTAAACCTAGAAACCCTAAAACTCATATAATCAATATGCATATAGATTCAAACATATTATGATGCAAAAATCTTTGCTTTTAACAAGATAGAGAGATGAAAGACATAGAGAGAAAGGTTCCTAGTATGCTACCCTCTTGGAGAAAGGTTCCTGCACCTTGGAAGCCTCGCCAAAACGTCACAACACCACTATCACCCACTAAAACAGTAACAACAAACTATCTAGTGCACCAGATTTGGCATTTCACATAACAGATTTTGTAGGCAGAATTGAAAGCCAATTATGTTGAATTCAAGTGAGTTTAAGCATAGAATCAATGGAGGGACACAAAAGGAACCTACGAAAGGCACTAGAACATATTAAACAAGCAAGAAAACACAAAACGCAGATCAAATACAAAGTGTCGTAAACTGTTTGATAAAAAGTACAAATTGTTTAATGAAAGTCCCTACTGAATTTCAGATTTTGTGATTTTTGGATTTTGGGGTCAAAACTGGATTGCTTGGTTTTCAAATGCTTTTTATGATTGTTCTAAACTCTTTTGATCATATAATTCCATTTGGAAACATGAAACCAGTTTTTGCTAATCTAGAAATGAAATTTGAAGAAATCAAAATATCAAACAACACTAAAATTGCATACTGCACCAGAAAATGAGTTGGAAAATGGTGCTTTCAAACCCAAAAATGATTGGAAGTGTTTCAAAAGTGAAGTGATGCTTCACACAACTTTTGATCATCAGTTTGAAGATGTTTAAACACTGAAACAACAAAGAAACATACTACACCATGAAATCAGTAGTCCACTTCCAAATTTAAGCAAAATTGATGGTTTAGATGGTGATTTTGCATATAGGCTCAAAATTGACCAAATGAACAGTGCACACAGTTTTCAAATGTCAAAATACACTTGAACAAATGTTAAGAATTCATTGAAACAAACAGATTCATCAAATCACACTAGCTGTAGCAAAAAATGCAGCAAAAATGCACAAAAACTACACCAAATTTAAGAAATCATTGGAATAAATGTTGGATGGCACAATCAAAGGCTTAAGGAAGTCCTAATTCACTAGATCTAGCTGTAGAAAATTAGTTAGCAGATTTTGAATGACCTAAGACCAAGCAAGGACATCAAGCATAGTGCATAAACTTGAATGAAATAGTTACAATAACTTGTACTAGATTTTTTATCAACTCAACTATACTTTTTGCAATTCAGTGGTTAATATGAGCTGATAAAACTTGAGACATGTGTAATAACATCAGAGAAACTTGTCTCATTCTTTAGACACAACAAATCTGGACAAAAATAGTGTGCACAATATCAAACTAGAAACAAATTTTATGTAGATTTTTGAAACTGAAATACTTGTTCTTAATGCTTTATCTCATGTGATCAAAGCTAGACAATGTCTCATTGGTTTATATGATCAATGTATGACTAGAAAATGCACTGAACTCAATTAAAACGTAAAAAATTTCAAAGCTGAACAAATTCAACACTAGACAGAATGGAAACAACAACACATTTCACAGGACAATGACAAAATTGGAAAAATGGAATGCTAGCTGAATTGAACTCAAACAATGGATTTACACCATTTAAAATGAACAACAATCACTAAGGAAAGGTGAAAACACAATCACAGTAAGTACAAACACGAAGGAAGGCAAAACAAAATTGAAAAGTTGATGAAACAATGAGCACATACACTTTACAACACGTACAAACAAAAATTGAAGTTAAGAGCAACTTAGCTCTTGAAGAGAGGTGTGGACGTGTTGGCTCTGACTCGAGCAGCGGAATTGAAGGATGAGTGATGTCTCTGGTGCACGCCAAGTGTTTGATGAAAGGTTCAGTGGAGGTTTGGAGAGTGTGTGAGGTTTCTCAAGCTCATAAGGCCTTCCAAGGGCGAAGGAAGCTAGAGGAGGGAGTGCATAATAAGCAAAAGGAAGATTGAACTCTGAAGATAAGTTTAGAGTAAACTCAACATCATTTTTTACCATTTCAAAGTTGAAAATTACAAAGGGGAGAGCCTCTCTTTTATATGTGGCACAACTAAGATTGCGACGGGACGGGGAACCGAAAACAAACGGGTTTAAGAAAAGATTTTGGGAGTCTCCACCATAATTTATTCTGGAAAAACTATAAAAGACCGTAAAATAAAATCGTGGTCTACAAAAACTAGATTTTAGGTTCAGGAATCGGTTACGCGTAAGGAAGATATTAGCACCCTACTACGCTGCCCAAAAATGGTACCTTTAATTAAATGTATAAAGTTGACGTGGTTTTCAAAAATATTTAATTTTCCCTAAAAATAATTATATATAGAAAAACTATTAAGAAACAAAAAAATTATTTTATAAACCCAATAAGGATTGACCTTGCTCCTACATATATCCATTTATAATGGAAAATTAAAGATCACGTAGTTCTTTATCTAGACAACTGTTTGTAAATTTGTTTAAAAATTATTATGGATTATTTTAGATTTTTGAAAAGTGAACCAGACAATCACGAAGTTTTGGTAAAAAGAGGTTGGTTTAACAATATTTTCATTATTTTTTTTAAAAGATTTTTGTATTTTTTTCATTTTAAGAATGGTGGGAAAAAAGGAAAGAAACCAGTCATAGGTCGACGCGTACTTATACCCTTTATTTTATGATTTATTATTTCTTTAAAATAAAATATGTGATAAGAAAATATTTTCTAGTGATGTGTCCTACATTTAAGTTTGAAAATTACGTATACATTTTTTAGGAAATTCATTTTACCTTTTTACCCACCATTAATTTTTATGTTTATTGACTTACCCAAATGAAATTAGATGCCTACAACTGTCCCTCTTTATTTAGATTTTGTAGATGACATGAATCTTAGAGTTTTTGTGTTATAATAGTAAAAGTCAAATAAAGATAAAGACACTAATTTCGTTCGAGTCTAGAGAGAAGGAAAAAGATTACCTCGAAGGATACCTGATAGAGAGTGTAACAACCTTGTGTATTTCGCTGAAGAGGTGTGTGAACCTTGTGGAGGGTGTATCACCTTTGATATCGCTTAAGAGGTGAACATACCCTATGGATTTTGTTGAAGAGCTGTGTGAACTTCGTGAAGGGTGTATCACCTTTGATTTCGCTTAAGAGGTGTACTTACCCTATGAATTTCGCTAAAGATGTGTATGAACCTCGTGGAGGGGGCCTTTGATTTCACTTAAGATGTGTACTTATCCTATGAATTTCGCCGAAGAGGTGTATGAACCTCGTGGGGGGTATCACCTTTGATTTTGCTTAAGAGGTGTACTTACCCTATGGATTTCAGTGAAGAGGTGTGTGAACCTCGTGGGCGATGTATCACCTTTGATTTTGCTTAAGAGGTGTACAAACCCTGTGAATTTCGCTGAAGTGGTGTGTGAACCTCATGGAGGGTGTATCACCTTTGATTTCGCTTAAGAGGTATACATATCCTATGAATTTTGCTAAAGAGGTGTGTGAACCTCGTGGAGGGTGTATCACTTTTGATTTCGCTTAAGATGTGTACTTACCCGATGAATTTCGTTGAAGAAGTGTATGAACCTCGTGCAGGGGGTATTACCTTTGATTTCGCTTAAGAGGTACACATACCCTATGGATTTTGCTGAAGAGGTGTGTGAACCTCTTAGAGGCTGTATCACCTTTGATTTTGCTTAAGAGGTGTACTTACCCTATGAATTTCGCTGAAGAGGTATATGAACCTCGTGAAGGGGTTATCACCTTTGATTTCACTTAAGAGGTGCATTTATCCTATGGATGTTTTTTTTTTAATTGGTCTTTGTATAGCTCTTGACTTTCTTCTTTGAATTTTGTTTTTGAGTCATCCCTAGATTGTATGTCTTGGTAATGCGTGCTTGATGTATTGATGTATGGGTTGGAATTCGTGTGAGACCCTTGTTCACCTCTTTTTTTAAATTCTAAACTTTCTCACTGATATACTTTTTGAACTGATTTTTATAGAATTCATTAATTCCTTTTGGACGGTTGCAATGCATGGTGTGTGATGTTTTTCTTTGAACTCCTATGATGATGCATGCATGATGCTGAATGCATGAATGCATGGGCCAATAATGAAAAACCTTGTTTCGACCATTGCATCACCGATATAGAAAGACTTGGCTATGTAGGGTGCCATATAAACTAGGTTTACAAGTGCTAAATGAAACTGGACTTAAGGTGCCAAACAAAATTGGGCTTAGAGGTGTTAGACAAACTAGGCTTAAAGGTGTGAGGCGAAACTAAACTTAGGGTGCCAGATAAACTAGGCTTATAAGAGCCAGATAAACTAGGTTTAAGAGGCCAAGCTAGTTGGGCTGTCTGGTTCCGAATTTCTAAATTTTTAACTTTCTGAAATTTCTTTGTAATAGAAATCTTGAATATTTTATTTGAAAAAGAAATCAGTGACCATCCCCAATGAGAGGATCTTGATTTAAGGAGAAAAGAGACAAGTTGTCAAAACTTTGGCAGTGACCAAGGTGTCGAAATCTCTATATGTAAGGGGAATAAGGTGTCAAAACCTTTGTAGAGGGATCAGGGTGTCGAAGACCAAAAACAATATATTGAAAACTTAGTGTAGGGATCAAAGAGATGAAACCCTAATATGTGAGAGAAAACCTGACTAACTTAAAAGAGGAAAACTAGATGTATGTTGATCTTTTTGTAGTTTTGAATGAAAGAGATTTGATAATCATTCATGAACAAAAAAGTTCCAAATAAAGTATTTCATTGACGAAGATATATACATGATAGTTATTTATGCACATGATTTGTCATGATTTTTTTTCCATTATGCAATACTAAGCAATTAGGTTTTTTTATTTTTTTAAACTTTGTATTCTCTCGCCTTTGATTGATTTTTTTCTTGTTTTGTATTATTATTTATTTTTGCAAAGCCATATTGTTTTCTTTGAAACCAACAAATTCATGTATGTCTTACATTTTTTTAAAAAACAATGGATGTCAAAAATTCTGAAGTTGGATATTCAAAACAGTGCTTGACATTTTCTTTTGAAACATTGGTATGTGTATGTTTGAATTCAAAGGAAAGTTAAAAGTGGTAAATATTTAAAAGGATTTAAAGGACACTAGGATAGCCACGTTGGCATGTCACTCCTCATATACCCTTCAAAGGAGATGTAATATGTGAATATCAATATGAAATATGACACACCAAAAAGATGTTGGTGTTTGATAAAATGAGTATGCAGATATGGATCCATGAATGTCAAAGTTGACCCAGTTTTTTAGGCATGGGTTTTGTTCAAGATAGGGAACAAGTATAGAAAGGATTTACTAAAAAGGATTACTCCAACTAGTTTAATTTTCTTTTGCATGCTTCTTGCTAGTTAGAAGGGAGTTCCCTTCTTCATAAGGCATCCCTTTTTTTTTTTTTGCTTTTGTTTCATTTTTTCTCAAAAACATTTCTTTCTATAACATTATGTCAACCTAACTTGTTCAAATGAATTTGAAAGAATTTTTTGGATCCATTTTTAAGAATCAAAATAGGTTATAAAGAAAGATAACTTTTTTATGAAAAAAACATGTCCACATTAAATCATGATCGTTTTATTTTCGAAACTCTTAACTTAGAAGAAATACAAAGTTCAAATGCGACAAGTTGCCCCTATTTTTGCTTTTTATTCATTTTTATTTTTTTATGTGCTAAAATGATTGGTTGCGATCACTTTAAGATAATGCCCCTTGTAAATTGATTTTTTATGCATATTGATTTCATGTCATAAATGCTTCAAAATAACGATGAAGGTTTTATAAGTTTATTCTATTAATTCATTTGACTAAATAGTTTTTACTTTGCCTTATCTATTTATTTTTCCTTTTTATCATTAGAATAATTCTATGAACAAATATGAATTCAGTAAAGCATGACATTTTTGTTTTTGCATATGATGCATGGAGATGCATGTGCCAAATAATGTTGACAAAAGTTAAAGGACCACACGCTTTCCCCCTTTATGTTTTAAGGTAAGTTCAGTGTTTTAAGGTCTAAGCATTGTATATGTAATTGAAACACAAGTAGGTATGAAATTGTATGTGAAGAGAACAGATACTAGTTGGGGTTCTCATGATAGCCAAACTAGAAGTAGTCCAGACGTGACACCACTATACAAACCCTATAGTTATATGTTACGCTCAGACCCGGGTATAGGGTCCCACTCATGATATGCACAGTAATAATTATTCCGATAATAATAAAAAAGAATATAAATAAATTACCAAAATGAATAAAGACTAATCATATAGATAAATAAAGGGGAAAAAATAAAAATAAATAAATAAAGAGAAACCACATAAATTTGCACATTTAAGTAACGAGGCCTGATTCTTTAGTATCCCTAGTGGAGTCGCCATTTGTCGCAACCTAGATCGCGATGGGACGACGAACCGAAAACAAACGGGTTTAAGAAAAGATTTTGAGAGTCGCCACCATAATTTATTGTGGAAAAACTATGAAAAATTGTAAAATAAAAGTGTGGTCTACAAAAACTAGATTTTAGGTTCGGGAATCGGTTACGTGTAAGGAAGGTATTAGCACCCTACTACGCCTGCCAAAAGGAGTACCTTTAATTAAATGTATATAGTTGACATGGTTTTCCAAAATATTTAATTTTCCCTAAAAATAATTATAAAAAAAACTCTTAAGAAACAAAAAAAATTGTTTTATGAACCCGACAAGAATTGACCTTGCTCCTACGTATATTCATATATAATGGAAAATCAGGGATCACGTAATTCTTTATCTAGAAAAAGGTTTATAAATTTGTTTGAAAATTATTATGGATTAGTTTAGATTTTTTAAAAGTGAACCAGACAAAGATTGACATTACGTATCTCCATTCATGATGGAAAATAAGAGATCACGTAGTTTTGGTAAAAAAAGGTTGGTTTAACAATATTGTCATTTTTTTAAAAGATTTTGTATTTTTTTATTTTAAGAATGGTGGAAAAAAAAAAGGAAAGAAATCGACCATAGCCGATGCGTACTTATATCCTTTATTTTATGATTTATTATTTCTTTAAAAGAAAATATTTTTTATTTTTGGAATTGTTTATTTATTATTATTTTTTTAAATAAAATTTAAAAATAAATATCACGTGATGCGAAGGATGTAACCAATACCAAAAGAAAACGAGGGAAGATATTCTCTTTATGATTTTTTTTTAAAAAACATTATTAGTGTATAAGAAAAAATAATACCTTTAGAAAAACTTCAAAGGACAATCGAAAGAGAAAAGGAAGGGTGCAGAGGTGACATACCTTTTCGGTTTTTAGAACTCTTCTAGTTCGCCCTTAGTAGTTTTTATTGGCAAAGTCCCTCTAGCGTGAGAATTTATTTTCCTCTGTATTCTCTCCCACTCTTTCTATCTCTATTATTTATGAGTGTCTCTCTATTTTTTCCGTTCGTCCACTTTTTCTATGACAAGGTGCATATTTATATACACATATTGTAGTATTATGGTAATCTGACCGTAATTGTTAATGAAAAAAATAGGGAAAGAAATGGTCTTGGTTGGAAGAAAAACAAATCAAATAAAATTCAAAACATTGATTCTAATTATTGTCATAAACTTTGTCAATTTTTAAAATCATATTTTTTCTCTTTTTAAAAAGAAACTGACACAACAAAATATAGTATAATATCAATACATTCTTTTTAATTATTGCTTATAATTATTAGCATAATATTGATTCAAATTATTATCTAGAAACTAATATTTTAAAAATATTTTCAATTGATTGTCCAGCATTAAAGTTTGAAAATTACGTATACATTTTTTAGGTAATTCATTTTATCTTTCTACCCACCATTAAGTTTTATTTTTATTGACTTACCCGGACGAAAGTGGTGTTTACAATAAGTGAAGAGAGGACTTCATTTCAGAGTTTGCTAAGCTTCTCTAATCACTAAAGAAGAGTATCTAAGACGGTACTAAGCTTGGGGTGCAACTCCCATGCGAAACACATTAAAAACGTGTTTCAAAATCTAAATTTTGGTGTGAAAAGGAAATGGCGCCTGGTGGTTCTGGCTAAGCGTGGCGTTGGTTCTGGAAGGTAATTTTCTTTGCTTTTACAATCTGGAATGTACTGGTTTCAATCCGAAAAGTACTACCTTTCTTCTCTTCTTTTCCTCCTTTGCTTTCTTTAGCTTGCCAAGCATCCTAGGATGAATAGGCATGGTGTCCAACCTTTATTTATGACCTACAAAACAATACAAGTGTGTTTAACAAAGAGAAGAAGGATTAATAATTGATTCTCCATAGGAGTAATGTCGTAAGTGATCATTCTTCTTCTTGAATCCTTCTAGCCATGACTCTTGTTAGAGATCCTATATGCATCTTAGATGGTCCTCCATCATGTCCTGTTGAAAAGAAGAAATTTCCTGCTTCCCTTTGTTGACTTTAGATTGAGGAAAGTACTTGTTGAGGAACTTAGCAATCACATCCTCCCACACAGTGAAACTATTCTCTGGGAAAGAGTTCAACCACACCTTGGCGTTACCTTCCAATTAGAAAGGAAACATGCTTAGCTAATAGCCTCATTCGGCACATCATGAATCTTCATAGTATTGCAGATCTCGAGGAAGGTGGCCAAATTATTATAAGGATTGTCATGAGACAAGCCATTGAACTAATTGCTCTGCACCAAGTGGATGAGATCAGACTTCATCTCTATGTTTGTCGCATTTACCCTTGGCCGAGCAATGTTATTAAAATTAAGAGGTCTCGAGGCCGTATAGTAGAATTCCAAGGTGCATCTAGCTTGCCCTTTACTGTGACCATTCAAATTAGCAGTCATGTCTTCCCTTCTTGAGCAGAAGAAGGGATGAAAGATTCCTTAGGAATCTCAAGAATAGGAGTTGCTTCTCTAGCTTCCTTGTTTTGCCTCCTTCTTCTACGTACTATTATTTTTTCGAGTTGTCTTTTCAACCTTAGGGTCGACAAGGATTGCTTTAGATGATATTGTACTCCTTGTATGAATCGTGCCCTGTATACACTAGAGAACAACAATACTAGCGTCCTAACTCAACTCAAAAGAATTAACAAAATAATTACAAAAAATGGAAAATAAGGAATAAAAGAATAGAGGCTAAATTGGTTAAGAATCACACAAAAGTATAGTATTGACCACGAGTCCTCGCCAACAGCGCCAAAAACTTGTTAAGACTTTGACAACTGTATCGAATCATTACAAGTAATAAACCGATAAGACCAGATATTGTTTCCCAAGAGATTCGTGCAACACCAAACAATCATATAATTGCTTAACTAATCAAGACTAAATAATGATTCCATTAAGTGAGATTTAGGTGCAATTAAAATAAACATAATGCTTCAATAGTGAAATGAACTTTTGTAGCTAAAACACTTAGAAATAGAGAGATTAGAAATTATATGAATTGATATTGTTGGGGTATGATCTACTTCACTCATATGCATGTAAAATTTATGACTTCTTCGTTGATATGATAATGTCAATCTACTAACTTACTCAAACATAATCCCTTGATAGAGAGAGCCTAAACTTACTTATTAAACTTCAATCCCTTGGAAAACCTAACAAGTTCATCTGGTTTAAGAATTGAGATTTAAGACAACCAAAGGTCCAAGTTATATTCCTAAATACAATTTCCTATAGGTATTTAATCCAGTTATAGATTCACACAATACTTTCCAATATCAAGCAAACAAAAAATCATGCTATGGTTGATTAAATCATAACAAACTTTAAGCGAAGGAAATAAACACTAACAATCAATGAAAGAAGCTTATAATCATTAAGAAAAATTGTAATACATAAGAGTTTCGTGGTGAAGACCCAATGAAGCTTATAATCATTAAGAAAAATTGTAATACATAAGAAAATAAAAGAGGTGAAGACCCAATGAAGAAGAAGGGAGAACTCCCACACGCTAAAGCCCGCTCCAAGTGCTCCACGAATGTGTTTTTGTGTTTCAGTCGCCAAAAAATGCCACTATGTTGCATGTTAGCAATAAATAGGTCCCAAGTGCCACATTTCCATTATACCATTCCACCTAGCACAATCAAAACAACATTTACCCCAAAGAAGATCAAACTTAATGTTTTTAAAAAACTAAAGGATTAAATTGGAAAAACTAAAAAGTATAGATTTCTAAAATGTTCAAATGAAATTAGAAAACAAATTGATGACTTGAATCCAATCGATGGACTCCTTACAAGGAGCATGGCTTGAAAAATCTAAAAAGATTTGGGAAGATAAGACAATAGATGCAAGATCCATCATCTCTTTGATTGAAATCTCGCCCAGCAAAGATGCACCCAACGCATGAGGTTAGTGCCCAATATTGGTCGAAGATCTAAAAGCTTCCTTAACGCATTTAACACATTTCTTTTGCTTGCTTTTCATGTTTTGCAAGGTTGATCATCAGCCCAGTAGTTACAACAATAGAACGTTGGGATCACTATAAAACTCATGCTCATCACTTCTAATAATAGGTTTTAAGAATATATTAAAATGCTGTTGAGATCACTCCTATTCTTTTCTCTACTTAAAAGTCACTTGTCAGAGACCTTCCCAACCTCCTTCTGACCTTCTTTCCCAGTTAGGTTAGCCTATCTAGATCATACCACCACCATGTACACAGTAACCAATCAAACAAACCTCTCACAATTCTGTTTCTTCCATTTCCTCATTGATTAGCTTCGTGCGTATGTGTGGCTTCAAGTCCTACTTTCATTAGAGCCATTACATATTAAGCCTTATTCATATATAAATTGAGGCGGACTTTCTTTTATTAATATATTATTTATTTATATATATATTCACATGCTTAAATTATTCTAACTTATGAGCTGAGATTGACGGAAGGTATATTAAATTAATCATCAAATTATTATATTTTATTTATTCATGTTCGTAAATACATCAATCTAAATTTAAATTATTTTTTATACATTTAAAATATTTGGATAAGTTAACCTACCAACTTTTCACAAACAGCGGAGTTATTGTGGTCAACGTACCCATTCTGCTTTTAACAATGTATGTAATATAATAAAGAAACCCACCTTATTTACTATCACTGCAATAAAAATGTTAATTATCATTTTTAATTCATATAATTAGTTCATTATTATTTTTATAATATTTCAGATATCATCAATCAATAAATTTCATTCATCAGTAAAATGTATACAAATAGAAAATAATAATAAAAAATAATTTAATCAGAATTCCCTATTTGTACATAATTGTTTTAAATAGGTTCTCATACTATTTTTTTAATATCAATTAAATTCTATTTTTATAAAATTGAATCAATTTTAATTTTGCCGTTATATAGATTCAACAATATTAAAATTTGTGTGTCTTTAACTTATTCACTATGTAATTTTTAGTAATGTAATAGAGTATTGTAACTAAGGGCGTTGCATCCATCCAAAGTGAAATATGATGTGACAAACTATTTTTAATACATTTTTTAAATATATTAAATTAATTTTTTTAAACATACAAAATTATGAGTTTCATGTCATATTTTAGTAAATGTCGTTTTTTTCATTTGATTATGTATTTTTTTGTAATTTTTAATAAATACCCACTTAAAAAATGTTAAAAAATAAATATTTTTAATATTTTCCTTTAAAAAAATCAAATAAATGGAAATTTAAATTTGTATTAATATATTTTGCAAACTTTTATTTTAATAATAATAATAATAATAATAATAATAATAATAATAATAATAATAATAATAATAATAATAATAATAATAATAATAATAATAATAATAATAATAATAATAATAATAATAATAATAATAATAATAATAATAATAATAATAATAATAATAATAATAATAATAATAATAATAATAATAATAATAATAATAATAATAATAATAATAATAATAATAATAATAATAATAATAATAATAATAATAATAATAATAATAATAATAATAATAATAATAATAATAATAATAATAATAATAATAATAATAATAATAATAATAATAATAATAATAATAATAATAATAATAATAATAATAATAATAATAATAATAATAATAATAATAATAATAATAATAATAATAATAATAATAATAATAATAATAATAATAATAATAATAATAATAATAATAATAATAATAATAATAATAATAATAATAATAATAATAATAATAATAATAATAATAATAATAATAATAATAATAATAATAATAATAATAATAATAATAATAATAATAATAATAATAATAATAATAATAATAATAATAATAATAATAATAATAATAATAATAATAATAATAATAATAATAATAATAATAATAATAATAATAATAATAATAATAATAATAATAATAATAATAATAATAATAATAATAATAATAATAATAATAATAATAATAATAATAATAATAATAATAATAATAATAATAATAATAATAATAATAATAATAATAATAATAATAATAATAATAATAATAATAATAATAATAATAATAATAATAATAATAATAATAATAATAATAATAATAATAATAATAATAATAATAATAATAATAATAATAATAATAATAATAATAATAATAATAATAATAATAATAATAATAATAATAATAATAATAATAATAATAATAATAATAATAATAATAATAATAATAATAATAATAATAATAATAATAATAATAATAATAATAATAATAATAATAATAATAATAATAATAATAATAATAATAATAATAATAATAATAATAATCGGATAATAGAAAAGTTGAAGCAGGAGAAGAGCTGGGCTAGTGTTGAATCTTGAGCATTCGTGTCAACGGACTCCAAATACAATTGCAATATGGCAAAATGTTAGGAATAAAATATAAATACACACGGCAAAGATATTATTAATATTATTATTAGTATTATTATTAAAATTTAATTTAACTATGAAAATGGACAAACTTTATAAAAAAAAATATACTAAGATATTATGATACAAATTAATGTTGTCTGCTTTTATAAAAAAAATTATACTTAGTATAATTGTTTTAATTAAGAATATATAAAATCCTGAACAAATATTCCGTATGGCAGTGAACAGAATTTTATGACATCTATTATATATACTAAATTAGTTAATTTTAATAATTATCTTAAAATTAGATAAATAATTATGTTTGATAGTGGATATACTAAATTAAACACTGAAATTTTTTATATAGTCCTTAAAAATTAAATTGTTTTTATTATTTATTCTTCCATTTTCTAAATAAATCATATTTTTCATAGTGTCCAAAAATAAATAAATAATATTTTACAGCAAATTTTACATATATGTTTTTTTTTTAATGATAAAAAGAAGAAGAACACGTTATTAATTTTGATGTGCTTGTCTTTCTTCCCTCCAATCATTTTTCCTCTGTGTTTTGTTTTTCTTTCTTTATTTTTTTTCTCTCTCCCTCTGATTTTCGGGGAAAATTTCTCTCACTCTTGCTCTCTGGTTTCCCGGCGACAGAGAAGGAAGCAGAAGAGTAGAAGGAAGACATTTCTCTGCTTCTACGGAAACTCTTACCTTCACTTCCTTCCCTTCCTCTTTTCAATTTCTGTGATCATCACAATTATCTCTACTCCTCAATTTCAATCCTCCATGAATCACCTCTAGCCCCTCCTCTCTTTCCTTCTCTTCCATAAGGTACTCTTCTTGTTTTGGTTTGTTGCTCTTTTCGTTCCTTTCCTTTTCCGTCTCCTAGTCTAATTCTTTGTTGTAGTTGTTGTTTGCTTTATTCATGCTTTTTCAACTATTAGGGGTGTGTCAAAATTAGTTTTTTCTTTGAAATTTTTGCTTTTTCTCACTTGATCGGGTTTACTGGCAAGTTGGTCTTCCTTGTCTTTGTGCATAAGCTTGAGCTGTTGATGAGTGATGAAGAGCAGTATTCTTTGGTGTGAGGTCTCGGTGGTGATGGTGTGTAATCTGAGTGTAACTATCTGTGCTTAAAATTTTGGTTTGTGGGTTTTGGTGAAGTTGATTAATTTTCTTGGTTATGTTTAGTTTGGTGTTATTTTTGGTCAAGTTGACCATGTGGTCTTTCTTACCCTGTTGCGAAATGCGTCAGCTATTGAGTGTTCTTTTGTTTGGTTTTGTTTAGTCCTGTTTAAGTTTGTGCTGTTATGGTTGCCGTCTATGATCGAGTTTACTGTGGTTGCTTGTTTGTGTGTGTTGTGCCGTTGGGAAGTACTTTGGTTGTTGGGTGTTCTATGTTTTTGTTTTATTTAATCTATGAAAACTTTTCTTCCTTGTGCTTTTATGCATACAGAAGAAAAGCAACGTGTTTTGATTCTGGTTAGGTCGAAGCTTGAATTTTTCTAATCAAGATTCCTTCTATGTGATTTTGATAATGATTAATCAAATTAGAAAGAGCAGTATAATGGTTGTAAAATGGGCAACTAGCCAGATCGTTGAGTCATATAATCACTTAAGCCTTTGTAGGTAAAGTTATATAGGATATTTTACCGAAAAAATAAAAAATAAAATGGATTTTCTTGTACATCAAAGAAGTTAATAAGAGAAAATTGCTGAGAAATAGCTTATATATAAGTTGATTTTAGTTTACGTAGTTTTTTTTTCCTTATTTTTTTTCCCAATATTGTTTCTGGAAATTTATCCAAATGTAGCCCTGTTCAACCAAAACCAATGATAATCACCTGGCCATATCAATATTATCTTGAGTTACATTGTAAAATGTCTGAATGCCTCCCTCCAGCTCATAAACGATGTCTTGGTTCAAAATTTAACTAGCATCGCAGAGGTATTGCATATTAGCATTTTATTCAGTGACTAAATTTTTATTGTTGTGCATAATCTTCCCTTCTCACTTTCTGTGTTCACTATTTCTGCTTTTTAAGCTGGATACAGATTACCAGGATACTTTATTGTCAGAGACATTTACGCCAGATGAACTCTTTTTTGTTTGGTCCACAATCAACATTTAATTTTTAATTAGAATCATGTTGTTTTGCTTTGCATTCCAAGGAGCCTGTTAACAGAGATTTTTCTAGATATGTGTTATTTACTAAGTCAATTAGTTTGTTACTGAGATTAGTTTCAAAGTGTTTGTGCTCAATTTCAATATGGTCCCTTTGAGTTTTATTGTCATTGCTTAACCTTACTAATTGGTATCTTTGTTAAAATCATACTCCTTATTCTAAATGGGTGATTGAACAATGTGACCAGCTTCCCTGTGGATTTTTCCTACTAAGTTGAGTTCTGTTACCTAATGAAACGGTTCAGAATGTATATGTTATATCTGTGGAGTGTTAACATCATGTTCTTTACTTTCTGTCTTTTCTAAATTGGTGATTGGGGTTCTTAGGGAAGTTCCACTTCTACTGTGCTTTTGTCATAGTTGAACTCAGCATGTATATTGAAGCACTGGGTTTGGAATAATTGGGTAGTTCACATGACACCAGTCATGACTTCTATAATGATGTGTGAGATATCATAGGTTTCGCCCTTGTCCCATTCTCCTAGCATCACACTCTTACTGAGTTGCTCATTTCTATTGTATTGGTCTCATTCTGTGAACTTCATCCATCCATATTAGATATAAAAATTGTACTGATTCGTACAATGTCATGTGTATAGTTGTCGGTAATTCAACTTACTAGATATTAATAGTGATTGTAATCTTTGCTCCGAATATTATACAAATGATTGCATCTTACTCCCGTCTTTGTACTCTGAGAAAAGTCAAGGAAGGTATAAAACTACCTGGAAATCTTTGTTTGTCATTGATGAAACTAAATTATGATGCATTCTTACTTGATTGTGGCTGTTTTTCCATTTATGGAACGCTCTTCACACAGTGTTTATGATGTGTTCAAGTAATTGATTTAAGATATCTGACTTTCTGAATTCTCTTTTTTTCTTGTCACATTTTACAATATTCTTAGAAAGTGACTGAAAATGGACAAAAATTATGGGGATTCTTCATCAGCTCATGCTGCCGCAGGTTCTCCTCTTTGTCAGTAATACATAAAACTCTTCTATAGTAGTTATTTTCCTTTTCAAATTAGTTTTTGTGTTGTTTCTGTAGGTTCATCTGAGACTTCCTTGCTTAATGCTCGGAAAAAAGTTGCAAGCAGTGCATGGGGAATACCTCGAGCAACTGATGTGTTCCATGATTCAAGTGATATTAGCTTGTTTTCTAGTTCACTGCCTGTTCTTCCGCATGAAAAGTGTAAGCATGAGATGATTTTCTGGTGTACAAATTGCAATCATTTGAAATATTTATTTAGAATCTCCCGTTATTTTTCTCTTTTTTAATGTTGATATGCAGTAGATTTGACTGATTCTGAAAATTATGGCCAACCAGTTGATGATAACTTGCTAACATTAGAGAAAGTTCATAAAGAAGATGAGGGACGTGATCCTTTTGATGATTTTGAAGCCACTGCAATAGGGAACATGCTTCCTGATGATGAAGAGGAGCTTTTAGCTGGGATTATGGATGATTTTGACCTCAGTAAATTGCCCAGCCAACTGGAGGATTTAGATGAAAATGATCTATTTGTCAATGGCGGAGAATTTGAGATGGATTGTGAACCCCAAGAGAGCCTTAACATTGGCATATCCAAGATAAGCATATCAGATGGAGTTGCTTCAAATGGTATAGGTCACTATGCTATCCCAAATGGTGTTGGAACTGTGGCTGGGGAGCATCCCTATGGAGAGCATCCATCAAGGACACTATTTGTTCGAAACATCAACAGTAATGTTGAGGACTCTGAATTACGAACACTGTTTGAGGTATTGGACATTTTCCTATGGTAATCACGCTTTTGCTTCTTTAATTGCAAAATGCAAACATAAGTATATGAATGAAGATAAATAGTTGAAGCATTTACATCGAGTCAATCCTTCAATAGAGTTATGTCTATATATAAAGACAACTGTGTTTGGCAATCTTGCTTTTGCATGTTGAATTATTCTTAGTTGGTTTATTTGCTTGGGGAGATTTCTTGCTTAACCTTTTTAAAAATAACTTTCCAAGTAAACTACGTATTGTTTTAGCGATAATTTCTTTTGTTATGAAGTTAAAGAGTTTCCTATTATTCAACCTTATAATCTGATAGCTTCTCTAAATTTGGCAAGAGTGACGTTTTCCAATTATTTTATTAACCTTGAAATTTAGTAAATATGAAGCTTGCTATTTTATAGTGACTAGACTTCTTTTATTAATAGAACCAATGATGTTATTTGTGCATCTAACATGGGTTGGGAAAAAAATATGTAATTCTTCATACATGTTCATGGAGGAGAAAGTGTTTTAGAGCAGAGAAAACAAAGTAGCATACTAATCGAAAACTAAAACTACACAGCTGTCAGGTAGTGAAAGGCATAACTAGTTTCAATTATAACAGAATCTTATTATACGATACTCTAACATCAGTTGATGAAATATATACTATTCCGTTTTTTACATTCATTTCCCTTTTCTCTCCTTTTTTGGTTTCCCTGATATCTATTAGTAGTATTGAGGTCTATTGCTGTTTGCATTTTGGGCGAAGTCATGGATTATTAGTTCACATTTTTGCTACAAAATTGGTTTGTAACTGTTTTTCCTGACTGATTATTAGTGTGAATGTCTCTGTCAATACAAATTATTGTGTAAGCAGCATTTTTCTTAGGTGCTCTGGGCACTATTCTTTCATGTTTAGCCTGAATTCTAAAAGAATAGTGTATCTTAGGATAATCTGTTGTCGCATTTACTTTTACTAATAAAGAGGGAACTAATAATCACTTGATTATTGTATAATGAAACTGGAACAGCAAGAAAGAGAATGGTAAGAATGTACAAAATCTTAAAAGAACCCTAAGTTGTCATTTGGCTCTGGTCAGTGAGTGATAAACGTCAAATGGATAGAGGTTATGGATTTCTACTTAAAAGATAGAGGTACGGGTGTCTTTGAAGAACCTTGATTTACCTTTTTGTTCTTTATTGACTTTCTGATTGTTTACCTGGTAGAATTGGTGTGACAATTCTAGTTGGAACTTAAATAGAGTATGTTTTAGTTATCCATTCTCCATTTATGTACAACTTGAAAAATCATTTTCAGCCTTTTCTTATCTATTAGTTTTTTTTGTTTCCTTTTTATTTGATAGCAATATGGGGATATCAGAACTTTGTACACAGCATGCAAACATAGAGGCTTTGTGATGATATCATACTACGACATTCGAGCTGCTCGCACTGCCATGCGTGCTTTACAAAACAAACCCTTGAGACGTAGAAAACTTGATATTCATTTTTCAATTCCAAAGGTTTGGCTTTTGTGGCATTACTTGATAACTTGTTCTTTTTTATGTTGCCTTCTGAGTTATTTCATCTTTCTTCTGCTTGTTTCAGGATAACCCTTCAGAAAAAGATATAAATCAAGGAACCCTTGTAGTGTTCAATTTAGACCCATCAGTCTCAAATGATGACCTTCGGCAAATATTTGGGGCTTATGGTGAGGTCAAGGAGGTAAAATCTGTTTATTTGTTCATCTCATTTTCGTTTGCCACCACTTAATTTTTATATAGTGCTTGCAGTAGTTGTAATTTTGTGTTCAAATTTCAGATCAGGGAAACACCGCATAAGAGGCACCACAAATTTATTGAATTTTATGATGTTAGAGCAGCAGAGGCAGCTCTTAAAGCATTAAATCGAAGTGACATTGCTGGGAAACGCATAAAACTTGAACCCAGCCGCCCTGGTGGAGCACGTAGAAAGTAAGTTTGATTTTATCCTTGTTTGGCATATCATATTTGCTGCATAAATTATTTTTCTCCCTTGACCTCATTTAATGACATACTAGAAAGTTTTGAGAATAGAGGTATACCCAAGAATATCTATCTATTATATGTTTCCTTTAAAACTTTCTTATCCTAAAGTGATCTTATAAATATCCCATTTGTATAAATAAATTTCAGTTTCAATATCCCATAATGTCATATTTCCTTGTGCCACTGACAAAGTTATTATCTATGTAATTAAACCTTTAAGTAAACTAGTGATGCATTTTCTCGTGTTAGCTTGATGCAACAACTGAGTCAAGAACTGGAACAAGATGAAGCTCGGACTTTTAGACATCAAGTGGGTTCACCCGTGGCCAATTCTCCTCCTGGTAAAGATCTCTTAAATCCAAACATTTTTCTGATTCGAATTCTAGTTTATCATTTTAGAAAGGTGTTTTCGGTTTGATAAATTAGTTATCAATTTTCTCAGGTAGCTGGGCGCAATTTGGAAGTCCAGTTGAACATAATCCATTAGGTTCTTTTAGCAAGTCCCCTGGTTTGGGTCATGCCAGTCCCATTAATACCACCAACCATTTGTCTGGATTGGCGGCAATTCTTTCCCCACATGCAGCAACCTCTCCCAAGATTGCACCAATTGGCAAGGACCCTGGAAGGACTGCAAATCAGCTGTTTGCAAACTCTGGATCAACACAAGGAGCAGCTTTTCAGCATTCTATGTCCTTTCCTGAACAAAATGCAAATGCAAGTCCTAGGCCTTTATCTAATTTTGGTGAATCAAATTCAGGTGCATCAAGTATTGGAACATTGTCTGGTCCTCAATTTCTTTGGGGAAGTCCAACTCCTTACTCTGAGCATTCAAACACTTCATGGTCTTCATCTTCTGTGGGGCTTCCATTTACTTCTGGAATCCAAAGGCAGGGTTTTCCATATACTAGTCATCGAAGTCCTTTTCTTGGCTCCCATTCCCATCATCACGTTGGATCTGCTCCATCAGGCCTTCCACTTGATAGGCATTTTAGCTATTTTCCCGAGTCACCAGAAGCTTCTCTCATGAGCCCTGTTGCGTTTGGGAATTTAAATAAAAGTGAAGGAAATTTTATGATGAACATGGGTGGTCATGCCTCCATAGGAGCTGGTCTGCCAGGAAATACTGCTGAAATTAGTTCTCCTAATTTCAGAATGATGTCGCTGCCTAGGCCTGGTTCCTTGTTTCATGGAAATAGTTCGTATACTGGACAAGGAGCAACTAACATTGATGGATTAGCCGGACGTGGACAAAGTAGACGACCTGAAAATGCTGGGAACCAAATGGACAGTAAGAAATTGTACCAGCTTGATCTAGACAAAATTGTCAGTGGTGAAGATGCAAGAACTACTTTAATGATTAAAAACATTCCTAACAAGTAAGAACAACTAAACAAGTATCCTAGTGATGTGATTAACATACCAACAATTTAACAAGGATGGTAATTGGTGAATTTCTTGATGACTTTGTGCTGTTCTGGTTGGTTTTAAGGTATACCTCAAAGATGCTGCTTGCTGCAATTGATGAGAGTCACCGGGGTACTTATGACTTTCTGTACTTGCCAATTGACTTTAAGGTATACACATCGTACATATCTTTTTTATTAAGGTTGGGGGATTTCTCATCCCAGAACGACGTATTTCTTCTTAATGCCTAACTTTTCCTGCAGAATAAGTGTAATGTGGGTTATGCTTTTATCAACATGGTGTCTCCTTCACACATCATCCCCTTCTATAAGGTTTGAATTCTATACATTTTTACGACTGAGGTATTCTGTTACTATTTTAAAATTCTCATCTGGTTTTTAAGATACGGACTCCTTAATATGACATCGTATGGAATTATCCAATTTCCCTAATTTTATAGGTAAATTTTAATATAAGATTAAAAGTGTTTTATTGATAGTTTCTGGGAATTTGCAAGTGTTGAAACATGTCCTGATCTGGAGAAGTATACTGCTAAGAAGTTTGTCACGAAAATTTATGTAGGCCTTCAATGGGAAAAAGTGGGAGAAGTTCAACAGTGAAAAGGTTGCTTCACTGGCATATGCACGAATACAAGGAAAAGCTGCACTTGTGATGCATTTCCAGAATTCGAGCTTAATGAATGAGGACAAACGATGCCGGCCAATTCTCTTTCATTCAGAGGGCCAGGATACTAGTGACCAGGTAATGTGATTACTATCAATTGCAATTGCAAGATTTCTGCGTGAACACATTGGTTCTGAGCTTTAGATGTCATGCAAATCATAAAAATTATTAGTGGATTGGAATTCAGGATTGTAACTAATAAAAATTATTAGTTACAGCAATTAGGATGAATCATCAGACTAGGTCAAATATCAAGGATTGATATAATTTTTGTTTCATGAAATTGTGCTTAGCTAGCATAAAGTTGTGTTTCTGCGTAGAGACTAAAATATCATAATGTGATTGTAAGCCTGACATCAGTGTTTCTCAAATTTAACTGAAAGACAATAATACTGCAAAAGTGGGGCAGACCTCAAGCTTCATGAACTCAACAACAGTTCACCAAACCATAGGTTGTACGGGGAACTGGAAGTGAAGTGGTTATTTTTCATTTAAGTTCTGGACTTATCTGGGAGAAGGGAATTTTATGTTGGACCAGTTGATGACTCCCATATTGTTGGAAGTTTGAAATTGTGCGTCCTACCAAGTTCCAAGTGATATTATCAGAGTTTGTTGTTTTCTTATCAATTTTGAAGTATGAAGTTAGAGTTGTTCTACCATTTTCATGTCAAATGTGAAGGTATCAAGTTAGAGGCGAACACTTAACTCTATGTGTACATGGAATGAAAGGGACGGATTAACGTGAGCTCATGCCCTTTGCTTCAAGGGAGGGGCACTGAAATGAAAAGAAATAAGGGTGGGTTTCTCCTCTATAGGTTAGATTTGAAGGAAAAGTCAGACTCAGTGTTGGTTTAACGGAAATGCCCTTTGCTAAGTCACAACACATTTAATTACAACACGTGAAAATGCTGTTGTTGAGCCCACATAATCATTATTCTTCCACCATAATTATGTGGGTTAAAAGTGTAGAATATGAACATATTAAGTGTAGCATAATCCATCGTTATTAATCATAATTGATTAAATACTCATTCTGAACACAAGGGTAATACGGTCATTACACAAAAAACAAACCACCATCTCTTTTCAATTCTTTCACCCAATTCAAACAACCTAATTTTCTTTCCTATTTCTCTTTATTTTCTTTTCTACTCCCATACTGTCCATTCACTAATCCAAACAAAGACTAAATGACGTACCTGAGTGTTGTAGAGTTAGCTGCACTAGTTCTGTATGTATAATGTGTACTATAAATTACATTGTATCTATTTCACCTTTCAAGAGTTGTTTGATTGTGATGTCACATTTGAGCTATCGGTTCACTTTTTCAATTGAAACATAAACTACTGAACTGCTTGACTATATCTTTCTTATTTGACACATTAATTGATCAATTATTCCTTTTATAACGTTAGATTTCAATGGTTTGTCTGACAAATTCTTTCACTGCTTATCATTTAGGAACATTTTCTATCCAGCAATTTGAATATATGCATTCGTCAACCAGATGGATCCTATTCAGGTGACTTGTTGGAGAGCCCGAAGGGCAATTTGGAGTTAGAGAAAGATTAACCATTTGTTAGACATATTGTTCCTAGCCACAATAAATGGGGTCTGGGAGTTCTAACTATTGCATTGGTGATCCTAAGGTGTACAAAGCTGATTCATAAAAAAAAAAATAAAAGACAAAAAGTTGTATAAAGATGAAGGGAGCAACCCAGTTATCAGCGGGTGGAGACTTCGAATATGTCAATAATCATAAAGGATGCAGAGAGCAGCTTGTTGATGTGTAGAGAAACCATTGTTTTACAACCAGTGGAAAAGAATAACTTGGAATGTATTGCTGGGTGGTTAGTTTCTGAAGCAGCATGCATGCCAGATTGTGCAGGATTGACCCCATCTGGGATTTCTTATTTTTTCTTCCTCTGTTAAGGCTCTTGTCGCCATTTCCTTAAATGGTAACGTGTATATGAAAAAAAAAAAACAATTTATGGGGGAATAGTTTGTATAGAATGGGAACAGGAAACTATCTTATTTATGAATGTTTGTCAATTTTCATGTAGTCAAAAGAATGTGAATGTTTGTAAAGATGTGAAGTTGTGAACTGGTTTCTTGCCGTAACATTTGTGCTTTTGAAATATTGGAGGCTCTGTAAAGCACTGCTTAACCAAACTCTAATATAAAATTGAGACTTTATCGTATATTAATGTCTCATAATTTACACACACACACACACACACACACACATATATATATATATATATATATATATATATATATATATATATATATATATATATATATATATATATAAACATTTTAAGTTGGGAAAGGTTCTTTGGAATTATCGGATGCAAACTCCTGTAGGAATAAAAAAGGTCGAACAAATCAAAGTTGTCTGATTGTATCTATCGATGGCTCCAAATTATTGTTCCTTTTGATCTGTATGGATGGTTTGCTTTTGAGCATAATTTTACTGTTTGAT
This sequence comes from Vigna nakashimae, assembly GCA_034642375.1. NCBI lineage: Eukaryota > Viridiplantae > Streptophyta > Magnoliopsida > Fabales > Fabaceae > Vigna > Vigna nakashimae. Next base: position 37,195,518 of record CM067762.1, on the reverse strand, counting down.
AGTGTAGTGTGGGTCACTTTATTCTTTTTTAACTGAGGAATCTTATAATAAAACAAGTTGAGTGTACCTGTTATGGACTTTTAATACAAAGGAGAAGAGACAAATATAAATGAAAAGAATTTTACTGATGAACCTTTGAAGTTTATACCATGGACGATTCAACTTTCTACACCTCAATATGTCGTACCTTATTCATTTAATTCAAGAATAGATTTTAGAAACATTTTATCTTTCAAAAATTTCATTAGAGGTGGAGATAAAACAATATAAAATGCAGGAAAACAGCTATGTTATTATTATCAATTTCTCAAGTTAATTAGTGATCAGTGAATATCACTTTTTTGACGATACAAGTCTGTCATTCTTAGGGTAATTTTAAGAGAAAAAGCATTTCATTGTTACTACAAAGATTCTTTAGTAGTAAACTTCATCAATGGTATCTCTAATTCTGATGCATGTTCATAGTAATAATGTAAGGTAAGATAAGAGGTTTGCATTTGATAGTCTTGTACCAGTGTTACTCAACTCAGGTCACAGAACAGTCCAAAATATAAGAAATTAAATTCATAGATTTCTTTGTGCTAAAGCTCATAGCAATGCACAGTACAAGTGAAAGGATGTTATTAGGATGTTGAACAGGTATAAAAATTTGTACTTGAAATCCCTTTTAACAGTTCAATGTTTTTTCCTCTTGAATAAATTTTGCCCTCATATTTGTAGAGCATCGGCAATAGACCCGGCTAGACTCAATACTTCAAAAGGAGCTTTATTTGCAATAGCTTTGACAGTAAGAGGGCAAGAATCTGTGATCCAAAAGTAGGAAAATGCTTTCTCCAAGGACCCTGCAAGTTAAATAAAATGGTATTAACAGTCACATATGACAAATAGAAAAATGTAGAAACTAGAAAGCAAGTGACATTTAAGTCAGCACTAACCACTTTTATGAAGGAATCGCTCCCATGATTGGTTAGGGAACACTCCGTGGGTGACATAGGCACTCACCTTTGCTGCACCATTGGCTGCCAAAACTTTCTAGAGGAACAAAACAGTAAACAAAAGAGAAATGTTCAGTAGCACTTACATGCACACACAAGCATTGATAATTGATGATTGATGCATGTATATGCACATACAGATTAACTTTTGCTTAGTTTAGGTTGGCATAACAAAGATCAATAATCAACAACAAAAAATAGTCGCATGTGAGAATGGCTTCAAGCAAACAATTTTCTTTTGACAATATATCTTTTCTCATTTTGTATTTGCAAATAAAATATTGACCTGACACTCAACCAAGGTGCCTCCAGATTGGACCAAATCATCAACAATAACCACATGATGACCAGAGACATGGCCTTCCTTGAGCCGAACTATCCTCTTGTCACCTTCACGAACCTTAGTACATACAACCTGCCACATTCAGAAACAGACAAATCTATAAGCCAAACAAATATAAGTAAAAATTTATCAAAGAGATAGGAGACTCACCACTGAAAAATTATCAAACAGCTTGTGGAATCGCTTCCATGCACCATCATCTGGAAATGCAATAACTACCTGAAAATAACATTCAGAAATTCGTGCTAAAAAATGTGAAGGAAAACACAAAATATAAAATATCCCCTCTTTTAACATAACACGTTGATCAACAGACAAAATGTGAATGAAATAACACAGAATACTCACATTATCAGCATCGGGAAGCTGGCTCAGACGCTGCCTTAAGAGAGGAATACCCGTCTCAAACAAAGGCAGGACTTCATCTCCAAAATAAAACCTCTCCTGGATAATGTAAAATCATAAGTAAAATTACAAAAACTTGATAGCATGCTACTATAACACCAACTACACAAAGAAGCATAACGTTGTTGCAAAAACTACAGGGTATTAATTACAACAGGTAGGATGTTAATTAGTTAAGGGAAAATCACTTATTTAGTCTTGCGTTTCTTTTCAGAAGTGAGCTTTACTCATGGAGAAGAAGAAATCCTTTGTCAAGATATCTCTCTTGGAGGAGAGATATGTTTTCTATTTTCTATTCTTTCGTTTCAATTCAGTAAAATCTTTACTTTCTTCTTTCTACCAAGAACCAATGACATCCTAAAAACTGAGAACATTAAAAAGGGAAAAACACAAGTTTTACTACGTTGTTGCATAGCTTAAGCAAATTGAAGTATATGAGCAATAACCAAATAAGATGTTAAAACAAGTAAAAGTGAAACATGCATCCTTTGTCTGCCTTAAGAAATGACTGTCTATCCACATATTCTGTTGAATGGTGCCTTCACTCATTTTTTCAAAGTTCTACTTCAGTGAAGAAAAGTTCTTTGACAGACAACAATACAGAAGTGCAATATCCCATCAAGCATAACCCAATAAGAGATTATGCAACAAAATTTCCATTAACAAAAGTATATTAAATAGCAATTCATAAGGAGTTCAAACTATACAGCACAAAAGCAAAGCATAGTACTTCCTTCCAATGCAGCAAACACACAAACCTGCAAGGCATGAATGTCATATATGACTAAGCTGGTTGGGCCTCCTCTTGAAATTGGAATGTTTGACAACATCCTTGCAAGGGTGAAGGCAGTTGCTACATCTCCTTCTTCCTCCATTCGCTCAAAGGATCCAGTTGGAAAGAAAGGCAATACCAATGTGAAGGAAGCAACAAATAGACGAGGGAGTGCATATATGACAGAAAGTTGTTCAAAGACTTGTGCTGGGGAGCTGAAAGATGCCAAAAAAGCAACATGTTGACCTCGGAGTTCTTCTGCATTATTTATGTATATATTTGGAAACCCATCGGCAAATGACCTGAATAAGCATGAAATTATTAAGCATTTTCAATTTTTGTCATAAAAACGAGAAAACAAAATTCAACTTGCAGTTTGTTTGTAATAATGTTATGCAGGTCAAATAAGGTTTGAGGAATCTAGATCCCCACACATCCAGGATATGAATAGAAGAAAATACATCATGACAAAACTAAGGTAACTGGTGCAGTGATATTACAGTATAAATGTAGAACGGAAGTAAAGTAATTGTTATAACGAAATATCACTCCAAGAGAAATTGTTTAAGAAAATTAGTCATGAAAAAGCATCAAAACACAAGTACACAACCGGAGGAATATAGGGAAGACAATAAATTTCTTCTGACAAAATCCTGAGTTTATCTAATATAGTACTCTTCATTGACATACATGACATCATCAGCAGTGTTATCATTTGCACCATCACTGAATCTATAGCTCTCACTCCTCTGTTTACTATGAATCAGTTTCGTCCTCTTCAATATCAATTTCTTTGGAGCATGAATCTTTTGAAATCGGCCTTTTTTTAAATTTTTGCTTGTTGCATGGTATATGTATTCATCTCTCAAGTTCTAGGTACTCTAACAAAACCCCCCCTAGTCAAAATGTCTAAAGAGAACATCTTAGCATCATTTAGAACCACCTCTCCATTGTATCATTCACTATTTTGAGATATTAACAAAGGATATCAGATACATCACAATGTATTTAAGATATGTTACAACAAGTTTTAAGCTCTTGATTCAATTAAAACTTGATCATGTAACTTTTTATGCCTAAGCTGCTTGCACCTTTTGGTGTGAAGCTGTAGGATAAAGTAAAGAATAAATGAAACTAGCATTTCTTTTCTACTATGCCAAAGTAAGCTAGAGTGTCAAATTATAAATTGACATGCTAAAACACAGTCCAATTCTCATTACAGCCAGTGGCACCACCACATCAGCTTAGTAAGTAGCAAACAGAAGGTAGAGAATACAACACATTTCAGGTCCTTCGCAATTCCTATTAAATATTCATAATTGTAAAGCAACGCATTGAGTTCTTTCCCCAACCACACCATGATTCAGTTCCAGCAAATGTAAACTTTCAAAGTTCTCCATGCCAAGCCTATTTCAGTTCCATCTTAATCAGGCACAGGTCCATTATCTCAAATCAAGAAAATACATTTCTTTAAAGCCATCCTAATTAGTAAAGAGGTCACAATTATGACCCATTAGCACAGGAAGAATGCATCGAGGCTGACATTCCTTAAATATATCTCCAGGAATAGATCTTAACTTCAAGTTTCGATTTTTGAAAAGAATATATGAGAATTTCATCATTAGATAAGTTGCATTTAGTATTTTGTCTCTGTTTCTTAGGCTTCTCATTTCCTCCTATCATATTATTTTCCACAAAATTACCATCCACAGATTTTTGCTATATTTTCATCCCAACATACACATAGCACTCAAAATCTTTGCCAAGGGTGTATACTCAAAAGCGGTATACCATTCACCATATTGTTCAGCTTTATCTTCATGAATATTTAAAGACTAACTAAAACTAAAAAGTTCTGTATTTGGAACCATATTTAATTATTACCCAAAATCCAGACACGGGTTTCTCCTAAACCCTGTCCTCCTTCAATCAAAACAAACTTGTTATTCAATGCCAGCCCTGAAGAATAAATGAAGCTACGTAGAACAAAATGACACTTTTTTCACTCAACTTAAATATCCCGGCTTAATTTAGCTTAAGTGCCAAAAGTCTACATTATTATCTTTTATCTCTCCACTAGCAGAATTTTGGCTGAAAGCCAATCGAAACGCGGAGTTAACATGTTAACCAATGTACCCAAGTTGACAAATGCAAAAGACCGGATAAGACCCTTCCAAAGAAACAATCTTTCATTCGTTTCCATCAAACTTCTCGTAAAAAAGTCTAAGCTTTGAACAACATACAACAATAAAACACAACATAATCTTAAAAGAAACCCATAATTAGCAAAGAACAAGCTAAAACACAACACAACGCAAGCAACTGAAATCAAGAACGGAAAATGATCATGAGTAGAAAGAGAGAGCAAAAGTGTGCGTGAGAAAGACACCTCCATTTGATGTTTTGGAGAATGACGTGGGGAGATAAAAGAGCAACCTTGTGGGCAAGTTCTTCACAGTCAAGGGAGTAGAAGAGGTTCACCTGTTTCTTTGGGCACTTCACCAACGCCATTTCTCTCTCTCTTTCTTTCTCTCTCTCTCTCTCCAACAAAAGGAAATGCAAAAGCGTAGAAATCAAGCAAAAAAGAGAATAAAAAGGTAAGAAAAAGGAGGGTGAATAGAAGAAAAGGGATTTTGGAGTGTGGGGTGGTGAGGCCGCCAAGAACACGGAAGGAAGGAAAAGAACCCAGTGGCTGCGTAGCGTTTTGTCGTCAACACTGGTCAAATTTGCTTCTCAATATTAAGGGAAAGATACGTTGACGCCGTTAACAATATTAAGGGAAAGATACGTTGACGCCGTTAATGGAAATACGTCCGTTTGACCCCGATACACGTGGCATATATATTAATTTTTTAAATGTTCAGGGATGGAACATAGGAGGGGATTTGGGGTCTTTTTGAATTGGTAACTTGTGAGTTGGGGTCTTTTTGAATTTCGATTTCGCTCTTCGGTTCCTTAGCTGGTTCCTTCGTCAGCGGGATGTATGTCAGTATAAAACAGTCCAATTTAGGTGAGTGTTAAGACAAGTTAGTTAGTTATTTTATTTTTACATAATGATACTTTTATAATGTATTTTTTATAATATTTTAACATTATTTATATATGTTATTATTTTTACGATTAATAATAATAATTATATACGTCAACATAAACCAAACAAAGAATAATACCTACAATATTATCAAAAATATCAGAGTATCATTATCATTTTTTTTTCAAAACTTTCTCAAACTTTCGAAACTAGGAATAAAACCTAGCTTTGTGAATTCAAATACACTACATTTTTACACTTTTTCAACATCACATATGTATAGGAGAAACGTGCAAAAAATAATGTTTTTTTATCTCATCATCACCACGCTTGATGCCTAAAAATCATTATTAATTAATATCATTAATTTAAATTTGGATTTGTGACATCCCAAAATATATAGCAATGTATATATGTAGAATGCATCGATTATAATAATAGAAAGCAGTTAAGAGTACACAATAGATAGGATTAAGGAGTACAGTTATCCAAGTCTGGCTGGGAAGTTTTAAAACTTAAGTACAAGTTCATAATTCTCCAAAATACATGATTGAATAAAGATTCAATGGGACCTAAAGAGTGTTTCCAAAATACAGATCATGATAAAATGAAGGCTAGAAGTCTTTCAAAATAAAGAGCTATTTGTAGAAATCCTAAGCATTAGGGACTGGGTCTTCCTCAACTTCCAAAGCTTGCTCCAAAGGTACATCATCACCTACTGCTCACATCCAAAGGATTGGATGATCATCGCAAGGGGGAAAGCAAACACATGCAACACATACAAATGCAAGGGTGAGCTAGGTCTCAAACAATCATACAATTCATTTTCAATCAATCTAGCATTTCCCAGAATATCCATACACACATAAACACCTTAGTCATCATAAACATAAGCATTTATTTCATAAAACTCATCAAGACAAGCATCCTATCATGTTAAGACTCTAGACACGTCCGAACTTGGAATGAATGTAGAGCTGGGTTGGGTTGTGCACTTGTGATGGTCCCTACTGCTTTGCAAAGCCATTGCTAAGGGGTTCCACCCGACCATACACAAGGCTAGTCCATTACCGCGGAATAGACCTTCAGTGATAGCGCCTACCCTAGGACCTCCCACTACTCCCACCACACGCGTCAATCCTCTCTAAGTGAGAATGAAAGACCGTTGGAGTATTAGGGATAACCCCCCATACGGAAGCCTCTCACATTCATTCAATACACTAACTGATCACATCGAGAGATCTTAATTTCATATTCAATCCGACCACTTTGAATCATAGGATATACCTTTTGAATCAATAATTCCTCTCAAAGTTTCACACCAATCAAGACTTTTGATCATTTCATAATTCCTTTGAACTAAAATCAAACCAAAATATACAAGCTAAAGTTGCCACCAAGTAATATAGCTCTACAATCCTAAAATCAATAATAATTCATCATTTCTTTATGAATGCCTAAGACTACATTACAACCATTTATACTTTTATCATTAATCAGCAAGGATGACCCTAGTACAATCATATGTATAATAGCTTCTTCCTTTCAATATTTAAAGTTAATAAAATTAACAAAAAGTGAAACTATCTACATGCTCACACTAAAATATTTAAAGTCATACGTCAATAAAATTAAAAGGCCTCTGGAATGTAATTTCTAATACACCAAAAATATATTTTTCTTAAACCATCATGGCTTAAATAAAATATGTTAATTAAACTTTTATAATTTAAGTTTACGTAAACAATTTCCAACAAAGAAGACTAGCGTATTAAAGTAACTAAATTTGATATTTAACAAATTATTATTAAAAACAAATACCCTCACGACCCTCCCATATCTTTCTTTTTATAATTTATCCAATTCTTTAAAACCAATTTATACTTATGAGAATGCTATAGAGATCTCATTTCTAATCATTTATAAACAAAAATATAAGGTTGTCTACCACTAGCTTCTTATTTTCGTACCTAGTGAAAATTTCCTGTAGCATCTAACTACAATCCTCACTATTTTACTCTAAATTCTATACCACTTAACTTTATCTCTATCTCTGCATTTTCTAAAAGTAAGAAACCATATTCATGCTTATGCAACTATCAAAAATTCTGAAATAAATCTCTTAGTCAATACATCTTTTATAGGCAAATAAAGATGAAAATCACCCATTACTTATTACATCCAGGTTCAACCAGCATTTATTTTTAAAGAGAAACAACATATTCAAAAATGAAAATACAGTACCAAGACTGCTACAATCAGAATATTCAAGCTTAAACTAATTGCTTTTTAGTAAGATTCAACAACATTTTCTGGTGCAGAAATTTTAAAACAGCAGCATTTTTTTTTTTCTGCAGAATTTTAATTTAACACAACAAGAAATTTGCAGAATTTATAACAACAATCAGAAATGATTTAGGTGCAATACAACATCCAAATAGCAAGGTTTTCTTGTGCAGAAACAATAATTAAAATAATGTGAAAGAAAGAAATAATTAAACATAGGCATTCTTTCACAATTTCTACAAAATCCATCTCATGCATACAAGGATTTCACAAGGCATAAATAAAAAGAAAAACTCAGCTCCCCTACCTTAAATTTCCAGCACTTAAACTCAGGAGAAAATCCAAAGGCACTCTAGAAAAATTGACAGCACCTATATTTCACCAAATGGTGATAGAAATTAGTCTCTAAAATAAGCTTAGGGTTAAGATTTTTGGGAAAAACACAAGTGAACTACATGCAGCAAAATTTGCTACATGATCAGAGTTCAAAAAAAAAGGGGAAAGTTACTTACCCTACGAAATCGCAAATGCAATCGGTGAAAATTGGAGCCCTTGATGCAAAGATCGCCTAGACGTCTACGGAATGGGAATCTAGTGACTCAATGGAGGGGAAATCTAGAGAGAAGAATGGGTTTTGGAGAGGACAATGTTAGAGAGATGTTTAAAGGAGAGAAGATGAAATGTAAGTTTCTGAAAATGTCTTCAGAAACTGTTTTTAAGTTTTATTTATTTATTTATTTACTTATTTATTTTTATTTTTAAGATTATTACAGGATTAATATAAAATTTATAAATATGAAATATCAATTAAAATATTACTAAAAAATTTAGAGTCATAATGAATTTAATAAATAAGTAGAATAATAATTATTATTATTGATAAATTTTAAAATATTGTTATTTTAAAGTTGATTTTAATTTACTACATTAATATTAGAAATAAAATAATATTGACGTAATAACTTATTCCAACTAACTAATTTTAACTATTTTTTGTAATTTTGTTTCATGTTAAATTATCGTTCTTTCTTCTTCAATTTCTATATTTTCTCCAAAGCAAAAACCTTTAAAAATTAAAAATGTATTTTGGAATGTGAGAGAATTTGCTAATGCTAAATTTTTTATGTGAAAGAATTTGTCTTTTTCCTAATATATGGAGTTCAAATGATATTTATGAAGCAAATCATAGATTTTTTTTCATAATATGTATTTTTGTTAGTTGTGTCTGCAATGTAATTTTGTTATAAGTTTGGTGTGGTACTTCCATTTTTTTCTTTTCTTTTTTTTTTAAAAAAATCTTTATGTAATGACAACTACACTTAACATAATGTAGTTGAAAATTTAATTCTGAGTTAAATATGTTTTTTTATCTCTTAACTTTTAAAAAAAATTACAATTAGTTCATTTTCTTTGACTAATTTAGTCTCTCATCTTTAGAACAGTGTGAATTTAGTCATTTTAACCAAATTTAAGTTTATTTCAGATTTTAAACACATTTCTTAATTAATATTGAAGGAAAAATGTGTTAAACAATGTAAACAACTCAAATGTTACTATGAAATGCGTTTAAAATGTCAAATAAATTTAACAAAATAAAATTAAAAAGACTAAATCCTCATATTTATAAAGTTGAAAAATTAAATTAAATTAAAATTTTGAAAAAAGACTAATTCTAATTTTCACTTAAAATTAAAAATAAAAAATATATTTAACCCTTTAACTTTTATAATATTACAGTACTAATAAACTATTTTTGAATTTAACCACTTTCTTCAGCAAAATTACGGAAAAGGTTTTCAAAAAAAAGAACTACATTTTCATGCGTTGATTTTCTAACGTTCTTTTGAGGCCTTATTCATAAAACAAATAGATCACTCTTCATTTAGATAATGTAATATAATAATTTCATTTTTCAATAAATTTTAAACATAATGAAAATGTGTTAAAATATTTTATTAACATTATATAATTTGTAATATAATAATAAAATATAACATAAAATTATTTTATTTTTTTAAATAAAAATTTGAAAATTACTCTATAAAATTGTAAACTCAAATAAATTACAATCCAACCATATACTCCCACCAAATACACTCTAGAATTAAATATAAATAAAAATTTAAAACGTAAACCTAAAATAATAGTAATCAAAGCATAACTTCATAAAATTAATATCTCAAGCAAGTTTTATAGAAAATTTTAAAAAGTTAGCTCCACCGTACATCATACAAACAAACAAAATAAAATAATGATAAATATCGTGGAACACTCAAATACTGAACCACAAATATTTTAATGCTCCTTATGTTTTCTATTGTTTTACACCACATGTTGAATGACACATAAATTACACTTAGTATGAGAAAAAAATATACTATTGTTTTATAATTATATAAGTGATAAGAAAAAGGATAGAGACATTACAAAAATCTATAATTTTTAGTGGAGTTATCTTTCACGTTACCGGGTTTTAATCTCCGAAAAATACGTTTTCAACGGTTACAAAAATCACTTGAAAAACTAGCGTCACAAAATTACCAGTGGTTTTCTCTAAAACCGTTCCTATTTCCAGGGGTTTCTGGAACGCCAGAATTAAACGGGGTTCTGTGGAACCGCTCCTATTTCCAGAGTTTCTAGAAAACCGTCAGTAATTACTAGGGGTTTCTAGAAAACTGCCAGTAATTACCAGGAGTTTTCCAAAACTGCCGAAAAATCATTTAAAAAAAATAAAATTAAATATTTACATTAACATTCAATCAATTTACAATCATATTTTTCTATATTATGATTCCATCCAATCAATTTATAATCAACATACCCTGTTAATGAACAAATTCAATTGAACAAACAAAATGAAATTCATTTTACACATTAAATTGTGTAATACTATTTAATACATTATTTGTACATAAAACTATATATTCAATCCAAATATTACATTATCCTACATATAATACTAAATTGTAGTTAAAGTTTCTACAATTTACTAACACTTAAAATAAAAGAAACTCATTTGGTTTTAATGTCTTCCATGTATGGACCTTCCATTCGAGATAAATCATTAAAAATCTACAAATAAAATAATAGAGTTAAAACAATATTATAATGAACAATTAGATAAGTATTTAGTAATTTTTTTAATACCTTATTCCAAATGCACCAAAAGTTCTTGTTTGCATCAACATAAACCACAAGAAGAGACAAGAAGCAAATCAACCACAATCTTTAACTTTCCATAAAGTTCAGTAGCTCACACAAGCTTATTGCCTGAAACATCCATAAAGGCCATACAAAGTGAAATGAAAAACAGATTTTGATGAACTCACTGTTGCAGCATGATGCTATAAGCCTCAATATACATTTATCTTGCACTGCTTCCAAATTGAAAGCATTGTCATCAAGTAAAGTAGTTTCCAGACCTACAGATGCCATTTCTTCCATTCTTCTCTGAATTTGCATGTATCATGTTTACAAATTTAGGTATTGGATAAAACTCATAAATGTACAAGTGAAGTAGATCTGAATCAAGACTTGTGAAGTACAGTTGGCCTTCCTCACTAAATCCAAACTAACTTCCTAAAGAAATTGACCTGAGTGAGTAGTTATTTACCTTGCCAGACTTAGCACCCCGCTTCCTAGTAATAGTTTCTCTAAATGAGGTAGAAACAACTGACTCAGGGACAGGACAACGTTCGATAAGTCGAGTTGTTAAAAGCTTACTCAGTATCTCTCATATAACTTTTGTATCCATGGCATTTTCTGCATGTATTGTTAGCCTTTATACAGAAGAGAGGTTACATTTTGAGATTATGTCGTCTCCTATTTATTTTTATTTCTTTTTCAGTTAATATCCTGAAAGTGGTCCATTTTAAAACTGTTTTTTTTAAACGTGCGTGGATGTGCCGTGATTCCTACAACAAACTCTTTTAACGTTAAAATACTCTGTGATGGTTTTTGGAGTTCTACATAAATTTTAGGCTTAATACCTCTTTTGGTCCCTCTTTAGGGGGGCAATGTTCAAGTCTGTCCTACCTTTTTTAAAAAGTTCAATATGGTCCCAACTTTTGAAAAAAGTGTACAATTAAATCCTTTTTGGTCACGGCATTAAATATTTAACGATCCAGCTGACAGTGTGGAGTGATCTGTGCAATGTGGCTGTTTAGGTTCATAACGTGGCAGTGACAGTGATTTTCATTAAAGTTCACGTGGCAGTAGTAGTGATTTTCATTAAGAGGGGTTAGGGTTTGGTTTCCTGCCAATTGGTCTTTGAGGTTTGAGAAGTGTTTGAGGAGATATAGGAATGGCTTCCCAAGGGTGTTCTTCGTTTTCGAAAAGTTGGGCCAAAGGATCTTCTCGTTCGTCCCATGGTGGTGCTTGTAGGGGAGGTGGGTTAATCCCTACTTGTTACTATGGTTATATTGTACTAATCAAAGTGGCCAGAACTACGAAGAATGCTGGGAGAAATTTTTGGGGTTGTCCTCATTACAAGGTTTAAAGTATACCCTTCTCAGTAAATGTTTTCTTGACTTGACTTCATGCATTTGTTGATAGATTCCCTAACATGGTGAATAACAGGGTAGATCTTCAATTGGGAGTTGCTGTAACTTTTTCAAGTGGTGTTGTGAAGACAACGTTGATGAAAAAGATTGCACAATTCTGAAGAGAATAAGTGAGCTGGAAAATGCAGTGAAGGATTTGTAGAAAATGTAGAAAAGGATGAAGTTGTTAGTTGTAGCTTTGTGTGTGTATTGTGGTTGACCTTGTAATTTTCAAGTTGTGTTTAGGTTGATTTAGTTAGATCGTGAATTTGGGTGTTTGTTATAAGTTGGCTTAGTACCTGTTATGTATTTGGATGCTTGAAAAAAGTATGTTGATAATCCGAAGGTGTTTTGGTTGGTGTAACATCAGTTATGCAATGCAGTGTACAAAATGTTGGAATCAGTCCCCCATTTGGTTTAAAAATTCATTATATGAAGTTAAATTCAGTGGATATTATTGGAATTAGTCCCCCATTTGGTTTTAAAATATTGAAATAGGTTAATCCAATAATGCATATGATGCTGACTAATGGCACATATTACAAATCTAAGTACAAGCTTTGACCAAAACATGATGAAACCACTTTCATTCATTAAATAAAGGCAGTACATAATCCCTCAATTTCATGTAAAGACACATAATACCTCCAATACATCATACCTCCAATACATATTAGTTCACCGACATAAAAGACAATACATATCTGTCACCAAAATAAAAGACAATACATATAATGTCCAATTCATCTAAAAAGACAATACATGTCTATCACCAAAATAAAGACAGTATAGTACATAATAAAGCAATTCATCTATCTATCTATCTTTTCTTCTGACATGTAATTTTGTTGGACGGGATGATTGGGGACTTGGTGGCTATGATGGTAGAGGGGTTGGGGAACTTGGAGGTGGCTGTGATTGTTGTGTTGTTTCTGCTGATTGAGTTGTTTGTGCTGGCTGGGTTGCTTCTGGTGGTTGGGTTGCTTCTGCTGGTTGGGGCCGTAAATGACAGTTATTCTTGTTGTGCTTTCTCTGACGACAAATGCTATATTTTTCCTATGCCCTCCAACACGCATTTGAGTGTCGTCCTTAGTTAACTCCCATGCCTCCAACTTCCTTTTTTTTCTTTGGCCTCCCAGGAAACTTCCTTATCACTGGTGGTAGTACATCATTGAAATTTGTGGTTTCCCATAGTTGGAGACCATTGAGTGGAAAAATTATGGACGCATACACCTCTTCATATGTGGATCTTCTGAAGCAAGTGGGTATAAAATTGTTTGGATCAACATTGGAGTAGTTCATTGCTGCAATTGCATGACAGCATGGGATGCCACTGATCATCCACTTTCTGCAGCTACACTCTTTAGTGTCCAGGTCCATTGTGAACTTGTTCCCAACGGATGAAATGTGCCTAACCTCAAAAATCTTTCGTGCAACCTGTAATACCCTAATATTTTAAAGAGTATTACTTTTAGTAGAGACTAAATTAACTTATCTTCTATAAACAATCCAACTTTATTTCAATTCTCCCAAAGTACAATACCAAACTTACAAACTTCAAACAATATAGTCTTCATCACTTAACATAAATTCAAATTTCAACTCATAAGTTTTACACAACATAATTTTTCCAATACAAATTTATTTTTTTTTACAAAATATCCCTGAAAGTTTTTCCCCGCATCTCTCTCATCTCTAAGCTTTTTCAACCGCATCTGCAACATTATCTATTCACATATAACATGAGTTATATGATCATAGCACAAACAAATAAGGGTAAGCCAACCATATCATATCAATCATTAAACTTGTAATAAAAATATTTCAATCATGTATTTCTACAATTACCAAAATATCATTACCCCTATGTCATTAATTCATCATTATCAAAATCATCTTCCTCAATTTCATAAACCTTACAATTTTACCATGCTTACTCACGAAGCCTTATGGTCAGACCGCTCTCTGCCTGCTTCCTTAAGCCTCACCTGTATACTATGTCTTACTCTCTGAAGCCTTATGGTCAGACCTCTCTCTGCCTGCTTCTATAAAACTTATGAACCACATATTTATGTCAAAGCCTTATGGTCAGACCACTTGCTGCCTGCTTTCATAAACCTCAGGTGTTACTTTGATCATATCAAGCTCTCATGGTATAAACCGAACATACTACTTCTCGTAGGAAACATCATTTCATAAGCAATGATTTCTTATATCCACTCCAACATTTCATCCAATCAACATTTCATACCCTCTTATCCACTCCAATATTTCATCAAATCAACAATTCATAACCTCTTCTCCACATAACTCAATCATGTTCATTCTCTAATCATAATTTGACAATAAACTATTTTGGTGTCAATAAATTAAACATATTGCCAGATATCATACTACATATTATAAACTCATTTTGACCATAACGAGTATAACTCAACATATTTTCACCAATCAAAGATTAATAGATCATCCAAAACATTTCAACATATCTTAGCAACTACATAATATAATCTGAGCTCATTGTAACGACAAATAAAATGCATCTACAGTTGACTTATTTTATTTTATTTTCATCCTATTAGAGATCTTTCTTTACCTCAATTGGTCACCGGAGAGGACCCAGATGTCTGAACGCATCAAACTCACCTTCGACGCCAGCACATATGACTAGTCACAACTGACTGGACCAGGCCAGGGCTGCTCTATGATCAGGGATGTGCCAACTCAGGTTTTTAAGGTTCCTCTATCCTACCAACAAAAGGAGGTCCTCAATAATTAACAATTTATTTATTTAATTTATCTACCTTATTTTCTTATGCTCTAAATCTTAAAATGCCTAATTTTACTTTCTCTCACAACAACCTCAAACAGTATCTGTATATCTATTTAATATCCATATACAAATTACTACAAAACCCTTATTCTAAACCTTCCAACAAGATCAATTTCAGCCAACAAACTCATTCAATAAATTCATCACAATAAACATCCATAATAGAATTCATACAAGATAATTATAAACAATTAACAATAATAAAACATTACTATAAATGGTCATAGAAGAATACAATATTTGACAATCATAAAAATAATCTTAATATAAAAATTCATGGGGAAACAAGAAGTGGAATCTGGCAGAGCCGGTTAGACAACTTCTAATCCATCCAACAATACAATATAATTAAATAACAAGAACAATACATGTCTGGGGAAATAAGAAGTTGAATCTGGCAGAGCCGGTTAGACAACTTCTAATCCTTCCAAAAATGCAATAAAATAAATAAGTAAAGCAATAAATAGTTTGGGGAAACAAGAAGTTGAATCTGGCAGAGCCGGTTAGACAACTTCTAATCCTTCCAAAAATGTAATAAAAATAAATAAGGAAGGAAATAAAAGTTTGGGGAATCAAGAAATTGAATCTGGCAGAGCCGGTTAGACAATTTCTAATCGTTCCAAAATACAATAAAATAAATAAGGAAAACAATAAAATGTTTGGGGAAACAAGAAATTGAATCTGGCAGAGCCGGTTAGACAATTTCTAGTCCTTCCAAAATACAAAATAAAATAAATAAGGAAAACAATAAAATGTTTGGGGAAACAAGAAATTGAATCTGGCAGAGCCGGTTAGACAATTTCTAGTCCTTCCAAAATACAAAATAAAACCACTAACAACGTACAATTGGCATAACATAATCAACATCACATTTTACAACTATCACACTTGGATATTAACACAAAAACATACTCTCATTTAAGATTCAAGATCATACAGAAATAAAATACTCCATATTCAAGAATTAAAATCAGACAAAAGAAAAATATAGTATATTCAAGACTCAAGATAATACAAAAAGAAATACTCAAAGTTAGCTTCCCTTACCTCTATTACAGACTTAATCTCCTCGCTCTCTGAAAACTTCCAGAATATCCCCTTTGAAATTAGAAATTCTTCCAACTCTCTTCTCTCAAAAATTTTCTAAGTTCTTTGGTGTAAATTTTTAACCTCCCCCCCTTGGCTATTTATAGAA
The DNA here is from genome assembly GCA_034642375.1 of Vigna nakashimae. Classification (NCBI taxonomy): domain Eukaryota; kingdom Viridiplantae; phylum Streptophyta; class Magnoliopsida; order Fabales; family Fabaceae; genus Vigna; species Vigna nakashimae. Next base: position 37,179,117 of record CM067762.1, on the reverse strand, counting down.
AAAAATTTACTATTCATTTTTTTACTATTCATTTTAACTATTCATTTTTTTATTCATTTTACTATTACAAAAATAATTTTTTTATTTGCAATTTGATGAATTCTGATCTCAAAGCTACGTGGAACACTTATCCTTTCCAAATATTATTATTTTTTTTTAACTATTCACTTTTTACTATTCACAATTTACTATTCACAATTTACTATTCACAATTTACTATTCATCATTTTTTTTTAGCATTTATTTTACAAATATTTTCAAGGATCTTACAATCTACCCAACAACAATTATTTTCGCCCTCGAAAATTATTTATTTAAACAAAGACTATTTAACAAAAAAAAAATTACTTACAAAAGAGATATGGATATTCCTTTATCATAAATTCTTCCAATTCCCAAGTCATTTCCTGTGTGTCTTCATTCCAAAGTACCTTTACTGTGCGAATATCCTTCCCTCTTAACTTTTTCATTTGAACATCTAGTATACGCACTGGGCCAACTTCCATTGTTAAATTTTCCTTGACCTGAATTTCATCAACTTCTAACACATGCTTTGGATCTGGAATATACTTCCTTAGTTGGGATACATGAAAAACGTTATGCAAATTTGTCAATCGAGGTGGTAGTGCTATCTCATAAGCCACTGGCCCAATCTTTTTGAGAATTTGATACGGTCCGAGAAATTTTGGTGTCAGTTTCCTCATCTTGATAGCTCTCCCGACTCCTGTAGTTGGCGTTACTCGTAAGAATACATGATCTCCTTCTTCAAATTCTAACGGTCTTCTTCTTTTGTCGGCATATGACTTTTGTCTACTTTGAGTTGCTTTCATCCGATCTTGAACTAATTTTATTTTTTCTGTGGTTTGTTGTAATAGCTCGGGTCCCACTGTCAGTGCTTCCCCATCTTGAAACCAACACAACGGTGTTCTACATCTTCTTCCATATAAAGCTTCATATGGTGGCATACCGATACTGGAATGATAACTGTTGTTGTAAGTAAATTCTACTAATGGTAGTATCTCATTCCAACTTCCAAGATGATCTAATACACAAGTTCTCAGCAAATCCTCCAAAGATTGAATAGTCCTTTCTGTTTGACCATCAGTCTGAGGGTGATAAGCCGAACTCATCTTCAACTGTGTTCCCAGAGCCTTCTGTAGCGTCTGCCAAAATCTTGAAGTAAACCTTGGATATCTGTCTGACACAATGCTTGTAGGTATGCCATGCAACCTCACTACTTCCCCGATGTATAACTCCGTCAGCTTTTCTAGTGACATATGTTGATTAATAGGCAAAAAGTGAGCGCTCTTGGTTAGTCTATCAACGATAACCCAGATAGAATCGTGACCTTTTGATGATTTTGGTAAATGTGTTACAAAGTCCATCGAGATACTGTCCCACTTCCATTGAGGAATGTCTAACTGTTGTAACATCTCTCCCGGTTTTTGATGCTCCACTTTTGCCTTTTGACACACCAAGCAGGCTGCTACAAACTCGGCCACATCCCTCTTCATTCCATTCCACCAAAATGACTCTTTCAGGTCCTTATACATCTTAGTCATACCTGGATGTATGCTAAGACGACTTTTATGGCCTTCGTCTAAAATTAAATGTTTTAATTCACTCTTTGCAGGGATACACACTCTGTTTTTAAATCGAAGTATGCCATCTTTACTTAGAACGAACTCCTTAGCTTGATCGGTGTCCAACAACCTGATCTTTTGCTGCAACTCTTGATCCATCGACTGCTCAACCTTCACTTGTTCTAAGAAGTCACTAGTGATTACTAAATGACTACACCATATGTGATCTGGGTTTAACTGCAACCCCAAGTTCATATCACGTAACTTTTCTAATAGTTCTAATTCCTTCACCATCATTGTTGTTATCTGAGCTTGTCTCCTACTCAATGCATCTGCCACCACATTGGCTTTTCCTGGGTGATATAAAAGCTCGAAGTCATAGTCCTTCATATATTCCATCCATCTTCTTTGTCGCATGTTCAACTCCTTTTGATCGAACAAATACTTTAGACTCTTATGGTCACTAAAAACTTGGAAACTTGCCCCATAGAGGTAGTGTCTCCATGTCTTTAATGCAAATACTACTGCTGCAAGTTCGATGTCATGCGTTGGGTAGTTCTTCTCATGCGCCTTTAGCTGCCTAGATGCATAAGCTACAGGTCTCCTTCCTTGCATTAGAACGCACCCTAATCCTTGATATGACGCATCGCAGTACACCTCAAAAGATTTGCTAGAGTCTGGAATGATTAATACTGGTGCTGACGTTAGTCGTTGCTTCATATTTTCAAAACTGGCTTCGCACTTGTCAGTCCACATAAATGGTTGATCTTTACGAGTTAACTGAGTTAGAGGACCTACAATCTTGGAAAACCCTTCGACAAAACGTCGGTAATAACCGGCTAATCCTACAAAACTTCGTACTTCAGTTACAGTTTTCGGCCGCTCCCACTTTAGCACAGCTTCCACTTTTGCTGGATCCACTGAGATTCCTTGAGCAGAAATCACATGACCCAAAAATTGTACTTTCTCTATCCAAAACTCACACTTTGACAGTTTCCCATACAATTGATGTTTTCTTAAAATTTCCAACGCCACCCTCAAGTGTTCTGCATGCTTTTCCTTATTCTCTGAATAGATAAGAATATCGTCTATAAATACTACCACGAACTTATCTAAACATGACCGAAATATTCTGTTCATGTAGTCCATAAAAATCGCTGGGGCATTCGTCACACCAAACGGCATTACCACGTACTCAAAGTGTCCATAGCGAGATCTGAAAGCCGTCTTTTGTACATCTTCCGTCTTGACAAGAATCTGATGGTACCCAGATCTGAGATCAATTTTTGAAAACACCTCTGCTCCTCTCAACTGATCTAATAGATCATCGATTCTTGGCAAAGGATATTTGTTCTTTATTGTAACCTTGTTCAACTGTCGATAATCCACGCACAACCTTGAACTTCCATCCTTCTTCTTCACCAGCAATACAGGAGCTCCCCATGGAGACACACTTGGACGGATAAACTTCTTCTCCAACAGATCTTCGATTTGCTTTTTCAACTCTGCTAGTTTGGCAGGAGCCATTATGTATGGAGCCATAGAAACCGGGCCAGCTCCGGGCACTAGATCTATTGTGAAATCGATCTCTCAACTAGGTGGTAAACCTGGCACTTCTTCTGGAAAAACATCAACATATTCTTCTACCACAGGTATTCCGATGATTTGCTCTTCAGTATTCTCTCTTTTCTCCTGAGCTAACACCACATAGCAGGTAGCTCCATCTTTGATATCCTTCGCAGCGACTCGAGTTGAGCTTAGTTCTAAATTGTTCAAATTTAGAAACTCTATCTTTTGTTTCCCACAATCAATAAGAACGTGATTGGCAGTCAACCAATCCATTCCTAAAATAATGTCTAGATTTTGAAGGGGTAAGCAGATCAAGTTCACTTTGAACTTGTGTTCTGCAATTTGGATCGGGCATCCGACACAGACTGAACTGGTCGTAACTGGTCCCGATGCTGGTGTAGAAACTACTAATTCACACCCTAGATCAAGCATCGGTAATCCGAGTCTCTCTAAACATGCTAGGGATATAAAGGAGTGTGTGGCTCCAGAGTCAAACAAAACATATACGCATTCTCCTAACAGCATACAGGTGTGTAAGATTAATGTACCTGGCTTAGTAGCCTCTTCTGCAGTCATTGCGAATACTCTTCCTGTTGCCCGGGGCTTTACTTCAGCAGAATCTTGTTGTTGTGGTTCTCCCACCTTCTTTTTCTTTGGACAAACATTAGCAAAGTGTCCCGGATCATTGCAGATGAAACATCTCTTCCCTTCAACTTTTTCTCCAATAAGTTTAGGGCAGTCACGTCTGAAATGTGCTCCTCCACACTCAAAACACTTCACTGTTCCTCGATACGATAATTGTGGTTTTTCATAAGGCTTTTTGTTGAATTTTATTGAAGATTCTCCCTTTGCAAGTCTGGAAACTCTACTTGGATCAAACTCTAACAATTCTATCATTCTGGCTTTCTCTACCAATGCTGGAAACTCTTGTATTTCCAATGGCATAAGTACCTTCTTCAGTTCATGCCTTAGTCCTCCCTCGAATTTTTGACATCTCCATTCTTCTGTGATATTCTGAGTATAAAATCTTGAGAGATAATTAAATTTTACTACGTACTCTTGTACTGATAGCCTTCTTTGTTGTAAGGTCAGAAACTCTGCCTCCCTTGCAAATTTTGCACTGTTTGGAAAATATTTTTCCAGAAACCTTATCTTAAAGTTCTCCCAATTCACAACCTCACCACGAATCGTCATCAACTGTTGCATACTTTCCCACCAATATTCAGCCTCACCCACCAAAAGAAATGATGCATAAGTTAATTTTTGTTCTTCTGAGCAAGTTATTACCCGGAAAATCTTCTCATTCTGCCTTAGCCAAGAGTCAGCCTCATCAGGAGTAGCATCCCCATTAAATTTAGTTGGATCATGCCTTAAAAAGTCATTCAAGCTAGAATGATTTTGAGGTGCTTGATCAACTTGTTGTTGTTGCATGTTTGTCGAGTTTTAAATGATTTCTTCAAAAAGATAACAATACAATTTAGCATATGATATCAATTTCCTCAAATAGTCATTTTCATCATAAACCATTAATAATTTTACTAAGAATAATAATTTCACTCCCCAGAGTCCCAAAATATTTTCGAAAACCATTGCTCTGATACCAAATTGTAATACCCTAATATTTTAAAGAGTACTACTTTTAGTAGAGACTAAATTAACTTATCTTCTATAAACAATCCAACTTTATTTGAATTCTCCCAAAGTACAATACCAAACTTACAAACTTCAAACAATATAGTCTTCATCACTTAACATAAATTCAAATTCCAACTCATAAGTTTTACACAACATAATTTTTCCAATACAAATTTATTTTTTTTTACAAAATATCCCTGAAAGTTTTTCCCCGCATCTCTCTCATCTCTAAGCTTTTTCAACCGCATCTGCAACATTATCTATTCACATATAACATGAGTTATATGATCATAGCACAAACAAATAAGGGTAAGCCAACCATATCATATCAATCATTAAACTTGTAATAAAAATATTTCAATCATGTATTTCTACAATTACCAAAATATCATTACCCCTATGTCATTAATTCATCATTATCAAAATCATCTTCCTCAATTTCATAAACCTTACAATTTTACCATACTTACTCACGAAGCCTTATGGTCAGACCGCTCTCTGCCTGCTTCCTTAAGCCTCACCTGTATACTATGTCTTACTCTCTGAAGCCTTATGGTCAGACCTCTCTCTGCCTGCTTCTATAAAACTTATGAACCACATATTTATGTCAAAGCCTTATGGTCAGACCACTTGCTGCCTGCTTTCATAAACCTCAGGTGTTACTTTGATCATATCAAGCTCTCATGGTATAAACCGAACATACTACTTCTCGTAGGAAACATCATTTCATAAGCAATGATTTCTTATATCCACTCCAACATTTCATCTAATCAACATTTCATACCCTCTTATCCACTCTAATATTTTATCAAATCAACAATTCATAACCTCTTCTCCACATAACTCAATCATGTTCATTCTCTAATCATAATTTGACAATAACCTATTTTGGTGTCAATAAATTAAACATATTGCCAGATATCATACTGCATATTATAAACTCATTTTGACCATAACGAGTATAACTCAACATATTTTCACCAATCAAAGATTAATCACTACAAGAATGATTGAAATTACCGACGGGCATAATTCGTCGGAAATGTATAAAATCCGTCGGTAATTAGCATTTACCGACGGCTTACCGACGGCCAAAATGCCGTCGATAAAAACGTTGTCGGTAAACTTTACCGACGGATTTTGGCCGTCGGTAATTACCGAAGGCTTTTGGCCGTCGGTAAATCCGTCGGTAAATGTCGCGACCTGGTTCATCTTCTTCCTCTTCCTTCGTCGCTGTGTAAATTTTTTTTTTCATTTCCACGAACTCCACCACCAAAACGGCATCACGCGAGTAACAAACTAGTTTCCAAAGTATCAAACAACCAATTTATTTTCAATAGTTAAAATTATAGTGAATCATGGAGAGTTTTTCTGCAATTCTCAGATCTGTAAGATAAATGTTTCTAATCGTTTCAATGAGGTGGAAAGAACGATGGTAGAGGGCAGCGGTGGTGGAGAGAACGGTGGTAGAGGACAGCGGTGGAGGAGGGCAGCGGCGGGAGCGCAGCGGCGGTAGGGCAGCAGCGGGAGTACAGTGACAGTGGAGAGCAACGATGATGGAGAGCAGCGGTGGTGGAGAGCAGCGGTGGTGGAGGGCAACGGTGGTGGAGGGCAGCGGCAGTGGAGGGCAGTGACAGTGGAGAGCACGATGGAGATTTCTTTACTGATTGAAATGAGAGGAGAAATACTTCTTTTACCCACATATATTGGCATTGGATGCGACGCTGGTTTCGAAAAATCCCGCTCTTTTACCGACGGCCAAAAGCCTTCAGTAAAGTCGTCGGTAATGTCATCCACGAAATAATGGGCGGGAAATATCCCGCTCTTTTTACCGACGGCCAAAAGCCTTCGGTAAATCCGTCGGTAATGTCATCCACGAAATAATGGGCGGGAAATATCCCGCTCTTTTTACCGACGGCCAAAAGCCTTCGGTAAATCCGTTGGTAATGCGCATGTCACTTACCGACGGCCTAAAGCCTTCGGTAAATCCGTCGGTAATGCACATAAAAAATACCGTCGGTAATTCCGTCAGAAATTAAGATATATCGACGGATATTGATCCGTCGGTAAAAATCCGTCGGTAATATTAATATTTTTTGTAGTGAATAGATCATCCAAAACATTTCAACATATCTTAGCAACTACATAATATAATCTGAGCTCATTGTAACGACAAATAAAATGCATCTACAGTTGACTTATTTTATTTTATTTTCATCCTATTAGAGATCTTTCTTTACCCCAATTGGTCACCGGAGAGGACCCAGATGTCTGAACGCATCAAACTCACCTTCGACGCCAGCATATATGACTAGTCACAACTGACTGGACCAGGCCAGGGCTGCTCTATGATCAGGGATGTGCCAACTCAGGTTTTTAAGGTTCCTCTATCCTACCAACAAAAGGAGGTCCTCAATAATTAACAATTTATTTATTTAATTTATCTACCTTATTTTCTTATGCTCTAAATCTTAAAATGCCTAATTTTACTTTCTCTCACAACAACCTCAAACAGTATCTGTATATCTATTTAATATCCATATACAAATTACTACAAAACCCTTATTCTAAACCTTCCAACAAGATCAATTTCAGCCAACAAACTCATTCAATAAATTCATCACAATAAACATCCATAATAGAATTCATACAAGATAATTATAAACAATTAACAATAATAAAACATTACCATAAATGGTCATAGAAGAATACAATATTTGACAATCATAAAAATAATCTTAATATAAAAATTCATGGGGAAACAAGAAGTGGAATCTGGCAGAGCCGGTTAGACAACTTCTAATCCATCCAACAATACAATATAATTAAATAACAAGAACAATACATGTCTGGGGAAATAAGAAGTTGAATCTGGCAGAGCCGGTTAGACAACTTCTAATCCTTCCAAAAATGCAATAAAATAAATAAGTAAAGCAATAAATAGTTTGGGGAAACAAGAAGTTGAATCTGGCAGAGCCGGTTAGACAACTTCTAATCCTTCCAAAAATGTAATAAAAATAAATAAGGAAGGAAATAAAAGTTTGGGGAATCAAGAAATTGAATCTGGCAGAGCCGGTTAGACAATTTCTAATCGTTCCAAAATACAATAAAATAAATAAGGAAAACAATAAAATGTTTGGGGAAACAAGAAATTGAATCTGGCAGAGCCGGTTAGACAATTTCTAGTCCTTCCAAAATACAAAATAAAATAAATAAGGAAAACAATAAAATGTTTGGGGAAACAAGAAATTGTATCTGGCAGAGCCGGTTAGACAATTTCTAGTCCTTCCAAAATACAAAATAAAACCACTAACAACGTACAATTGGCATAACATAATCAACATCACATTTTACAACTATCACACTTGGATATTAACACAAAAACATACTCTCATTTAAGATTCAAGATCATACAGAAATAAAATACTCCATATTCAAGAATTAAAATCAGACAAAAGAAAAATATAGTATATTCAAGACTCAAGATAATACAAAAAGAAATACTCAAAGTTAGCTTCCCTTACCTCTATTACAGACTTAATCTCCTCGCTCTCTGAAAACTTCCAGAATATCCCCTTTGAAATTAGAAATTCTTCCAACTCTCTTCTCTCAAAAATTTTCTAAGTTCTTTGGTGTAAATTTTTAACCTCCCCCCCCCCCCCTTGGCTATTTATAGAAAAAAATTTACTATTCATTTTTTTACTATTCGTTTTAACTATTCATTTTTTTATTCATTTTACTATTACAAAAATAATTTTTTTATTTGCAATTTGATGAATTCTGATCTCAAAGCTACGTGGAACACTTATCCTTTCCAAATATTATTATTTTTTTTTAACTATTCACTTTTTACTATTCACAATTTACTATTCATCATTTTTTTTTTTAGCATTTATTTTACAAATATTTTCAAGGATCTTACACAACCCAGCTGAAAGAAATGAAGCACATGAACAATATACGTAAATAACAAAATGTATATAAAAAGAAATGATAACATTACCTTGGCAGCCAATATATTTACAAATTACATTCGTTCTGAAGTCTCTTCTTTATCTTTGGGCATATTGTGAAGTCCATAGATGCCACCTTGCTTCTGTTGGTGGCCCACCTTTTCATGAGATACACTCTAATATCCTCCATCATTGTGATAATTGGTTTTCCTCTTGCATGAATAAGAACACTGTTGAAAGCTTCAGTGATGTTGTTATCAATGGTATCACACATTGCTTGGCCTGTGAAGCGAGACCTTGACCAAAACTTGTTGCACAAAACAATTCTCAAATGGGTTACAATGCATCTGTGACACTAAAGTGCATATAATGGCTAATGGGTTACCTTGGGGGAATGCCTATGAGGTATTTATATGCTTCAACATTGACTTCTTTCATTTTCAACATTTCTCTCTCCCAAGCCTGGGGATATGTGCTGGTTGCAGTCCTCCACATCATATTTTTTAATACCTGCCCACCAAACCTTTTCCTAAAGTTTGCATAGAGGTGCCTTACACAATTAAATTTAGTTATAAAACCATATTCTATATAAAATCATTAACTAAACATGAATATAAGTAGTACATTATACCTTCTGCTGGTCTGACATCCATGTGCACCCTCCACATACTTCAGTGCCCCCGAGGTCTTCAATTAACAATTGAAAAAACCATGTCCAGCTGTCTTTGTTCTCCACTTCTACTACTGCATAGGTAAGGGGTAGCATTTGATCGTTTGGGTCCCTACCAACAGCAGTCAGCAGCTCCCCCTTGTAAACACCTTTCAAAAAACATCTGTCTAAACATATAATGGGCCTACAGCTTATGAAACTATCTTTACAAGCTTTGAGACAAACATACATTCTTTGAAAGATTGGGTCACCATTATGAGAGTCAAATTTAATCTGCACTGTTGACCCTAGATTACACCTCAACAGCTCATGTCCATAGTCGTACACCCTTTTATATTGTTCTTTGAAATCTCCTTCAACCTTTCTTGTGGCAATTAACTTTGCCCTTCTTGCCTTGGATATTGAAACATTTGTATTCCATTTTCTTAATGCTTTAGTACGAATATCATTCACCTTTAAACTAGGATTGTCAACTAAAGATCTATCTATTTCGTGACTTAACCACCTAGCATTCATCAGTTTAATATTAAGTTGCCTACTACAACTATGAGTATCAATTATCTTCCTCAATTGCCAAATTTTTCGTGACGACAAATAACCATAATAAGCTAGCTATGGGAACTTACCTTGGCTACCCATGCATGTCACCCTCACCCTACAGTTATCATTTTTGATAAATTTTAGATCCCTCCCAGCATGAACAACATACCTTCTAATAGCATCCTTAAACTCTTCCCTGTCAGTAAAAATAGTGCCCACTTCCCACTCGTAATCTGCCATGGACTTCTGCTTTGCATATTTTGAGAAAGGACCTACATATATTGTATCATCATTGTCATCCTCCTCACTTGCACTATTTTCAGGAGTTAAAAGCTTATCAGACTCCCAATCATCATCTGACAAACCCCTACATTGTTGGGTTTCTTTTTCACTATCTTCATCCATGTATTCATCACTACTCAGATCATCCATTCATGCTTCATCATCACTATCCACTTCCACTTCCACTTCCATTTCTTCTTCACTATCAACCTCCCCTCCATCCTAAATGTCCACGTCAACTAGTTCTTCACTTTCGACCTCAATTTCATCCTCATTATCCACTTCCAATGCTTCTTCACTTACATCTTCACCTTCATCCTCATTATCAACCTCCACTGCAACCTCAACATATTCTACATCCTCATTATCCACTAAATCCTCCTTCTCAACCTCCAATGCATCATCATGCTCAACATTCAGGCAATCCTCATTGTCAACATCCATTCCATAGTCATTCTCAACCTCCACTGCACCATCCACTATGTCTCTAATTCCTTCTTCACCACCCTCAACATGTGCTTCTCCTCCCACGCCACTACCCTCACCACTCTCTGCATGACCTTCACATAGGTAAAGAATCTCATTCTCATCATTTTCTAAGATAGTTGCTTCGTCCACCCCATGCACAACATACATGTTCACTTTCCCCAAATACGTAGCCACATTCATCATGTTCATAGCTCCTTTATCATCATCAACCTTATGTAAAACATGTTGGACATTGTAATATAATTCTTCTACTTGCATGTAACCCATATGTTTAAGTGAACCTAATACTCCAAAATAACACCATTTATCAGGGTCTACGTCCCAATAAACATCTCCCCGCCTATATAATTAAAGGGGACTTCTTTGATCAAGGTCCCACCATCGTAGACCACTACCCGAAACATGTCATCACACATCCCTACCCGAACCTTGCAAATGCAAATGGGGGACCACTTATTTCAGTTAAAGTAAGACCTATGAGACCACTATCATGCATCAAAACAACACAACTTTTCACACAAAACAATGTCACCCATAGTTAAACCCCCTGAAACGTGACAACAATCAAAACATATCGAAAACCTCAACTTCTTAAAATTATCAAATGTAAACCCTAACCTGATTTGCGAAATTCAATTTGCTCTGCAGATTTCAGCTTCAAGATCACCCAATTTGGAAGACAGCTCCTCCAAAATGCTTAACCCCAAATCGCGATTTCTGCAACCCAAACCCTAACTCAAAATTTTTTAACTATTGCCACGTCAACTTTAATGAAAATCACATGTTTACCCCTTATGCAACCACATTATGAACCTAAGCAGCCACGTTGCACAGATCACTCCATGCTGTCAGCTGGATCGTTAAATATTTAATGCCGTAACCAAAAAGGATTTATTTGTACACTTTTTTCACAAGTTGGGACCATATTAAACTTTTTAAAAAAGACAGGATGGACTTGAACATTGCCCCCCTAAAGAAGGACCAAAAGAGGTATTAAGCCTAAATTTTGTAATCAGGTCATTGAGCCTACTCTTTACTTCATATACATCACCATCGTGTTTTAAGAGCAAGGGTTCAGAAACTAAAAGTTAAGCAAGCATACAACAATGGGTTGAGGTTGGTCTTTCTGCTTCTGCTTTCTTTCTTATAATCTGAATATGCATAAACGTATGTGCTTGTTTGACAGATTTAGATTTATTAAATCTTCAGTATAAATTTGTTTCATTTGGTATCAGAGCCAAGTTTATCCTATGCCTTGTTTGGTTTACTCCTCTGCTTATTGTGTTTTCGTTTTATCAATTGTTTTGAAACTGGATAGAAAGAAGAAAGTTTTCTGTGAAATTTTCTATGATGAAATATTTTGATGCTAAAACCCTCACATATTATTGGATTTACGTTTGGTATATGTTTTGTTTGGAACCATGTGAAAGGTTGAAGATGATCGAAACACTTTGTTTTTATGTTTCATTGTGAGCATCTACCAAAAACATATATTTCAATTTTATTTTCTTCTTTACCTATTGCATACATACGCGCACATGAGATTGAAAGGTACGCTGCTCGGCTTCTGGTTTTGATTAAGACTGTATGCTGCTTTGCTTCTGGTTTTAATCCAGAGTTGTCTTTTCATTCTGCGCACATTAATTGTTTTTCATACATATATAAATATATATGTTGTTTATTGTTTGTGTTTTATATTGGATGCTTTTTCCTGATACTGTTATATATGTGTGTAAATATATATATATATATATATATATATATATATATATATATATGTACACGTTATGGTGTTATGATAGACACTGTTATACACGCAATTAAAATTAAAGTACGCATGGAATTTATACTAATATTTAATGTTAGTATAATAAATTTGAATATTATATATTTATAATATAATTCTTATATTTTATTTAGATTAAATATAAGACCTATAGAGAATTAATGTTTAGTGATAAATATAATTTTTAATAATTAGAGAGTAGTCACAACATCTTTAATTAATTAAATTATATTACAAAGATCAATTTATTGAAACATTAATTGTAATTAATTATATATAATGTGATGAAATATACCCACATGATTTTTTTTACATTTGTATGATTAATTAGGATAAAATATTTATTATAATTCTTAATTTTTCCACAAGAATTAGGAATATGATATAATTTAATTATTTTATCATAAGGTTAAATGAGTCTAATTGAGTAAGACTTTAGCCCACAGGCAAGTTTGATGTTAATAGACTCATTGGTAAAGACATGCTTTGCATTGGTAAAACATGACATTTATTTTAGTCTCAAATTATGATAATGAACATGATTTTGAATTTACAGTTTCTCAATCTGTGAATATTTATGATATCAAGTGTGGTATTCCCGAGTTGAAAGGATATAATTATAAGGTTTGGAAGGAGAGAGTTCTTCTTCATTTAGGCTGGATGGACATTGATTATGCTATTAGAAAACCAGAATCACTGGGTATTACTGAGACTAGCACTTCAGATGCCATTGATCTTTATGAAAAATGGGAGAGGTCAAATCGTCTTTCCGTAACGTTCATAAAAACCAACATTTCCGATGGAATCCGGGGTTCGGTTGATCAATATGAGAATGTCAAGGATTTACTGAGGGCTATTGATAAGCAATTTACGACATCTGATAAATCTCTTGCCAGCACCCTTATAATGAAGTTTTCATCCTTAAAGCTCACTGGAATTAAGGGAGTACGTGATCACATCATGCGCATTAGGTTCATTGTGGCTCAATTAAAAGCTTTGAAAGTTACCATGTCTGATTCTTTTCTGGTACACTATATTTTGTGCACTTTGCCTCACCATTATTCCCCCTTTAAAATCTCTTACAACACACATAAGGATAAGTGGTCTATTAATGAATTATTGACCATGTGTGTTCAAGGAGAAGAAAGGTTATTGATAGAAGAAGGGGAGAAGAAGGACTTGTGTGGATTGCATTAAGTGAAAACAAACTAACAAGTCCAAAAGAGGTGCTAAGAGGAGTTCAAGTTTACTAGAAATTATTCATACAAATATTTGTTGTTTGGATATGGATGCAAGTAGTCCAAAATACTTTATCTCCTTTATAGATGATTACTCACGATACATGTATCTGTACTTACTTCGTTCTAAGGATGAAGCCTTAGATGCCTTTAAAGTTTTTAAGGTTGAAGTAGAGTTATAATGTGGAAAGAAAATTAAGATTGTGAGATCAGACAAAGGTGTAGAGTATTATGGTAGATACACGGAGAATGGACAAGCACCTGGTCCGTTTGCTATATTTCTTCAAGAACATGGGATTGTTGCCCAATATACCATGCTTGGCTCTCCATATCAGAATGGTGTAGCAGAAAGAAGAAATCGAACCTTGATGGATATGGTGAGAAGTATGAGGAGTCATTCAAAACTTCCTCAATTCTTGTGGACTGAAGCACTTAAGACGACTGTGTATATAGTAAATCGGGTCCCAACTAAGGCTGTTTTAAAAACACCTTTTCAGTTATTCAAAGGTTGGAAACCTAGTTTACGACATGTACGCATTTGGGGATGTCCGTTTGAAGTAAGAATTTATAATCTACAAGAGAAGAAACTAGATCCAAGGACTATTAGTGGGTATTTCATTGGATATGTTGAAAAGTCCAAAGGGTATATATTCTATTGTCCAACTCATAACACTAAGATTGTGGAATCAAGAAATGCAAAGTTTCTTGAAAATGACTTGATTAGTGGGAGTGATTTAAGTCAAGATGTTCATCTTGAAAAAGATCACTATGAAGTTGAAACCTCTCAATCAAATGATAGATTGGTAGTCATTCACGCTCCTCCAGTTAAAAAGCGTATTAGACAACCAATAATTGAAGCTCCACAAATTGTTGAGAATGATAATGTAGATCAAGTTGTTGACGAGGAGCAACAAGTAAACGTTGAACAACTAGTTGAACAACAAGCTTCTCATCAAGATGTTGAGACAAAATTAAGAAGATCTACTAGAATCAAAAGACGAGCAGTTTCTAGTGATTATGAAGTGTATTTACAAGAATCGAATTACAACATTGGAGCCGAAAATGATCCTGAAACGTTTTCACAAGCCATGAGTTCTAAGGAACCAAATTTGTGGCATAATGTTATGAAAGATGAGATGAATTCTATGTCATCTAATCAAGTCTGGGATCTTGTTGAGTTGCCTAATGGTCTAAAACCCATTGGATGTAGATAGGTCTTCAAAACTAAGAAGGACTCTCAAGGTAACATTGAAAGATATAAAGCGAGACTTGTTGCCAAAGGATTCACTCAAAGAAAAGGAATTGATTATAAAGAGACTTTTTCTCCTGTATCTAAGAAGGATTCTTTACGAATAATCATGGCATTAGTCGCTCATTTTGACTTTGAGTTACATCAAATGGACGTGAAAACAACATTCCTTAATGGGATCTAGAGGAAGAGATTTACATGAAACAACCTGAAGGATTTTTCTCTATAAATAGTGAGAAGGTTAATAAGTCCATCCATGGATTAAAACAAGCTTCACGCCAATGGTATTTAAAATTTCATGAAGTTATCTCTTCTTTTGGTTTTGAAGAAAACATCATGGATCAATGTATATACTAGAAGGTTAGTTGGAGCAAAATTTGTTTTCTTGTTTTATAAGTGGATGACATTTTGCTTGCAACCAACGACAGGGGTATGTTATATGGGGTGAAACAATTTCTCTCAAAGAACTTTGATATGAAGGATATGGATGTAGCATCTTATGTCATAGGCATTAAGATCCATAGAGAAAGATCTCGAGGTATTTTGGGTTCGTCTCAAGAGACCTATATCAATAAAGTTCTAGCGAGATTTAACATTCACCAAGTGTAGCTCCCATTGTAACGGGTGACAAACTTGAATTAAGTCAATGCCCGAAAAATGATCTTGAGCGGGAATAGATGAAAAATACTCCATATGCTTCAGTTGTCGGAAGTCTTATGTATGCTCAAGTTTGTACTAGACCTGACATTGCATTTGCAGTTGGAGTTTTAGGAAGATATCAGAGTAATCCAGGTGTTGACCATTGGAAAGCTGCAAAGAAAGTAATGAGATATCTTCAAGGAACAAAAGATTTCATGCTCATGTATAAACAAACTGATAATTTGGAAGTGATAGGCTACTCTGATTCAGACTTTGCTGGTTGTGTTGATACTAGAAAATCTACATTTGGCTATGTTTTTATGCTAGCTTGTGGAGCTGTATCTTGGAGTAGCAAAAAGCAGACCTTGACTGCTACTTCTACTATGGAGGCTGAGTTTGTTTCTTGTTTTGAGGCTACTTCACATGGTGTATGGTTGAAGAGTTTTATATATGGGCTTAGAGTTGTGGACTCAATTGCTAGGCCACTGAAGTTGTATTGTGATAACTTTGCTGCTATTTTTATGGCTAAGAATAATAAAAGTGGAAGTCGAAGTAAGCACATCGATATTAAATATCTATCCATAAGAGAACGTGTTAAAGAAAAGAAAGTGATCATTGAGCACGTTAGCACTAAGTTGATGATTGCTGATCCTTTAACTAAAGACATGCCACCAAAGAATTTTAAGGATCATGTAACGCGAATGGGACTTGGTTCCATGATATGACAATCATTGTAAGTACTTTCATTTTGATAAAACTCTTATTCAGTTTAATGTTTTCTCAATTATTTGTGCACATAATTAATTATTTTGAGAAAACTCATTTAATTGTGACCTAGAATAGACATATGGTTTATTCATTAGAGTTAAGAGCTTGTTATGTGAGACTAAATACATCATAATACATGGGAGATAATACTCATTATTAGAGGAACTGTCACCATGATTCATATATTTGGTCTCTTATTACGTTTGATGGTTGAATAAAACAGACCAAGTGAGAGAATGTTAGCCTTGAGGTTACATTTTGAGATTATATCCTCCCCTATTTATTTTTATTTCTTTTTCAGTTAATATCCTGAAAGTGGTCCATTTTAAAACGTTTTTTTAAATGTGGGTGGATGTGTCATGATTCCCGCAACAAACTCTTCTAACGTTAAAATACTCCGTGATGATTTTTGGAGTTCTACAGAAATTTATAATCAGGTCACTGAGCCTACTCTTTACTTCATATACATCATCATCGTGTTTTGAGAGTAAGGATTCAAAAACTAGAAGTTAAGCAAGCATACAACAATGGCTAGAGGTTGGTCTTTCTGCTTCTGCTTTTTTTCTTATAATTTGAATATACTTAAACGTATGTGCTTGTTTGATATATTTAGATTTATTAAATCTTCAGTATAAATTTGTTTCATGTATATCATTTAAAATAAAATAATTTGAAAGGATTCATGATTTTGCGAGATCCAGGAGCTCAATCATGTTTGAAATACAGTAATTTCAACATATTATTCAAAAACCAAGTCTAGAAGTAAGCATGAGCTAGTAGTGTTTTGGAATAAGAAGATCATAAGTTTCTAACCTTGATGACAGAGATTATATTCTTTCGAAAAGAATATAAACAAATGTTTGGAAATATAAATCATTCATGACATGAAATGTTTCTATGCCCTTTTCAGTTATTTACCTTGTATATCCATTTAAGATAATATTGTATTAAGTTTCCAGCACCGCACATTGATATTAATGTTATTAAATACTAAGTATAAGATAATATAGCAAATATAAATAAAATTAGTACACGTTTAAAAAATCTTTATATCTAAGATTACAAACTCACTTCAATTTTTATCCTTTCAAAATTATGTTTTATTCTTATCTTCTAGTTCGTCACAAATTTTATATAAAATCTTCAATGAGAGTTATATGAGTTTGTTAACAGAAAAGTGATATTTTAAAAAGTGGACTAATTATTTTTCACTGGATTTCCAATAATACTATGATGTAGAAGTAGAGGGTGGTAAAACAAATTAGTGTTTGGCTTAGTCTGTGATTCATAAAAATATGTTAGGTATTAACTTGTCTCTCCATTTTTCTTAATTTTTTAATTATTTTGTATTTTTTTTTAAATTATTTAATTTTATATAGATAAATATTAAGAACATATTTAGTTAAATAAATATTTTTTAATTTTTTAATTGATTAATTAATATTTTTAAATTAATAAATTAAAATAATTATTATATTTACAAGTTAAATTACCTTTTTAACTAATAATTAAAATTTAATTTATAAATGTTAACATGTTAAAAATTTAAGATATAATATTATTATATATTTACTTTTTTTTAAAAAAAAAATATAGCATAAAAAGTTAATCTTTTAAATGATTATTTATTTTTATTTTTAATTAAAGAAAACAAAAGCTATTGGGTCAACCTCTCCCCCACCTTTGTATTTGATTTGTCAATTTGACTGACTAAACAGGTAAAAAAAATGGTTGGCAATAGTGTGAGCTATGATCCACTTTTTCACTCTTACGTGAAACTGTTATGTTATTCATTCTGCTAAATAAATATTTGTTTTCATTTTTAAATGTGAGTTTATGCGATTCCTTGAATGCATTTTTAGATGTTTGTATATTTTTTCCTTGTAAATCATAGTTATGGTGAATATGCAAAAGAACAATAGTGAAATTTAAGGACTTGAAGAACACCTAAATAAACAAGTATCCAACATAAAAGAAAAGATGTCAAAACCACATCCAAACACATAATGCTTAACTTTAACTGGCAGAACTGTAAAGGTAGGGATTTGGGGGTTTTGAAACTTCAACAATTCCTTCCAGCATCAGCAAAACGTTCTTCATTGTTGGCCTAAGAGAGGGATCTTCATGAATACACCAAAGAGCAACCATGACAAATTTTTCAAAACTATTAATGTTATTAATAGCTTCATCATCATTTTCTAGAAGAATGTCTAGTCTTCTACTCTTGTAGCAATCATATGCCCAATCTGTCAATATCCCTTTTTCTTCATCAGCAAGCTCCTTTTCCACATTCCTCCTGCAACAAATTATCTCTAATAACAACACTCCGAAACTATAAGTGTCAACCTTAGTAGTGATTGGTGAACTTCTAAACCAATCTGGTGCAACATACCCTTTGGTTCCTCTGATTCCAGTTTCAGTGTGGCTTTGATTGATCAGTAACAACTTTGCTAATCCAAAATCTGAAATTCTGGCATTACATTGATCATCTAGAAGTATATTTTGTGGCTTTATGTCACAGTGGATGATTTGGGTACAACATTCCTCATGCAAGTAAACAAGACCTCTTGCAATCCCAGAGGCAATGTCAAATCGTTGTCTCCAATTTGCTTTCAAAGGGGTGAAAAGGAAGCTTGCTAAAGTGCCATTGCTCATAAACTCGTACACCAAAATTCTGTGTTGTCCTTCATTGCAATATCCAAGTAGACGAACCAGATTCCTATGATGAGTTTGACCTATTACATTCACTTCAGTTTGAAATTCCTTATCATTGTCTTGAAACAATTTGTCTAATTTCTTAACAGCCACACTTGTCATGTCTATTCTTCCTTTGTACACAATGCTGAAAGATCCCCTTCCCAGTTCTTCACTAAAGTTTCTTGTTGCTTCTACAAGTTCCTTGAAGGTGAAGTTACGCAAGTTTTTCCCAACAACACCATCGTTGGTTCCACCACTTTTGATCTTCTTCCGGTTGTAGGAGAAACCAAAATACATTGTACCAACCAACATTAAAATGACCAACACAGAGAAGCCCAAAAGAACTGATATCACGATGATCAAGGTATCATGATCTTCTTTCATCTTTTTGTTTGGTAAAGGAGTCAAGAGCTCATCATTTTTCATCAATTTCATGATAGAAGTTGCATTTACTTCTTTACCTCTTCTCCCATTTGTGAGTGGTAGCTTCTTCTTCCAGCAAGAATTTCCACTGAAAGTAACCAGCACACATAAGCAATCTTGCGAACAAGATTTTGTACACTGTTCTAGAGTACAAGGACTTACTGTTTCATAATCCGATTTTGGCCAGTCAGTGTTTTGCAACTCTTTCATCATGTAATCATCTAGTGAACCCATCTGACCACCTCCTTGACAAATTACTTGGAAATTTGGTATGCAACCACCATACATGTTATTTGAATCAATTAGAGAATATTTCTCTGGGCAGTTACACATGGGTCTCTGGTCATCTTTCAGGTTGCATATGCTATTAAACCCACAAACTCCTCCACCATCTGTGAAAGTAGAATCTAGACAAATATTTTCTGGTATTGTCTTTAAAGTGAACCACTTTTGTTCTTTGTTTGGATCTTTGGGATAATATGATACAGTCAAAACTCCATCAAAATTGAGTGTTGCTTTGTAGTAGACATCATTAGAAGAGATGGTATCGTTTGATGTGCTGACATTAAACTTTTCCCCACTTTTCTTCATTACATACAAGAAGCCTGATTTATCAAATACAAATCTCTTGCCAACATTTGTTTGGTTGTTTAAATCAGCAGTGCCAGTATTAAAGTAAACTGCATTACTATAGTTGCTAAGCAAATTTATAAGCTTAAGCACAAGATTCCCATCGTGTTGTAAATAAAGTTTGAACCTTCCAGTTGAGAAGTTGAGCTGTCCTTGTCGAGAAGAGAGTTCTCCACCTAACTCCATTACTTGAGTTGGAACCAATGTGTCAGTTGGATGAGTGAAACTCTCCCATAATGACACAAAATTTTGATCTAATAGTTGGAAATTTCCATCATCATTCATTTGACCAGTAAAAACTGCACTTGAGGTAAAATTTGATCTCCATAACTCTAAACCTTCCGGATTTTTTAGTACTAGTCCCCGAGAGTCGTTGAGTTCTAACTTTGATCCTATTGGAGCAAGGTTGTCTCCATTTGCATACCAAATGATGGTCCTATTTTGTATCTTGTTATACCATATAGCCAGTAAGAAAAGCTCATTAGGAAGTTGGTAGAAGCCAAATGCAAAATCACCTGAAGGAGAAAGCCACGTAGATGTCTCATTACCAGCAATGAGTGAGTCACCAACCCTTCGACTGCAGTTTATTACAAGCAAGAAACATTAGTAAGGATCTTTGAGAAACTAAACAAGTGTGCAAATCAATGCTAATTGCTAATGTACAAACATATTTGTAAAAAAAATAAAATTATAATTTTGTTTTTTTGTTTTGTTGAATAAAGCTTTGGAAAGTAAGGTTTTGTAATAAGTTTTAAACAGAATTTATATTCGGTTAGTTTGTATTCTGCAGTTGTTTGGTAATTCTGGCTTACAAAAACAGAATTTATCTTTTTGTGTGGATTAACAAGAGAGTTAGAAAGAGTAGTTTGTTTTCATAGTCCTAAGACGGTCAAGACTTCAAGATGAAATGTTACAACTATGGCTAAAAAAGTTTATCATGGAAATTTTTTATTTCTGATTACAATGAACAAAATGACATATTCGGGTCATGTTTCTCGACCAACAGGAATTATCCTATTACTACTTTAGATCAACAATCTCCTTTAACTCGTAAATAAGTGAGTGAAAGAATTGCCAAGCGTCTTTGTTGGTTTTGCGGGAAAAAATGGAATAAAGATCACAAACAAAAAATGTAGAGTATGAGGAAAGCTATAAATGCTGTATTTGTGGCACAAGATCACATATTTTTGGTGTAGATAGTGAACAAGACATTGAACTAATTACAAATAGTTTGTATATGGTTCGGAATCCTGATACATATAATGGTTTGCAAGGAATTACATGATAGCAGAATTCCAGTGGAAAGTCCTAGTATGTGGGAGGGGAGGGAGGGATCAAAGACATTTATTAGAGTTTATATTACTGAGAATTATTGTATCATATTTATTATTTATTAGGTTTATTGTATAATTGATTAGTTAGTTAGCCAGTAATCTAACCTGGCATTGGTAGATGTAGGACAAAAGACAATGTTGTAGTCTACAGGATTGGGACAGGTGAAGGTGCTGGTTTGGACGTCCTGTGGGTAGCTGTAGGCTTGCGGACATGCCGTCTTGAATATTTTGGAGTACACACTTGGTTCGCACGAGGAACGGTTCCCGACGCAACAAAAATAGTCCTCTTGGAACGCACTGCAAGGATTCTGACATGCCACCACTTCTTCATTTCTGGTTGCCTTTAGCTCCGCCGGACACACTGCGTTCAAATCCACCACGCACCCCGTGCTCTTACAGTTGCTGCCGGAACCACTTATGGGAACAACAATCAGGGGCAGGTTGAACCCGTCCACCAAGCTCACGTCATAAAAGTCAATATCGTTGAAGCCGTCTAAACTGAACTCCACCAGCGTGTTCGGTGGAGAGCCTCCACTTCCATTACATGCTATCTTGCCAGAACTGCAGTCGCCGGTAGCACAAGAGAATTTTCCAGTTATTGAGTCGGTGGTGCAGAGTGTACGGCCCCAGATTCGACCCAGCCAATTCACGGGTACATTGACACTGGAATTTTCGCCGCTTGGCAAAACGAACCCCGTGGTTGAAAGACTGACGTTACCAGTCAGAGCTGGCCACACCGTGTAGTTGCATTGGTTGATCAAAGTCAGTTTAGCGGAATTGATCCCTGTTAATTAGGTGATGTTGTCAGAATTGGATGACACCATCAAGATTTCAAGGTTATGCAGACATTAAAATTAACTGTAATTTTTAGAAAACTTAGATCGAACCTGATAAATGAAGCGTTAATGGTACCAACAGTGAGAAGAACCATGTTGACTGAACCATGTTAAGAATGAAAAAGGAAAAAAAAATGGAGATTATGATGAAGCGAAAATTAAGGGCCAGTTATGTAAAGAGTGTAGCTTTCTTTGAATTCATAACGTGTACGTCATGGCTTTGCATCTCTGGAAAGAGACGCGTGTTGACCTTGGACATCATAAAGTTGATTGTAGCCTTGCATCTCTGGAATAGAGACTTTGTGCTCCTGAACGTCCTTTTTGGTCTAGTAGCACATGCCAGAAACTGTTGTATTTATGAAACTTATACAAGCATTAAATCTTATAATCAACAGCAGTTTTGATATTCTTAGTCTTTGAAAGTATTTTTAGTTCATTTTGCATTTTATCTTCTGATGAAAACAAAGAAAAGAAACTGAAATGATAAGTGTGTTTATAGATAGAGATTTAGATAACTTATGACTCTTATTTCTTTAGTTTTAATAATTATAATTTGATTTTAGTTTTTCATAACATAATCATATTTACTTAATTATATTACTTTATAAAATTGATTAATAAAATATAATAACCTTTTATATATTATAAAATTGATTAATATATTATGTTATGAAAAATATATATATACGCACACGCGAATGGTCCAAATTGCTAAGAGACACCCATACAGTATCATCCTACGTATACTTCATATCAATGTTTCAAATTTAATGTGTTCTCAAAGTACTCGATAAAAACAATGACAATATTTTTTTTCTTCTAATTTATAACCATAATTATGACCACAACATTGGTGATAAATCTTTCCTTATATTTTCTATCAATTTTATAATACTCATATCAATTATCTGAAAATACTTTTCTTCTTATAAGATTCTCAAGTATATCTCTCTAATTTAAATGATAATATAAAACAATTATAACAAAAATAGTAAACTACATATAATAGAAAAATTTTCTTATAAAAAGAATAAACTCCATAAAAGACTTTCCTTACCTTTATTTTTTATATTTAAACTAACATGAACTTCTTTCTTGGTTAGTAATACTCCCAGCACCTCACCTGTACTTTTATTTTACACATTTGTCCTTCATTTATTAAAATCAAATGAAAATTAATGATGAGTTAATGATTTCGTAACCACCACCACCAACAACTCTAAATGGTATAAATCCTAAATATCATTTGTTGTCCTACATGCACCCAATTCCCTCTACTTATTTTTTGACTTTCATCCTTCACTTCTTCACTTCTTCATTTCTTCACTTGTACTGTTATATTGTTTTCTAAGTTCAGAGTTGTAAAGTTATACAATAGTGGTTGTGCCCGTGCTGGTGGTGCTATGGACACTAGAGGAGGAAGAAGGCAGTGTTGGTGGTGCTGTAGACAGTGGAGGATAAAGAAGGCAGCGAGAGCTCACGAGGTTAGTATATTATTTGAAGTAAACACGTTAACCGCCGTTGGAGATGTGTTTAACGATGGCGCAGTCCGAAAGCCGATAACACCACGCCAAAATTCGAATTTCGGCTTACCCCAACCGCACTTCGAACTTCAATTTAGGGGTGCCGCACTTCCAAGTGCGATTTCACTGTGCAAACTTTTTTTTTTACCAAGCCTACAATTTCATATGCTTACTTATGATCATTTGATGTTTATTAGCACATTGCATTCTGAATCATCTCTCATTTTTGTTGTTTATTGTGATATTATGGCTTATGCTTTCTTATGATCTTTATTTGCACAGTGCATTCTGAATCATGTCTCATTGTTCGTTTATTGTCATATTATGGCTTATAGTATGTTTGAGTATGTATGGGATCCAGTTTGATTTATATAATGTGAATGTTAGATTAACAATAAGTTTAGAGCAATAATGGATTTCATTTCGTACAAGTAAACTTCCATTTCTATTATACCATTACCATTACCCATTATGATTCATTTACTAATATTAAGTTTTCAGGTTCAATTATAAGATGGTTGTCCATTACCCATTGTGGTCATTTCCTCAAACCATTGTTACCCAGAGGCACGATCATGGTCCTCATTTTATAAACATAGGATGGTATCATTTTTGGAGTTAATGGGAGTTAATAGAACTTATGTAGATCTTGGAGAAGACTAAAATTAAGTTTGTTTTGTAGTAATTTATTTTTTCAATTGTAAATATGTTTTGTACTAGTTCATTGTTTTGAATTGATTATCGTATTAATTGTCCTTTATTTGAATTATGACTCATTATATAATTTGATTGAACGAAGACGATTCATATTAATGTGTTCAATAAATTATAATTAGTCATAGTATGAAAACCATACATAAATATGCATTATAAATACTCAAAGTATAATTAAGTGTTACGTAAATAAGCATTAAAAAAGCATATATAATAATGTCCTTTCAATAAAATGATGCTCGTCAACGCACATGACAAACACTTCCAGTAGTACTAGCCTCATACTCCTGAACGGATCTACGAACAACCTGTAGTGTCTTAGTAGTACGCTGATAAGCTATAATGCCCTCTGTAACGTCTCGACAGGTTAACATGCTCTGCAGCATCCTGATCACATGCCTCATACCACACTGAAATGAATATAACAAAATAAATAAATTAACTATGTAAACAAAAATTGATATAATAAAAAAATCACACTTAGTTTCATTATATACCAATAATCCATATTCAGGTGTCTGTCTACGACGAATTGGGGGCACCGGGATGTCATCCGGAAGGTGTCGCCTCATGCACGGTGCAAAACTGGGTCGGTCATTATCGTCAGCTGGAATGATGTATGGGTGGAACACCCGTCTAAAACACACTAGGTATCCATCAACACACGTAGAGGGCTCATGAGCTTTAGCGACACCATTAATGGCATGCTCTACATACCTCAACCAATTTAGATCAATTGTAGAAATGTCTGGCATCGAAAGGCATCATGAAAACATACATATGGCCATGAATGGACAGGTACGTCTATGCAAAATGTATGGATGCTAGATGATCGCATCATAAGTGAGCCCATCAAAATATGTTCGCCCCCACGTCAGACTCCAACCCTGCCTTGGAGCTATATATCGTGAAGCCTGTGGATCAAGGTTTGTGTACCTATCCGACACTCGCCTCCTTCCCATGCCAGGAAGGTGCTCATATATCCAACTCTGTAAAAAACATTACTTAAATTTGTTTTATACATTCCTAAAATATATTAGTTTTTTTTTTGTAAAACTAATATGTACCTGTAGAAGAGTGAAATATCTAGTTTTCTGCTTGATAGCAGTGAAGCTAGCATCTCCTAGTTGCTCATAAGTATATGCCAGTGCAGCTGCTCCCCCGAATATCTCGTTCAAGCATTCAAGTCTTGCAACATAAGGAGGTATAAGACCGGAATCAATGTCCCACTCTTATTCGTAAACATTCGTAAAAATTGTGCATCCAAGCAGATGCAATAAGTAGGCCTGAGCAGCGCACTCCCAATGCTCCTGCTCCATGCACTCTTGGTAGACCTCGCGGAGCCAGCTAAGCCTAACTTTTGGACAACATGAATATTTCATCTAGGCTGAAGCTTAGGCGCGGTCGACGCCAAGCAAGTCCACAAGATGAGATCGAGCCTCATCATACTCTAACTCCTCCACCTCACATTGTCCCATGATAGGTAGATGGAGGAGATTGTGAACGTCATCTAGTGTGATGCTCATCTCTCCTATCGAGAGGTGAAAAGTATTCATCTCTAGGTGCCACTTCTCCGCAAGGGAAACGATCAATCCATGATTGGCATACTCATATGATAGGCTGACTAAGGAAGCTAACCCTGACATGGAGATATGAGGCTCAATAGCGTCATGGTACATTCCAAAATGTTTTAATTTTTTACCATGGGACATCACTTTGATCTCCCCTCGATCCTACGTAAAAACACAAAATTATATAACAAAAATAAATAAACAATGAACAATTAACATTTAGGTTGATGACTAACTCGGCCTTGCCATATAACAAATGCAACATGTTGGGTATAATGTGTAAGCAAGGAGGTGTCACATGGACCTCCGAGAAATCCACCATCTTCAACTTCATCTTCAACTTCATCTTCTTCCTCACTATAGTCCTCATGTTGTTGAACATCCTCCTACTCAACATAGTCGTCCTCACCATATCCCTGTTATATAATTTCGTCCTGCTCCTCATACTCATCCTCATGAATAACATCCACACGATATTCTTCTACGCGTCTTCTACGAACAGATGTCGTAGGTCGTCTCCTTTCATCATGTGATGAAGATGAAGGCTCACCATGAGAAGATGAAGCCTCACCACAAGAAGATGATCCAACTCTAGTTCTAACAATTTCTATTAACCAATTATATTATTAATGAATTATATCATTAACCAATTATATACAAAAAAATAATTACATAATAATAAATATTGAAACAAATAATAAATAATCATAAAATTAAAATTAATAATAAAATATATAAGAAAAAATTAATAACTTAAATAATTACTTAATAAATAATACTTAAATAATTACAAATTATAACAAAAACATTAAAAATAAAAAATAAATTAAGAAACAATATAATAAGTAAAAAATAAAAAATTTAGGCAAAATAATTATTATTGAATGAAATAAATAATTTCATAAAAATTACATATTAAAAACAAATTCAGAAACAAATTAAATAAAATTAAACAAAAATGTATAAATAATAAATAATATATACAAAAATTAAAATTATAAAAAAACAACAAATTTAAAAAAAAAAATTAACAAACAAATTAAAAAAAGCAAAACATACTACGAAAACATATTAACAAAAAATAAATATATAAAATATTAAAAAAAATACTTTAATATATTAACATAAATTTTCATAAGAAAACCAAAGAAAGAAAACCCATAAAAAGGCTTCACTGCAGCTCCAACTTCGTCCAACAGCAATTGCAACTCCAATTCGGCGAAGCACCAGTGCACCTCCAACTGCAGCGTTCCTCAACTGCTATTCACGAACTTTGGCCAACAGCACCTGCCGCACCTCCAAGTGTGGCTCTGTGTGAACACTAAGCACAACTCCAATTACGACACGACTCTAAAATGCACTTTCATGTGTAGCGCTGCCTTAACCGCAGTTACAAGTGCGGTTAAGGCGTCCCTCTTATATCATCTTTCCCCAACCCATATCAAACATCCTAACTTAGATCAAGCAACCCCAACACTAGATCTAGCATCCCAACCAGCAAGTGTAGCATAATAATAATAGATAACAGAACCAAACAATCATCATGCATTATATACGAGCAGCTTAAGGAAATCACACAACTAACTTGGACGCCAAAGCTAAGCTTGAAGTAAAACAACCACTGCTTTTGCATTGTCTTTTATATATATTTTTTTTTCTTTTTTTAATACCTCATTCATTACTAGATGAAAAAAAGTCATTAGTAAAATTTAATTTTTGATAGAAACAAATCGTTATAAAATAAAATTTATCAATGAATTTTATAAATGAATTTTATAATTTTAATTATAAATTAATATTTCTCTTATAATTGAATCCATCCTAATGCAGAATATTTATTAACGAGAAATATTTTCGTTGTTAAAATTTGTTTATAAATTGGGCGTCAAAGATGCTTTTGTTTTCATCATGTTATAGAAAATTAATTAGTAAATCGCTTGGTAATGAATTTTTTTAATTTGTTGATAAATCGATTAATAATTAAACTTTTTAAAATTTTATCGCTAATTTTATCGATAATTGAATTTTTTAAAATACATTGATAATTTTGTCATTAAGTGAGAAGAATAAGAGAATAAGAAGGAAAAAAGAGGAGAAGAGGAAAACCATAAAGAAGAGGAGAAGGAGGGGAAAGAAGAGGTGACAATAATAGTTACAATGATGATGTTGATGGCAACGACATCACAAATGATAATGATTGAAAAAGAAGAGGAACCATAGACATCGGTGACATTGATAGACAACGACAACAACAAACGACAATAACGATAAACAATGACAACAACGATAAACAACAAAAAGAAAAAAAAACAAACCATAATATTTACTATATTTACTTACTATATTTATTTATAAATTTAGGTAATTAATAATTATTGATGGATTTTTATCCGTCAATAAAATTTAGTGTTTTAATCTAATTTTTTTTAAACATATATTTCTTCAAACATATTTTTCTAATGATATCTTAAAATACAATATCGTGATTCATAAAGACCTCTCAGTTCCCAAAATAGAATCAGTTGAATTTAAAGTTAAAGATTTGACCACACTCTTTCTATTACTAGTTTTATTATAAGAATATTCCCAGAAATGTAACAACATAGACACTACCACTAAAAGTGTTGAAACCTCCTATAAATTTACCCATTGCCAAAAAAGGTAGCAATATATAAACTGCCGGATCAGGCCCTCCTCTACTCCGTGCATTTTGAGCATCCCATTGTGTGCTATAAGTTGACTAAAGCAACTTTATTAACGTCTCATTGCTTTTATCGGAACAGTAATTAATTCTTTTCATATAATTACAGTGAATGAATTGAATTGTTGTCGCTTATTCTGATTAATATTAAAAGTATTATTTTACTCAAGTCATAAGATTAACTTAGTTTTAAAATTAAGTAATAATATATGAATTTTGAATCTTGTTATTTTTAAAAAAGTAAAATGTAAGGTCATCACAGTTTTCCACGAATAATTTGAACACTCGTGTCTTTAACCGACGCAAAAGTCTATCTCACCCATTTCTAGATGTGTTGACGAAATAAAAAGAAATGGAAGATATTTTGATAATTGATAATATTTTAATATTATTTATGTATATCATTATTATTTGTAGAGTAATTTTAAATTAATAACATAAAAATGTTAAAATATTATTAAAAAAATATTATCAAAAATATAGTTATCCGAAAGAATTATTTAAAAAAAGGATAGAGAATATAAAAATATATAACAAATTCCACCTATCTATTTTAATACTATAAATGTGTCTCTGCCACTTTCTGATGACAGAAATAACCACTCGTTTCTCTGTCATAT
Organism: Vigna nakashimae; assembly: GCA_034642375.1. Classification (NCBI taxonomy): domain Eukaryota; kingdom Viridiplantae; phylum Streptophyta; class Magnoliopsida; order Fabales; family Fabaceae; genus Vigna; species Vigna nakashimae. Next base: position 37,149,667 of record CM067762.1, on the reverse strand, counting down.
TTATGTTGGCGTAAACATTAGAGTGATAAGAGAAACTGAAAAAATGGTGTCGTCCATGGAGTTGCTAAGGCTTGCAAATTGGGTGATGAAGCAGGTGCTTGTTAAATCATGTTATGGAGTAGCAAGGAAAATTAAAAGCCATGGTTTTGATTGGGGTGATCTTTCATATAAACCAGTGCAACAACCTTCCTCGTTCTCTGATATTGTCAAGTGTGATTTGGAGGGTAGAGGGTCTCAAACCCTTGCTTGTGACTTCCACAAAGTCCTCTTAAGGACTCGTTCCTTCTTTCCCTATTTCATGCTGGTTGCCTTTGAAGGTGGAAGCATCTTCAGGGCATTTCTCTTGCTTTGTTCATGTCCTATACTGTGGTTTCTTAACTATGAAATGAAGCTCAGACTCATGATCTTCATCTCCTTTTGTGGACTCAAAGTGAAGGACATGGAGAACACTTCAAGGGCAGTGTTACCAAAGTTTTACTTGGAGAACCTTAATCTTGAGGCCTATGAGGTAGTTGCTTCAGTAGGCTCCAGGGTTTTCTTCACCACTATGCCTAGAGTGATGGTGGAAGGGTTTCTGAAGGAGTATTTGAATGCTGATGCTGTTATAGCCACAGAGTTGCATACTTCTGGTTCTTATTTCACTGGTTTTCTCTCTAAGTCTGGTTTTCTTGTGAAGCACAGTGCCCTTAAGGATTATTTTGGCGATACAAAACCTGACCTTGGCATTGGTAACACAAGCCTTCATGATCAACTTTTTATTTCTCTTTGCAAGGTATCTCCTGAACCTAGTTACTTCTTAAGGATATACTATGCTTTTGATTATGTGTTTGTTCAAGGATTAAATTCTAGATTCCAAGTATTAAGGAAATATGTATATATTAAGAGAGGTCATTTCATAAAATAAACTTCAATATTTTAAGGGATTTATCTTTAATTCTTGGTCCACTAGAAGATCTCATATTTGACCAAGAATACCGTATTTCACCATTTAGTTTTTTTTCTTAATTTTCTTTACATTTGTAGTAAATTTAGAAAATTGACTCTTTTGAAATAGATAAGTAATGATAAATTATCATAAGGGAGTAAAAACATAGATGATGTTTCGTGTACACCATGATGAAAATAAACATAAATAATTAATAAATTTTATTATTTATTAAATTTATTGTTCAGTTCTAATTGAATTACAATTATATAATTTTGTTATTGTTTAATGTCATCTTCAAAATGTATATATATCTTTGTACAAAAATATATGTAAAAAGTTCTATCATAATGTTAATTTAAAATATATAAACAATTACAAATTTTATCGTGAAAATGATTTAAATTTAAAATTTACTTTTATATATCAAACACAAATAAGTATATGATGTTTAGTGTACTGATAATTTTTCTTAATTTCAAATAATGATATATATATATATATATATATATATATATATATATATATATGCATGTCAGTAGGCCCAAAGCATGAATTCATATTGGTTTAACTTAGTTCCTCGATATTTGATTTTGATACCCTCGTAGGGTGCAGGGACCCCTCACCACGAGCTAACCAAAAAAAGGACACTGACAACATTTTGAAATACCTTTGGGTAATATGATACGGTAACGAAAACATTTCCACAATTCATAATTTTCATTTATTGAATTTTTCTGAGTTTAGAATACATTATTATAATAATAAATAAATAATAAATTAATAAAAGAATAATATGTATATTGTATCAAAATGTTATTAAAAAATTTTATGTTAAAATATTTTTTTCACATATATATATATATATATATATATATATATATATATATATATATATATATATATAACATAGAAAAGGAAAGACTATGATATAATAAAAGATGTGTAAGTCCACAGGTATACGTTATCATTTTACAATAAAATCTGATAGGCCACAGGTAAACGTTATTATTTGTATTTATTTCAGTTGGTACAACATTATTAGTCTGCAATGCATCCAACACCATTAATTCAATTTATGCATTTTGTCATAACTTATTCTAAGTAAATGATAATGATGTAGGAGGCTTATGTGGTGATGAATGAGGGAAAAGTGATGCCAAGGAACAAGTATCCAAAGCCCTTAGTATTTCATGATGGAAGACTTGCATTCTTGCCTACTCCTTCAGCAACTCTGTGTATGTTCATGTGGCTTCCCATTGGACTTGTGATGGCCATTTACAGAATATTTCTGGGTGTGTTCCTTTGTTGCAAATTTACAATGGCATTAGGAGTGTGGTGTGGGTTGAAACTGGATTTCAAAGACAATAACCAGAAAAAATCAGAGTCAGATAAAGGGGTGCTTTATGTTTGCACTCACAGGACTCTCTTGGATCCAATTTTTCTTAGCTCAGGTTTGGGGAGGCCTTTGACAGCAGTGACATACAGCTTAAGCAAGGTGTCTGAGTGTATAGCCCCTGTTAGGACCATAAGACTGACAAGGGACAGAAAAGAAGATGGAGAAACTATGAAAAGGTTGCTTGCTGAAGGGGATTTGGTGGTGTTTCCTGAAGGAACAACTTGTAGGGAGCCCTATCTGTTAAGGTTCAGTTCCTTGTTTGCAGAACTGGCTGATGAGATTGTGCCTGTGGCTGTGAATGTTCATCTGAGCATGTTCTATGGGACCACAGCAAGTGGCCTGAAGGTGTTGGATCCATTTTTCTTTTTCATGAACCCTAGCCCTAAATATGATATTGAGATCCTTGAAAAGGTTCCGAAAGAACTCACTTGTGCTGGGGGAAGGTCAAGTCATGAAGTGGCAAATCACATACAGAAACAGTTGGGCTATGCTTTGGGATTTGAGTGCACCAACCTTACAAGGAGGGATAAATATATAATGCTGGCTGGAAACGAAGGGGTTGTTCAAGAAAACAAGGGGAGAAGATTCAGATAATATGGAAAATTGTTCAAAGCAATGTCAAATGTTTTTATAGTTTTCTCAATCTTTAAAATGTCAAATCTCTTCATGTAAAATGTCAAATCTCTTCATGTGTAATGACTGAAAGTGAGCCAGAGATTTTCCATGTGAAGTTTGTTCTTCCTTTGAAATTTCATTAGATTTTAATGGAGAAAGTGTTTGTATACAATCATTACTTTATAGGTTTAAAGTTTCGGTAGGTCCCTATTTTCGTCTCTTAAATAAGTTTTCTTCTTTTTCGATGTGTCAATTGGGTTCTTATTTTTGTAAAATTGAATAAAATAGAGGCTTGCCGTCAAATTGAAAAGACGCCGTTAAGGAGGGTGTTATGTGACATGCTGACAGTATACACGTGTAAGGAAAGTTGGCATGGTGACGTGGCATGCTAATACCCTGGTGGTCGGTCACTCAGTCTGGTGGTCGGCCACTCATTCTGGTGGTCGGCCTGATGATCGGCCTTTTATTCGGCCACTCAGTCTGGTGGTTGGCCTGATGGTTAGCCTTTTATTTAGCCACTCAGTTTGATGGTCAGCCTGGTGGTCGGTTACTCGGTCTGGTGGCCAATCGGCCTGGTGGGTGGTCGTCCTAGTGGTGCTAGTCTGTCTAATGGTCGATCTGGTGGTTGGCCACTCAGTTTGATAGTCGGTCGGCCTAGTGGTCGACCACTCGGTTTGGTTGTTAGTCGTCCTGGTGGATGGTCGACCACCAGACCGAGTGGCCGACCATCAGGTCGACCACCAGGGTGTCAACATGCCACGTCAGCATGCCAACTTCCCTTACACATGTATACTATCAACAAGCCACGTAACACCCTCCTTAACGACGTCTTTTCAATTTGACAGCAAACCTCTATTTGATTCAAGTTTACAAAAGTAAGACCTAATTGAGAAGCCGAAAAGGAAAGAGACCTATTTAAGATTCTGGACGAAAATAAAAACCTACTAAAACATTAAACCTTCTTAATATTTTCTAAAATGTCAAATCTCTTACTTCATATGCAAAGAAAAGAAACAATAGTTCACAACTTCTTTTATCTAAACACATATTTAACTACTTCCTTTAATAATAAAATATATATCGTATGATAATTCTTTAGATTTTTCATATTTTTATATGTGAAAACTATTGTCTCTTATTTAACTTTTAATTTTTAGAAATATAATAGTTTAGTGTAAAAAGGACTTTTTAATAAAATCGGATTAATGTTCTTTTTTAGGTAAATAAATTAGATTTTAAGAAATTAGATTATTTTTCCTTTTAGAAAAAAATTAGAAAACAAAATAAAATATTTTTTTTAGAATAAGTTATATTTTCTATTAATTTTATTTTAAATCTTTTTTAATTTTTTTGCAAATTTTGGATTTGGTTAATTGATTCTCTGTGGAGAGCTAATTGGTCTTAATTGGACCAATTTGAAATGGCTTGTAATTGATCAACAAAAGCAAGTCGAGCTATACATTGGGTGTTCTCCCTCCACCACCACGTCTTTCTCCCTCTACCTTCCCAATTTTCTTTAATTCCAATTATATCCTCAGATTAAAACTTTTTACTTTTACTATTTTAATATTTTAATTTATTTCAAACTTAATTTTTCTACTTTACTCCCTCCACCCTACTTTCCATCTTCCATTTCCGTTTAACAATCTCTCTTCCGTCTTCCATTCCACTGCAATCCTCTTCTCCGTTTCACTTCTCTTCCTCCATTTCTTTCTTCTTCATTTTCCTGTGGAGGACCGTTTGGTGTGGAGTAGCCGTTGGTGCGGAGGAGGCCATTCATCTGGCGTGGAGGAGCGTGGATCTGCACCGTCCAAGTTTGTTCTCCATTCACCATTCTCCGTTTATCTGTTGTGCTTCCTGCTTGAGCGCGTTTGAACAGTGTCCACGAAAGACCAAAACGGATGTGGGACATTCGTTGGCCTTTGACGGATATCTGACTTCCGTCGACGAATGTAGGATATCCGTTGAAGGCCAATCGGACATCCCACATCCGTTTTGGCTCTCGGGATGCTGTATTTCTTTTTTAATATTTTAATTGTTTCTAGAATTATTATAATTAGAATATATAGTTGATATATATTTTTGTTAATTTTTTTAAATATAGTTATATATATATAACTATATATATATATATATATATATATATATATATATATATATATATATATATATATATATATATATATATATATATATAACTATATATATATAGTTATATATATATATATATATATATAGTTATTTTTATATTTTCTTTAACCTTTTATATTATTATTTCAATATTTTATAAAATTTTTTATTCATAGTTTCTAAATGAATTGATTAATTTTTTGAATTAGATACGTAAACTTTTATATATTTAAATTATTTTTATTTCTTGAAATAAATATTATTAATTTAATTATATTTAATATTAGTAAATTTGTATTTGTATTTAATTTATTTATAGTAAATTTTTATTTGTAATAATATTTAATTTAATAATAATTAAATGGAAATGTATTTAAATATATTTTTTTAATTAATTAGCTAATTATTTCTTTTATTTAATTTTTGTTGTAGTTAATAAACTAATTATTATTAGTTTAATTTATTTTGAATTGTATTTTTTATAATTTATTAATGATATTTAAAACAATAATTTTCTTAATTTTTGAAATTAAACAAACAAATCATTGTTAGAAATGGCAAGAACACGTGGTGCATCTTTTAGTTCTCGAGGTGAGAGTTCTCGAGGAGAGAGTTCGTCGCAGGGCGAAGCTCGAAGAAGACCTACCGTTTCTGGTCGTAGAAGTTGTGCAGCTCCTATCCAGGATGACCCCATAGCTGAGGAGCGAGCCGTTCAAACATATGAGGCGTATGAGAGTCATGGTGAGGAGAATGCATTTAAGGCCCCTAACGACGATGACGATGAGGAGGAGCATGCAGATGTTCATGACATACAAGAGAATGTCGGTGGATTTCCTGGAGGTCCACGTGATGATTCATTGCTGACACACTATGTTCAACATATAGCTTATGCTATTTCACAAGGTCGGGTGAGTGCAAAAATAAAATTTATTTTATTATATTTTTAATAGAAATTTTATTAAATATTGATGTGTAGGATCGAGGGGGCACACTGAAGTTGATCTCGCACGGAAAAAAAGTAAATAAGTTAGGACCATGCCACGAAGGAATTCAACACATTGTGTTGAATTCCAGTTTGGTGCCTCTTACAGGAATTTGTTATGATTATGTTGATAAGGGTTACTCCTCGGATTCATAGAGAGGTGGCATTTTGAGACCAATGTCGATTACTCTTGATGACGTCTCGACATTACTTCACCTGCCCGTGATGGGACAAATGTGTGATTTGGAGGAGTTGGAGTTTGAGGAGGCTCGTACAGCCCTTGTGCAATTGCTCGGCGTTGATGGTGGCACAGCAGGTGTTGAGATGGAGGACGCACGTGGTCCGAAAGTCAGACTCAGCTGGCTTAGAGAGATATATGTTCAGAGGTGTGAGTCGCAGCATTGTGACTATGTTGCTAGAGCATATTTGTTGCATCTAGTAGGATGCACGATTTTTGCAAATAATAGTGCCAGTTCTATACGCGTGTCTTACTTATTGTTATTTAGAGATGTACACGCGTGTGGCAGATATGCCTAGGGTGTTGCTGCACTCGCCTATTTGTACGACCAGCTCGAGGATGCGAGTCTCGCCTCCACGAAGCATATGGCTGGATATTTGACTCTATTTCAGGTACAGTTATAACTTTGACATTTATTTCATGTATTTATTTCCATGTTCGAAGATGGATGAAATTTAATTGAATAATTATTTTTTAGAGTTGGATATACGAACATTTCCCTGGCATGGGGAGGAGGCGGTTGGTGACTTCTTACGATGATACCACACCACGTGCCATGAGGTGGCAGAGCCCTAGGCAAAGTTCCACTCTCGCAGAGATTCGGTCATAGTTGGATGCGCTGACATATAGTGGAGTTGTCTGGCATCCGTGTGAGGGGCATCGGGGCATTCGGCCATTCTTCGGCATCTGTATGTATTCTGGATGGATTCGAATTAGTGACACCTTTTGTCGTCATTTGCCTGAGCGTGTGCTGAGGCAATTTGGGTTTCAACAAGACATTCCACGATCACCGACTACGATTCCAGATGCAGATTTAGTGGCCATTGATCATGTTTGGTTGCACTTCAGAGCTCACGTTGTGATTAATGTCAGACATGCAGCATCCCCTTCTGACTGTGTCGATGGGTACATTCAGTGGTTCATGAGGGTTTCACATCCTTATATTATTGTTGTTGCAGATGACGCGCGACCGGCTCTTGCGCCTAGACAACGCCCCGATGTTCCACAGGAGGCACGACCCCATCGTAGATCGTCTCCACCTTCACCATCTGGCGCCCTAGTATGTTATTTTTCATTGCTTATATTATTAAATTTTGATCACCTTGTTTATTTAATTGTTTGATATAATTATAACGCAGGCTAGATTTAGGCGAATGGCGAGAATGTTACAGTCCTTGATATCGTGTCGTCATGTCACCGAGGGTACTGTTGCACATCAGGTGTCAGTGGACCTGCTTCAGATTGATAATGAGGGCATCGACGAATATTCCCCGACTAGCTAGGAGAGGGTAGAGGCATGTGCGTGGTAGACGGTCGACGTCTAATTGATAGGACTTTGTATTTCATTTTTTCATTATGTATTACAAGACTTTATATTTCCTTTTTCTCATTATGTATTATTTGACATCATATTTTCTTTGTATCTGTAGCCTTTAAAATGGTCACTCGTGCAACAAACTACTTTCAAATGACGCCTTAATCTTGTTGTGTTGTAGGATAATGACGTTATGAATATTATCCCAACAAGAACACAAATCACCCATACTATTGCCCAAAACTTTCTTCAGGCTCCAATGAGCAGATTCAGCCCTGAAACAAAAAAAAAACCTTCAACAAGTACAAATAAATATTTATTTACAAAACAAATAAATAAAATAACATTACAATATACCTATTTGTGGTTGTGTTCCCTAAATGCATTACTTTGTTCGTCCAGAACTTTACAAAGTATGTTGATAAGTGTGAAAAAGAGTTGTTTTTATACTTATAAATGAACTCAATCTTGTAATTATTCATGTTGTTCCTCATTGAAAAGTTGTAATAGGTAGTAGATTGTTATGTAAAATATTGTACAGGGAATGGTGTATTATTTAGATTCTGTCAGCCAATTTTCGCAAAGCAAAAGCCAAAATTTGCACTGCCAGAAAAAGAAAATTCGCATAGCGCACCAGTACTTGTGCGCTGAACGAATAACATCAGTTAAAATACAGCAGTTAAGAAAATTCGCAGAGCGCACCAGTACATGTGCGCTAAGCAAATTAATGAATTTAAGTGACTTTAAAAGACGTGAGAGAGCGACAGAAACATTCTCTTCGAACAGAAGTTCCAGACAAAAGAAAGAAATGAAAACATCTCAGGAACTTCTGGAGACTACCTCGAGGCATCAAGACACCATTGTTGCAAGGGATTGCTTCAAATGTGTACGTTTAGATGATTAGGAGTAGTTTTTCTTTCGTTGGAATTGGATGTAATGAACTTACTCTGATGTAATTTTCCTTTTCAATATATCGTTGTTCGTTCATATGCTCTTTCTTGTATTTACTATCATTGTATGGAAATATAATGTTATTTGAATGTCTCTGATTACTGGAAAGTAATTTTGAACATGAACATAGATAGAGCACCTAAGTGATTTGGGATCTAGGGATAGACTCAATAACTTGGTCATTCTTAACATCGGCCTTAATGCAAATTGTATGTTAAATTGACTAAGGGATTAGCATTTTAATATATTAATTTAGAACTAGTTGCTAAGGGATTAGAACTAGTATGCCTTGATGTGAATTTTTGAATGAAATAATGAAATATTGAACAGAGTTTTATATTCATATGATTCATGAAACCCAATTCCAACAAAGTTTCTTTTAAATATAATTCCTTGCACACCAACTGTTTGATAAAAATACCAAAAAGAGTTTCTTGTGTTTTTTGTACACTTTGATGTCTAATTGAGTTATAAAAGGAAGAATTGTCATGTGTTGCACAAGTCCCTTGGGAGAACGATACTTTTACTTATTCACTGTATTACTTGTAACGATTTGGTATACTTGCCAAAAAGTTAACAAGTTTTTGGCGCCGTTGCCGGGGACTTGTGTTCCAACACAAGGCAATTTGGGCATTTATGACTCTTTTAGACTTTGTTGTGAATTTTCTTTTTTAATGTTGTTGTTGTGTATGCAGTTGACTTTAGTTTTTTAAGACTTTCCATTGATTTAGTTTGAACTTAATGCCTGTCTCGGGTACGCTTTAGAGCTTGATGTTGTTATTGAAAGTTCTTAGGAATGAGATTTCAGTAGCAGAACTAACTAAATCAAACCAGATGTGCAAATCACCAGGGATGGGGTTGTGTGTTTGGATTCATTGTTTTGGAACTTAAGGCAAGTTTGATGGACTTCTTACACCAAGGGATTGGGTGAGGGTTTGTCATACTTAGGTAGGCCCAACAAGAGGGATCTGAGTGTTCTAACTTTAGAAAACAGGGAAAGTGGAATTCTTTGTCAATTGTATGTCTCTTTTTGTTTGAATTTCTTTGTGCAGTTTGCCTACAGATGTTTCTAGTTGTTGGAAGATCCTAGGGATGAGATTCCAACAGCTGAAAGGGGAGTACTAAGTGATCTTGCAACAAGAGGGATCTGAGTGAGGTTATTTAGGAAATCCATTTCAATCATTTTGCATATTGGAATTGTTGTTTGGTTGGTGTGTTCATGTTCTGCAATTTTTTTTTCTTTTCCTTATTTCTTTGTTTGTGTTTTTATTTTATTTTTCTATTTCACTTCTCTCTATGTTACTTTTTGCAAGTGCAGGTGCAGATGAAGTTATCTTCAATGTTTAGTTATGTTATTTATGTTTTGTAATATGTTTTGAACTATGTGTTAGTTGTAAAGACATGTGACTTTTTGATTTAATGATTTGGCATTGTCTGATTAAGTTATGTGATTCTTGAGGATGATGACATGTATATTTGTGGTTACTGTGCTTACAAATTTTTATCTGTGTGTATGAATATGAGCAGATCTGTGAGTGTTGAGAGCATATATATTGATTGAGAGATATTGAATTGTCTGGATATGGACTTGGATTTTGCATGAGTTTGATTCTATGTACACACACTCTTTGGTTAAGGATGAAAAAGGCCCTGTTTATTATTGATTATATAGCTACTTGGCCAGATAGCCTACCTTTAGACATGTGATACATTTGTGAACCCTTTTGAGCCTTAAAATTTTTTTTCCACCTTGAGCCTATTAGATGATATCTTACCTTACACCCTAGAAGAGAACATGTATTATGTTATGACTTGAAAGAGGTTAAGGTTGAATGTTTGGGGGAAAGAAAAGATCAATATAAAAAAAATATATGATAAAAATAGAAGCTCAAAATGAAAGAAAAGGTTGAGCTGTGAAAGAAAATGGTATGTGATGAATGATATATTTTGGGATTTGAGTACTGGATTAAGAATTGAAGTTGTTCTCTTCTTAATAGGTGTCTTTGAATCCAAGAAAAACCATGATTCTTTTTCTAGCCAAGCCAAGCCTTAACCTGAAAAGACCTTTGGACTTAACCAATAGTGTGTGAAGTGTGTGAATCAAATGAAATGCAAAAGCTGAGGAAGTTCTATGTCAATTCTATTGTCATGTGAGGACAAACACTTGAGTGTGAGTAATGATAAATGCTGATCTGGTTGTTCATATTCTATGCACAGATGATTTTATGAGTGATGCATCATGTCATACTTGTTTGAAATCTTTGGGAATGCATATGATTATTCTGATGTGCAGAGTCATTTTATCAAAATGTCAAATGTCTGTTGTGATGATGTTCATTTTCTTATGTGATTTCATGAGGGCATGAAATAGTTCAAGTTTGGGGGAGTTGATAAGTGTGAAAAAGAGTTGTTTTTATACTTATAAATGAACTCAATCTTGTAATTATTCATGTTGTTCCTCATTGAAAAGTTGTAATAGGTAGTAGATTGTTATGTAAAATATTGTACAGGGAATGGTGTATTATTTAGATTCTGTCAGCCAATTTTCGCAAAGCAAAAGCCAAAATTTGCACTGCCAGAAAAAGAAAATTCGCATAGCGCACCAGTACTTGTGCGCTGAGCGAATAACATCAGTTAAAATACAGCAGTTAAGAAAATTCGCAGAGCGCACCAGTACATGTGCGCTAAGCAAATTAATGAATTTAAGTGGCTTTAAAAGACGTGAGAGAGCGACAGAAACATTCTCTTCGAACAGAAGTTCCAGACAAAAGAAAGAAATGAAAACATCTCAGGAACTTCTGGAGACTACCTCGAGGCATCAAGACACCATTGTTGCAAGGGATTGCTTCAAATGTGTACGTTTAGATGATTAGGAGTAGTTTTTCTTTCGTTGGAATTGGATGTAATGAACTTACTCTGATGTAATTTTCCTTTTCAATATATCGTTGTTCGTTCATATGCTCTTTCTTGTATTTACTATCATTGTATGGAAATATAATGTTATTTGAATGTCTCTGATTACTGGAAAGTAATTTTGAACATGAACATAGATAGAGCACCTAAGTGATTTGGGATCTAGGGATAGACTCAATAACTTGGTCATTCTTAACATCGGCCTTAATGCAAATTGTATGTTAAATTGACTAAGGGATTAGCATTTTAATATATTAATTTAGAACTAGTTGCTAAGGGATTAGAACTAGTATGCCTTGATGTGAATTTTTGAATGAAATAATAAAATATTGAACAGAGTTTTATATTCATATGATTCATGAAACCCAATTCCAACAAAGTTTCTTTTAAATATAATTCCTTGCACACCAACTGTTTGATAAAAATACCAAAAAGAGTTTCTTGTGTTTTTTGTACACTTTGATGTCTAATTGAGTTATAAAAGGAAGAATTGCCATGTGTTGCACAAGTCCCTTGGGAGAACGATACTTTTACTTATTCACTGTATTACTTGTAACAATTTGGTATACTTGCCAAAAAGTTATCATATGTGTTGTACGGAATAATCCAAGTCTGATTCACATATTCAAAGAACAAAGGCCATGAACTGCTTGCGTATTGAAAACCATTCACGTACTCAGCAAACAAGCTTTCATCAGCACAATCCATCACATTTTCCCATGCATCCATCAACACTTCCCAAACCTCAGTAGAATGAACTAACATTTTGCATTTAGCTTTAACATTTTTAAGGATGTGGAACCGACATAACATCTGATATGACTCAGGGAATACATTTTCTATGGCATTCATCAAAGCCAAGTCTCGGTCAGTGATAATGACTTTAGGACCACCCTTAGATGTTAAAAATAAACCTTTCAGCTTTTCCAAAGCCCATGTGAAATTACTCTGCTTTTTAGTAGACAAGAAAGCAAATGCTGCTGAGAAGGTTAACCCTGTAGACGTCATACCCACAATCTCAAGCAACGAAAGTCTATATCTATTTGTTTTATATGTGGAATCCATCATAAATACAACATTAAATGAGTTTAACAATTTGACCGCATAAAGATGTGTCCAAAACAAGTCAGTAACAACCTCTGAATCATCATCACACCTACTCCAGTGAATGTACTTATCCCGATCCAACAACATCATAAGTTGTTGTAGTTCAGTTGTGGACCCTCTTAATGATCGTTTATACGCATGCCTTGCATTGTAGATTTGTTTAATCATTGTGACATTTAAATCATTATTTTGTTTGAGTGTTAATAAAATATTTGCAGGTGTAACTTTACTCTTTGTCATATCAACCAGTAATGACTTCTCACTCGTATTTAACCTACCAACATAAGGGTGACCAACTAAAGTTTCAGCCAACTCATGGTTGTGATGTCCACACATCACGTTCAACACCCATCCGGCCCCATCTGAACATGGTTTACCCTTTAATCTAAATGGACATTCAAATTTACGAGTGTCGCATACACTAGCCACTGCATCAGCTTTGTATTTCCTATATTTTCCCCCTCTTTCACATCCAAGTATGACGAACGTTTTTCTTCCCCGTACACCAGTACCTATGTCAGATCTTACTATTACCACAACAAATCCTAAATTATAAGCCATCCTTCTTACCCATTGAAAGTGCTCCCGTGAACGAAATATTTCATTTGTTGTAAATTTATTGGTTTAATCATTTCGAATGTCCCTATTTGTGCAGAATCATCTCACTTAGGTCCCTATTTATGTAAAATTGAATCAATTGGAACCTTACCGTTAATTTTAATGAACTGCATTAAAATTGTAGTAAAATAGGATGCTGACTTTGCATATGTGAGACAGGTGGCAGAGTTACGTTGAATTTAATTATTTTAAATTTTAAAAAACTATCCTCTTCCTCTTATGTGAAGAATCAAGAATCAGATAGCAAGCTAGAAACCCTCAGTTCGAGAGGTGAATATCAAACTGCAATCATCAACCTGCAATGGAACAACCAAATCTCATGACATCCAAAATCGCAATAATCAAAACCCTCAAAATCTCCAACCGAACCCTTGCTACAAAACGCAGAAGCCCTCACCGCCAATCTACAAGGAAGAAGAATCCTAACCAAATTTCGAATACAGAGGGAACCTAGGATTTCCCAAATCGATTTGAAGTGAAAACCCTAATCTCAATTCGCAAAAATCAAGTATTGGCACAGAAACCTCTACGGAACCCAATCAAAAACAGAAGAAGAAGAGGAGAAGGAAGCTTCCTCCTTGCCGCGAATCAGAACAGAGGGAAGAAGAATAACAACTGCCAACGTGCCTCCGATGCCTTTCCGTCGCTCCTCCGCCGCGTCTTCGCGAGATCACCCTCTAAGCACGAGCCAAGGATTGTGTTTCCCAAGGTTGGGTGGTCCGCAAGATTAGAGAGAAGAAGAAGCTTGAAGCTTCTAGTGGCTCAAATAAAAGAAAAAGAGGACGAACTAGAAAAAAAAACAAGTTTCTAAAGCTAGCCAAGGCTGGGTTTTCCATATTCTAAAAATATAAAGTCTGAACCCTTATTTGAGTTCTCTGTGGAAAATTAGAATCAGAAATCCAATTTTAATCTGATGAAGAAATTAATTAGGAATATAAATTAATTTGGTTTTTGCTGTTATCCAGAACATGGCATTCATTATGCAGCATTTTTTGTTATTGGATTCTGCTTATACTGAATGGAGATGCGTGTGCTTGCAGAAATTAATTTAGTTTTTTTCTGGTTTTTAGGAATACATATACTAGCTATTGAAGAAGTTTCAGTCATTCATAAGAGGAAGAGGATAGTTTTTAAAAATTTAAAATAATTAAATTCTACGTAACTCTGCCACCTGTCTCACACATGCAAAGTCAACATCCTATTTCACTACAATTTTAACGCCGTTCATTAAAATTAACGACAAGGTTCCAATTGATTCAATTTTACATAAATAGGGACCTAAGTGAGATCAAAAAGAATACGAGGACCTAGTTGAGACGATTCTGCACAAATAGGGACATTCAAAATGATTAAACCAAATTTATTTGTTAAATCCCTCTCTACAACTTTGCTAATTGATGAAAACAAATCAGATTTCAAACTACAACCAATTTGAGAATCCATATGAAGATATTCATCCATTTTAAATAATAACCACCTACAAAATTATAATGAGCCTTATTAACATAACTAATAATTAATCAAACAAATATAAAAATATTAATATATAATTAAATTATATATTTGATATAGATAAAGTAATAATTTTTATATAATTATAAAATTGTTAAAAAATTAAAATACAGAAATCATGTATAAAAAATATATATTTTACAAAATTATTACATTTAAAAACTAATTATATATAACATCCAAAATTAAAAATTTAAATATAAACTAATATAAATATACATTATTAAAATACATTAAAAATATATTCAAAAATAATAAATCAAAATATTTAAATTAAATTATTAAAATGTCTAATAAAATAATAAAACAAGCCCTAGAATAAAAACGAAACCTTTAACGGATGACATCCTTCAACGGATGTCAACATCTGTTAAAGGTAAAACGGATGTCGACATCCGTTAAAGGTAAAACGGATTAAACGGATGTTGACATCCGTTAAAGGTTTCGTTTTTATTTTAGAATTTTATGTGAAGGTTTACTGCATTACGCACCTAGAGGAATCACCACAAACTCAATGCACCACTTCACGCACTGCACCACTCCACCCACGAGAGCAACACTATACCACCACAAGAGGAAGATTATTTGATAATTCTTTCCACTACCACCATCCTTTGCAACTTGTAGTATCTCACCCGCAACAGATAGAGGAGGATTTTTTCAATCACATCATTGGACTCCTAGAATATGGCACCCTTGGGGCTTTCTATTTGATTGTATTGAAAGGCCCAATAATTTGGGATTTCCCTATTGGGCCAGGTCATTTCGGGATAAGCGAATCATTTATGATGAAGAGGATGAGCTTCAAGAGAATGATTGAGAGTTCTTGTAGGGTGGAACCATGCAGTACCAGATACGAGATAGATCTTCCAAAGAAGAGGGCTTTTTTCGAATAAGCCAATGGAATAAGTATAATGTTAAAATAAAAGAAAAATATTTGGACTACATAGGTTATTAGTGAAATAGACTACAATAAAATTACAAAATAATAACCTTAAAAATAAAATTTTACTGAAAGGCAAAATAGTAGTAGGAGGGAGAAAGGTATGGTGGTGGAGGGAGCAACACTCCTACACATTTTGGGTTGTTTTTAGAATCGGACTGAAAGGTTAGGAGTAGTTGCATTGGACTTGAAAAGCCAGCAGAAACATGCTGAGTCCTGGTCCCTTTTTGGGTTGTTTGAATCTAAAAGCAACTGCACAGGGAATTGGGCTACACTGTTTTGGGCCTTTGGGATTAATGAAACACAATGTTTCATTGGTTGCTGCTGCCTTTGGGGAGTAATGCTCGAAGAAGGGCTCATTCCAAGTTCAAACTCCTCTATGCTAGGGTTTAGTTTCGTGGCGAGAGAAGAGAGCTTCAACGGCTTGTGATGATGACCCAGAAGACGAAGCTTGTGCTTTGCCACTTATCCAGAAGCCTAAATAAGATGATCGGAGCTTGAACTGGCAAGGACGCTGAAATGATCAAAAGGTTCATATGCAAGCTCGTGAGTAAAGTGAACGAGATACATTCGATGGGAAGTGCGAAACATCGAAAGGCAAGGTGTTCTTTCCCTTTCCCTTTTCCAGTTAGTTTCTCACGCTATAAAAATGGGTTTCTCTGTAAAGAGTAAAAGAAGATACATAGTTAGACAATTGTAGTTAGAAGGAGAAAGTAGTGAAGCGTAGAGAGATCGTGAGTTAGGTTTTGGTTAGGTTTCTTAGATTTTTCTTACGGACCACATATTCGGGCTTCATCAAGCAGGGTATTTCCCCATATGTTTGTAATAAAATGAAAATGAAGGAAACTCTTTATTATCCTATTTCAGCAAAATCATGAAAGGGAAAAAATGTACAAAAACTATATTATTGTGTAAGAGTTGAAATTAGAGAATGGCAGAAAAGGGGAAGACTGGAATATATATATATATATATATATATATATATATATATATATATATATATATATATATATATATTGCTAATAGAGGTCTCTATTGAATACAAAAAAATGTAGACATGAATTGAAAAAGTGTGATTCAGCATTAAAGAAAGATGTATCAATCAATGAAATGTAGGAGGAAGTTTAAGCAATAGTAAAGAAGATTAATGTGTAAGTATTTCATGGGGATAATGAAAAAAGAGGGGAAAGAAATAGATAGATTGGAGTATAGATTAGTGAGAGGAAGTGCGATAGTGTTTAGCGTGAGGCAAGACCTTACACAATTCGACGACGCAATTGGGTCAGGCCTTCAAGAAAGAGCATCGACTGGTACACAGTAGTTGCGCTCATTATGTCCACAAATCGCTCCATGTAATCAAATTTCAGGCTGTCATGGTTATTCAAAAACGGTAAAAATTTTAAACTATAATATAATGCGGAAACGTATTTTCAAGAATCTCAATATTTAAATGTGCATAAAACATAATAATTCCAAAACATTTAGCCAATGAAAATAACAAAAGGAAATAAAATAACTTCAATTACATTGTCTCAAAGTGCAAAAGTAATAACTTTAAATAAAATCTCAAGTTTGTCCCTTGTCATCTCTCGCATCTATCATGCCTCCACCATCTAAAACATGATCTACTCACGTATAACATCACAAATTATACGATCATCGCATTCACATGTACACAGACAAACATGTATGGCTAAACTACCGGTAAAACAATCATAATAATGTGATATAAACATACTGATTAAATCAACAATAATCAAACACCCCATACATAATTTAATAATAATAACAATAAGATTCCTAGTCCTCTAACATAACAATTCAATCAAACGAATTACTTGATCTTCGATCCTCAATCCTTGATGTCATCACCAACATGTCACACATAGACTCTTAGTCTATCCACTCCTTAACACCTATATTAACTACTTACTATACTCTTATAGTAACACTGCTATCACGTAGCATCACTTGGAGCATCTCAAATATCATGATCATCATCATAGATACATCATCATCATGAGTATCCCAGTCATCAACAACACCATGAGCATCACCATACCATAAACACCATAGTGAAAAGAATCAGTCACACTCATGTACCCTACCTCATCGACTATAGATTCCTCATATAGCCCATCTGTATATTCTCCATACAGATACATTCGAGTAGTCTTGCAATTCATCAAGGAACATGTAATCCTGCCACACAAGGACAAGGAAGACATCTTCACCACCACACAAGGAAGGCTCAATACCCGAATAACCCTTCCAATGCACAAAAGGCAAAAGGAAGCACATATCCGCAGATAGCACGAGGATTTACTAAGTAGACTTTATCCTCCACTCTCATGCTTATCAATTACATACTCCAATACATCCCAACACTCATTCATGCTCCCATTCACAATCACAAGTAAAAAATGACCCTAAACATGCTCATTACTCTCATTCCTTGAGTACCAACGCATTCCACTACTTCCTAGGCTTGAACCACGTCCATTCTTCCTAGGCTTAATCAAGTACATTGTGCTAAATGATTCTCTCAGTGAAAATCACTCAGAAAGGTCACGCAAGAAGGGAGAATCGATTATCATAAGTGATAATAGATTATTCTTGCAACCAAACTCAATATTGATGTGCAATAATCGATTATCATCAGTTATAATCAATTATCTATGAAACAAAACACATCCTAGACATAATTCAAGTCTGCAAACACACATTTAACAACCCTAAATCATGAGGAAACTCCCCCAAAACATCTTTCATGAATGCAAACATCATATACCCATGTAAACATACTCAAACACATACAATACATCACTTGAATCGTCTAAATCCAATCATTTACATGTTATACCCAATGAAACCCAATTATAATGGATATAATTATCACAACACCTTTATAACATATATTTGCATGGGAAACCCCAAGCATTAGAACTTTATTGTCCTTTAGCATCAAACTATATGTTGGGATAACCCAACAATTATACATACATTCATCGGGAAAATCTACCACAATTATTACATAAACCCTTGCCCAATAAGAGCAACATACAACCATAATCATAATCATATAATATATATATATCAACAAGCATTATTAATCAAAATAACCAAGAACACATACAACATACAATAATTAACAAACAAAGGTGAGCTTCCCATACCTTGGCCAATCCTAAGGCTTTGTCTAAACTCTAAAACACCACCAATCTCTAAGGTTTCTATAGTTCTTCCTCTTCTCTCCCAAAATTGCCACACACACACACTCTCTCCCTATCTCTCTCTTTTTCGTTCTAGATAGGTTAGAATTATGAAACCCTAGTTTCCCTTTCTCCTTTTATCTTTTCT
Organism: Vigna nakashimae; assembly: GCA_034642375.1. Taxonomy (NCBI): domain Eukaryota; kingdom Viridiplantae; phylum Streptophyta; class Magnoliopsida; order Fabales; family Fabaceae; genus Vigna; species Vigna nakashimae. The sequence goes on along the minus strand of CM067762.1, from coordinate 37,130,659 downwards.
TATTCTATCTTTATCTTATTTTATCTACTTTTTAAAATACCAAAAGCCATCAAATAGTTTAAGAGTCACTTAGCCCACATCATATTATTCAGATTTATTTTCTTTGTTTACTTCCTACACCCCCATAATTTAATTTCTACACTAGTTAATTAGGCTAAAATGACCTTTTTGTCATTGTGCCCAAAATACAAATTAAAACCCAAAAGTTTACTTTAACTCTCTTTCTTTCTAGAATTTGTTCCACACTTATTCAATCCTAAATCATCCTTCTACTCTCAATCCAACACATCATATTAATAGCAACACATTACACAAATCATTCAAATAATAATATACTGTTAACACATTGGCAAGTGTACCAAATCATATCAAGTAATATAAATTGGTAAGACCAAGTATCGTTTCCCAAGAGACTCGTGTTTACTTAACAAGTGTGTAATACCTTAATTAATTAAGACTTAAAAGCTATTTTGTTGGTATTTAAATGCAAATGAAACAAAAGTAAATATGAATGCAAATTGATCAATTGAGGCTTGACACAAGAATGAATGGATGGTGTTGATAATATGAGATGATGATGTTGTTGGGGTTAGATTTCACCTACTTCACTTTGATACATATTAGAATTCATCTTCTTCATTGGAATGTTAGTGTCACTTTCTAAATTACTTAGAACCCGATGTCTCGGTGTAAAAAGACTAGTCTTGATTATTAGACTACAATCCCTTGAAAACCCTAACAATCAATTCTGCATTAAGAAAATAAGCTTAAGACAACCAAACGTCCTATCCCTAGGCAATATCCCCTTTGGGTGAAATCCTCCGGATCATGATTTATAAGATATTTCTAAATACTCAAATAAATCAAAACATCAAGTCATGAGTGGCCAAAACATAACAAGCATTAAGAATAGGAGAAAATCACTGACATTCAATGAAAGAAGCATAAAATGTTTAAACCATATTCAAATACATGAAAGTTTAGAGGTTACATCATCGCCAACAACAAATGAGTTTAGTTCTCCATTGTCATGGAGAACCTTAACTTACAATGGAAGAATGAATGAATGAATGAACACCCTAGAAAGTGAGAAGGAAAGCTCCCGCATGCCCAATCTCCCTCCAAAGGGTCAAAATAAGCTTTTTTGTGCTTTAGTCGTCCAAAGATGTGAACCCTAGAGTGCAAAAGCCTTTAAATAGATCAACATTGGATCAGGGGCCAATGTCGCTGGCGCTTAGCGCCCCAACTAAGGGCGCCCAGGCGTGACTGCAAAGAGACTGGCCCTTAGTGTCCTGACTGAGGGAAGCCAGGCGTCCTACAGTGTGGCTGGCTGGCGCTCAGTGCCCCTGGAGGGGGCACCCAGGTGTGCTTACAAGGAGAGTGGCGCTCAGCGCCCCAAATGGGGGAAACCAGGCGCCCTTGCGAGACTTCTGACGCTGAGGGCCCCTAAAAAGGGCAACCAAGTGCCCTATGGTCCTTCTTTAGCCTTCTTTCAACCTTCTTTGCCATTGCTTATGATGTCCCTCCTGAGTTCCAACTCCTTGACACTTTTGCTCCTCTTCCAATCATACCAATAACCTACAAAATTGAGGGAATTAGTGATCAAATTCATAAGGTATAACCTCTCTTCACTTATTCACCAAATTCAACTAAAAAAAGAGTTTAAGCACGCTTCAAATTCAAAAAGGGTTATTTTAATATCAAAATAGCATCTCAAATAACGGTAAATTCAACTGTTATCATATACCAATCATATATTCCACTTAATCAACAATAACATTAAATAATAAACATAATAATTATAACCCAAGAAACATCTAATCATCAAACATCAATTATCAAACAATAATGTCCAAGTCTCATAACCACATTAGGTTCTTACACTCCCCCTCATGCGGTTCACATAGAGCACCATGCTCATTACCTCTTCCATATGCGCCGTAAGGTCCACACCCACCGCCTGCTTGGCGACGGTGATATTTTGCTCCTCCCAACACTAGAACTAGTTTCCCACGACGTAGTCCATGAAGGCGCTCTCGGTATGCTTGAGGCGGTCTGAGAGGGTGGCGGAGAAGACACTCAATTTGGTCCATGCACACGGTGTGAGAGTCAGAGGAGTTGCTCCATGCAAGAGATACCTGCCATGGACGGTCAGGGAAGGGTAGGGGGAGGTGGTGGTGGGGGTTGTTTTGGTCAGTCTCGGGGGATATTGTTGGTGGAGGAAGAAGCATACGAGGTTGGTGAAGAAGAAGAGGTGGAGGTCGACAAGCCGGAGGGGAGGTTTCGTATGGTTTGAGAAAATAAGAGACGAGGAAGGAAGTGTAGGAACTTAAATTATTTTGAAGTTACTGGCAGTTTTATTATAAATTGCCAAAAAGTAATTTAAAAAATAAATGTATTTAATGTTAACGAAGGTTTTCAATAAAATCACCAAAAACCATTCGAGGTTATTAAAATCACAGGTAAAAAACCACCAATAAAATTAATTATTTTTGAAGTGCAAGTTTATATGTTGATAATGATGATTGTAAAATAGGTATTAGTTAGGGTATATTGTAGTATCTGATATTATTTAAGAGCAAAACTTTGATTTGGATTCATTTTGGTTTGGTGAACTAAATGAAGATCATTGTTTTCAAGTTTTAAAAATGAACTTAAAGAACCCAATTGGGTTTAGTTTCACATGATGTCTTCCTGAAGTGTGATCAAACACTGTTTGTACTAATGTTTTATGAATTTGATTCTAATTTTTGTTTTAGCCAATGCCTCTTGTTCTAATTCCTTTATTTTTGGTATTTATGTTGAATAGATTAGGTTGTTTAGCTTAGATGGTGAAATTCTCCATTCTCTTTCAATTGCCTCTGTTTCATGTATGTATTAGTTCTTTTCATTGAACTGTTCATTGCTTTTCATGCATCATCAGTTTCCATATCCAGATCTAATTTCAAATTCTTTGCATTTTTAATTCATAGCATTCATAGGTTAGTTTTAATTTCTGTTTTTTTTTTGACTTGCATACATAATAATGTTTACATTCCTTCATTCACATTCTTTTTCACTTTTGCATTATCGTTTCTTTACAATTCTTTCTTTAATTTAATTTAGGTTCTGTTTTGGTATAAATAAATTTCATTTTTTCATTACTAGTTTAGATGTTTTTGCGCGATAAAAGACAGTTTAACAATGTATAATAATAAAATTATAAAATAAAATAATAACATAGATTTATATATATATATATATATATATATATATATATATATATATTATTAGTTAAATTTAAACTTGTGTAGAAAGAATAAATTATACTAATATAATTAATATAAAAGTATGATTATTTAAATCATTACAAGAAAAATGTGTTTTTACCGAATTCGTCGATAAATGTTAATTATTGACAAAATTCTTGAGGAATTTTATTGTTTTATTTAGTGGCGGATATGTTCATCAGTTAGGTATTTATGATTTAATTTATCGAAGGATTGTGCCGTTGGTATGTTTTTCGATGAAATAAGGTTAAAATTTGGGATTTCCATCCTCCAAATTAATTTGTTTGAAGAAAAACCATCTGCATTTATTTGCTAACGGTATGCACTTTTCATTCTTCCCAGTCAACAATCTGCTATCCTCGTTCTTCCCAGCCAACATACATTTTCTTTTTTCACTCCTTCTTTCAGTCATGTTCGTAAGGTGAGACTGTCTGTTCAGTTCACACTACTGCGAGAAGGTTGTTGTTGTGATCTGAGGTGTGTTACGTTGAGGGATCTTTGTCCAGGGTTCATGTTGCTTTTGAGGGACTAATGGAAGAAAGTCCCAGCTCCATGCAAGAGTGTATCCACGTAACAGAAGAAGCCAACAGAAAGGAATGATGCATGAAAGCGTAGTGCATGCCAAGTGTTTGTGAAATGGTTTGGTGAAGGAATAGTGAGTATTTGAGGTCTTTAAGCTCAGAAGGTCTTCCAACAGGGCAGGAAGCTAGAGGAGAGTGTGATGAATTGTCACACAACAAGTGATCCAAGAGTATAAAGGTCGGGAGTAAACTCAACAACATTTCATTATACTTCAAAGATGATTTTACAAAGGAGAGGTCCTTTTATTTATAGGTGAAGAAGGACCTCCATTTCTGACTTGCATTGTATCTAAAAATAAAAAATGAAATGTGTTGGAGAAGCTAAGAAGCTTGGAGTGCAGATTTCTTTAATTGCATATTCAAAACGTGCCAAAATAGAAATTTGGTTCGCGATGGCTGAGTGCTGAAGCGTTGCGGCTGAGCACTTCTTGTAATCCGAAAGCCAATTGTCGTTGTATTTTGAATCTGAAAGGCATGTTGCCCATTTCGAAAAAGACATTTTCCTTCTCTTATTTTGACTCTTTTGCTTTCTTTAGCTCACCAAGCTTCTTTGGTTGATTATTCATGGTCTCCAACCTTTATTTAGGTCCTACAAAATAGTACAAATGTATTTAGCAAAGAGAAGAAGGTTTTTAGTAAGTAAGTCTCCATAGGAATAATGTGTTAGGTGATCCTTCTTCTTCTTGAATCTTCTTTGACATGGCTCTTGTAAGAGGTCCTATGTGCATATTAGATGGTTCGCCATTAGTCTCTCCCTCTTTAAAAGGTTTTGTCCTCAAATCTACTTTGTCCTGTTCATCATCTCATGTAAAAGGAATTAAGTCGCATATGTTAAAAGTAGGACTAACACCATAACTTTCAGGAACGTCTAACATGTAGGCATTGTCATTGATTTTCTTGACCACTTTGCAAGGACCATCACCTCGTGGATTAAGTTTGAACTTTCGTTGAGAGGGAAATCTATCCTTTCTCAAATGAAGCCAAACTAAGTCACCTTCTTTAAAAATTAATTTTCTTCTCCCTTTGTTGTTGTATTCAATATATTTTTGAGTTTGTTTTTCAATATGGGATTTAACCTTTTCATGTAATTTCTTGATAAACTCCGCTTTAGAAACACCTTCGTTTTTAGGAAAAGAAGATGATTTTGGAAGAGGTAGTAGATCAAGTAGTCTGATAGGATTAAAACCATAAACAATCTCAAAAGGAGAAAGATTAGTAGTCTTGTGGAATACTCTATTGTAAGAAAACTCTATGTGAGGTAAATGATCATCCTAATTTTTATGGTTCCCCCTTAATATTACCCATAATAAAGTAGATAGAGATCGATTTACTACTCCAGTCTGCCCATCAGTTTGTGGGTGATACATGATAGAGAATACAAGTTTAGTTCTTAGCTTGGCCCATAAGGTTTTCCAAAAATAGCTAAAGAACTTAACATCTCTATCAGAAACTATAGTTTTGGGTTAGCCATGCAATCGTACTATTTCCTTAAAGAAAATTCTGGAAACATAGCTAGCATCATCTACTTTGTGGTAGGGTATAAAATGAGTCATTTTGCTAAAACGGTCAACCACCACAAAGATAAAATCAAACATCTTTTGTGTTCTTGGTAATCCTAGGACAAAGTCCATAGTTATATCCTCCTAAGGGGAACTAGTTATTGGAAGAGAAAAGTAAAGTCTATGAGGCATAACTTTAGATTTAGCTTGTAAGCAAGCTATACAACTAGAACAATGCCTTTGAACATATACTCTCATGTGTGGCCAATAAAATTTTCTTTTCAAAATATATAGAGTTTTGTCAACTCCATGATGGCCCATGAGTCCTCCTACATGACTTTCTTTAATAAGAAGATTTCTAATGGATCATTGGGGTATACAAAGTTTTCCTTTGTTATAAAGATACCCTCCAGAAAGATAGAATCCATCAAATGATTTCTTAAGACATGAGGAATAAATGGATGCAAATGTTTCATCAGTTTTATATAGTTGTTTAATATCATCGAAACCTAATATTTGTGATCCTAGGGTGACTAATAATGCATGGTGTCTAGATAAAGCATCTGCAACAACATTAATGTTCTCCTTTTTATGTTTGATAACATAAGGAAACTACTCGAGGAACTCCACCCACTTTGCATGTATTTTATTTGATTTTCCTTGCCCTATAAGTTACTTGAGAGAGTCATGGTTAGTATTGATAATAAACTCGCGAGATACCAAATAATGCTCCCAAGTTTTCAATGCTCAAATAAGGGCATATAACTCTTTGTCATAGGTAGGATAGTTCAAAGTTGGTCCCTAAATTTTTTCACTAAAGTAAGCAATGAGATCACCTTCTTGAATTAAAACAACTCCTATGCCTACCCCAAATGCATCACATTCTAGCTTAAAAGCTTTGGTAAAATTGAGCAAGCCTAGAATGGGTGCATGTGTTAACTTATGCTTTAAGGTTTCAAAAGTTAAGACTTGTTTTTTACCCATATGAGTAACACATTTTTCGTAACAAGTTCATTGAAGGGAGCAACAATAGTAGAGAAGTTTTCCACAAATCGCCTATAGAAACTTTCTAAACCAAGGAAACTTCTTACTTCCCCTACTTCCTGTTACCAATAAGGAGTATTGGTAAATCTTGAAGAAATTTGTTTTGATGATGCTACAAGAAGTTTTAGTTGAAGAAGATATTAGAATTATTTAAAAGCAATTTGTATAAATTAAATATAGTAGGAAAGTCTTGTAACTTTGTAAAACTTGCATTTTTTTACTGCCATAATCGATTATGGAATGTCAATAATCGATTATCACAAGTCATCCAGGAATAATCGATTATCACCTCCTATAATCGATTATCACATTCTTGAAAACCTGTAACGGACTTGAATAATCGATTATCACTTACAATAATCGATTATTCGTGGCAGTTGAGACTTAACCTTAGATATTCAGAACAGCTAGCTATATATTGGGTTTCTGTGAAGATCAATAGTAACGAAGGTTGAACAGAAGCTCTTGCAGAATACTGTTTGTCAGAGGAAGTTCTCATAAGCTATAGTTCAAGTTCCCTTGCTTGGTCTCGTGAACAGGAGAGGCTCGCGTGTCGTGTGTCGATAGTCGGAGCAAGCTCTCTTCGAGTTAGCAAGGTGCTCTGCCTGGTCTCGTGAATAGGAGAAGCTCGCGTTTCGTTTGTCGATAGTCGGAGCAGTTCTCTTCGAGTTGGCAGAGTGTTCTTCTTCTGGTTCGTTCGTCGAAGGAAGGTTTATTTATCTGCTTTATTCACTATTTGTTGTAAGTTGAGAAATATATTTTTAGTGGAATTGTTAATCACTTTTTATAGTGATTAACGACTGGACGTAGATTCTTTTGAATCGAACCAGGATAAAAATTGCTTGTGTGATTTTCTATTCCCTACACTCTTTATCTTTTACGCATATCAACTGTTTGATAAATTTTCTCTAAAAAAAATGTTTTTCTAAAACGGACCATTAAAACTTGATTTGTGACCGTAACATGTTTTCCGAATATTTTATTTCGCTGCGCAACTCTATAACGGTACCGATTGTTCCAACAATTGGTATCAGAGCTTGCTTTGATATTTTTTCAAATTTTTTCAAAAATGGCCGGTCATCAAACTCAAGTATATGCCGAGGGTCCTTCCATCAACAGACCACCACTTTTTACTGGTGATAACTATGCATTCTGGAAAGTCAGAATGGAAATTTTTATGGGGTCTGTTGACAGAGGCATCTGGGAAGCTGTGGTAAATGGTCCCTATATTCCTAAAAGAACAGTTGATGGTGTAGAAGTAGAAAAACCATACTTTAACTGGACTCCTGAGGAAAATAGAAGAGCCCAATTTGATATTAAGGCTCGCAACATTATTTCATCTATTGTTGTACTTGATGAGTTTTATAGAATTTCAGTTTGTAAGACAACACAGGAAATGTGGGAGGTCCTCAGAGTCACACATGAGGGCAGACGACGTGAAACGTGCAAGGAAGAATACACTCATCCAGGAGTATGAGATGTTCAGAATGCAACCTGGAGAAACAATTTCTGATGTCCAGAAGCGTTTCACTCACATTGTGAACCACCTAACAGGTTTAGGTAAGACTTTTGACACTGATGAATTGAATGTGAAAATTTTGAAATCATTAGACAAGTCTTGGCAACCAAAGGTGACTGCCATCTCGGAGTCTCAAAACCTCACTCAGATGTCAACAGCGATTCTCTTTGGAAAGCTTCGTGAGCATGAGCTTGAGCTGAAAAGATTAACTACAGAAGAGGATCAAGGCAAAAGAAAGACGCTTGCCTTCAAATCTGAAATCTCAAAAGGAAAAAGTTATAAGAGAATTGAGGATGATGATTCCGATAACGATGAGGAAAACATGAGTCTTATGATTAAGAAGTTTGCTAAATTTATGAAAGCAAAGGGAAAAGACAAATACCGTGGAGAAAGGAAAGAAAATCAAGGATCTCCATCAAGCGTTAAATGTTATGGATGTGGAGAAAGAGGACATATGAAGACTGATTGTCATAATAATAGGAAAAGTGAAGAAAAGAAGGAGAGAAAATTTTCAAAGAAGAAGAAAGCTTACATAGCTTGGGAAGACAATGCTTCTAGTTCTTCAAGTTCAAGCAATTCAGATGAAGAAGCTAATTTGTGCTTAATGGCAGACTCAGAAGATGCAGGAAGCCAAGTAAGTGATTCTAGCTTAGAGTCAAGTGATGAATTTGATTTACAAAAGGCATTTCTTGATTTGTTAAATGAATCTGAAAAACTTGATGTTGCTCATAAAAAGTTAAAGCAAGAGCATAATGAATTGAAATTGAAGTATGAAAAAGTACTAGATGACGAAGTTGTTTTGAGAAACAAAGTTAGTAATCTAGAAACTAAGTTATCTGAATCTGATGTTGTACAACCTGTTGAATGTTTATCGTGTAAAAGTCATATGTTTGATATTGACATTCTTGAGAATTTACTTGCAAAGGCAACTAAGACTAAGTCACATGCCAAAACAAACTTTGAGAGAAGCAATGCTAGAAGTGGAAACACGCATTTACACAAAAAGTCTAAAGTGATAAGAACTCGTAGGGTATGGGTTGAAAAAGGAATTGTGTCTTATAGAAACCCAAATGTTGTCACATGCTTTTATTGTATGAAAAAGGGGCACACTTCTAACAAATGTAGAATTAAACATTTTGATGTTCCAAATGGAAAATATGCTTGGATTCCTGTTATAAAGTAATATGTCTCTAACCTCAAAGGACCCGAATGAGATTATGGGTACAAAAACTATATTGTTTTTACTTTGCAGGTTAAGTTTTCAAAAGCAAAAGAGAGCTCTATGGTATTCTGCTCTTTGAATTGATGCTATAAGCCAGGATGTAACTCCATCAAATGGTATCCAAAAGCCTTCTTTCGAGCACCAAGTAATTGAGCTAAGAGTTTTTTTTTTAAACTGTGATGTTGCATCTTGTATTTACTTGATCTTCCATTATTTAGTTACTGTTATATTCATTCCTGGTTGAGCAAATGATATGTTCATCACTGTTTCATTCATCCTGTTGTGTGTTCTTGTCTGTTTACACATTTTGATCAAGTGAAATTCATCTATTTAAGATATTCATGTGTTGATTTCATACATGTAATGTAAAACCATGTGCATTATTATTTCAGTGCTTTGTTGATAATTATCTATTGCATTTGTGTTTAACTGGCTTAGTATTCAATTTCATGAGTACTTTGAAGTTACCTTTGGTGTAATCTCTGTCAAGCATCAAAAACTATGAAAAAATCATTTAAATGAGTTGGCTGATAGATTTTCTTTAGCAATTTTTGATGATTAAGACATGTGAAAACTAAATTGTGCTGTCAAAGTTAGTTTTAAACTAATTGTGCTAGTTGTAATGCTTTCATGTTAAACTCTTTTGGTATTACAAAGCCTAATCTGAACTGACTATTACAAATTCATGCATTGCATTGGACTGAATAAATCTTAAATTTTTGGAATTTTTTTAAAAAAGAGGAATATTACATTTAGGGGGAGAAAATTTTGGTTGACATCTTCTACCTCCTAATTATTCTTCAACCCCTCCTTTTTTAGAGTCTTAATTGTATTTCTTAATTAAGAGCTAAATTTCTGTGTTCTATGACGAACTTTGTTCTTTCATGTTGTGAAAGTTTAAAATACAACTATTCTTTTGTTGAGGGGTGAGCATATCTTAAGGGGGAGCCTTTAACATCCGATCTTTTTGCTTCTGATCAAAAAGGGGGGCAAGAATAATACAAGGGGAGAAGTATAAATTATTACAGGTATTGCTAACCTTGTTGTTGTCTGTTAGCTTGTATGTTTTGCAGGTAAGCCAAACTTGCTTTTAAAATTGAATTTTTGATCATCATAAAAAAGGGGGAGATTGTTACCAATAAGGAGTATTGGTAAATCTTGAAGAAATTTGTTTTGATGATGCTACAAGAAGTTTTAGTTGAAGAAGATATTAGAATTATTTAAAAGCAATTTGTATAAATTAAATATAGTAGGAAAGTCTTGTAACTTTGTAAAACTTGCATTTTTTTACTGCCATAATCGATTATGGAATGTCAATAATCGATTATCACAAGTCATCCAGGAATAATCGATTATCACCTCCTATAATCGATTATCACATTCTTGAAAACCTGTAACGGACTTGAATAATCGATTATCACTTACAATAATCGATTATTCATGGCAGTTGAGACTTAACCTTAGATATTCAGAACAGCTAGCTATATATTGGGTTTCTGTGAAGATCAATAGTAACGAAGGTTGAACAGAAGCTCTTGCAGAATACTGTTTGTCAGAGGAAGTTCTCATAAGCTATAGTTCAAGTTCCCTTGCTTGGTCTCGTGAACAGGAGAGGCTCGCGTGTCGTGTGTCGATAGTCGGAGCAAGCTCTCTTCGAGTTAGCAAGATGCTCTGCCTGGTCTCGTGAATAGGAGAAGCTCGCGTTTCGTTTGTCGATAGTCGGAGCAGTTCTCTTCGAGTATGCAGAGTGTTCTTCTTCTCGTCGAAGGAAGGTTTATTTATCTGCTTTATTCACTATTTGTTGTAAGTTGAGAAATATATTTTTAGTGGAATTGTTAATCACTTTTTATAGTGATTAACGACTGGACGTAGATTCTTTTGAATCGAACCAGGATAAAAATTGCTTGTGTGATTTTCTATTCCCTACACTCTTTATCTTTTACGCATATCAACTGTTTGATAAATTTTCTCTAAAAAAAACTGTTTTTCTAAAACGGACCATTAAAACTTGATTTGTGACCGTAACACGTTTTCCGAATATTTTATTCCGCTGCGCAACTCTATAACGGTACCGATTGTTCCAACACTTCCTTTAGAGTTGGTCATTCCTGGATTGCCTTGATCTTCTCAAGATCAACGTGGACACCTTCTTTCCCAACTTTGAATCCAAGAAAAATTACACTTTCTTGACAAAAAATACATTTGTCAAATTTGGAAAAGATATGATGTAGTCTAAGAAGAAGCAAGACTTTCTTAACATGGTAAAGGTGTTTTTGAAGACCTTTGCTATAGATTAAAATATCATCAAAGTATGTTAAAATAGAACTGCTCAATTTCTCGCACCAAGAGGGGAGGGGGGAATTGGTGAAGTGTAAAAACAAAAGCTTTTAAAATATTTTTCACAAAAATTGATGCCTTTATACTTTTCTTGAATTGCACGGTAAAAGATTTTCAATACAGCGGAAACTTAATCGAATAAGTACAGAAAGTAATCGATTGAATAAAAGAGAGTAGGATCAGAAAATTCAAACACTGAGTTTTTATACTGGTTCGGCCAAGCCTACATCCAATGTCCTTCCAACTAAAGGAAGCCAATGCACTATAAAGATCAAGCTTTTTACAACGTTTTTATAGAGACCTCACGTCAAAAATATAAAACACCTCTCTAACCCTCTAATCTAATATAGGTAGTCAACAAGACCAGCAGCAAGAATCCCCTCTTCTACCGTCTAACCCCTTTGAGGCACCCTCAAAGTCAAGAACACACACATTCTTCTTCCTGTAGTCACAACAGGGAACTCAAACCAATTTTCACGAGATTTCAGAATCTGATGACGCAGTAACACCAAAGTGTGCAGATTTGATCAGTCTTTGAAACACAACAGTCTTACTCTTCAAGAAATCACAAGTTGTTGATCACCACGGTCAATCTTGTTTCTTGGAGCTTTTCCTCTCTTTCTGTAAGATCACAACTGTCTGTAAACGATATGAAATTGTTAGAATCACCAAAAGTTCTTACAGAATTCAAATTTGCGTCAATTTATAGTTGTTAACACATCGGTAAGTGTACCGAATCGTATCAAGTAATATAAAATGGTAAGACCAAGTATCGTATCCCATAAGACTCATGACACTAGACAGTCATGTAATACCTTAACTAATTAAGACTTAAGAACAATTTCATTGGTTTAGAATGCAACATACAGAAAAAGTAAATATGAATGCAATTTGATCAATTAGGACAAAACACAAAAGTGAATGGATGATTTTGATAATATGAGATGAGTATGTTGTTGGGGTTTAGATTTCACCATCCTTACTCTCATGCATATAAGAAATCATCTTCTTCATTCAATTGTTAATGTCAATATCTAAATTACTTAAAACTCGATCCCTCGACGAAGAAAGCCTATCCTTAATAATTGGACCACAATCCCTTGCATCCCTAATAATTAATTTTGCATTACGAACAGAAGCTTAAGACAACCAAACCTCTTATCTCCATCCCTGGGCAATATTGCTTTTGGGAGAAGTTCTCCAAATCGTGGTTTCTAGGTATTTCCCAATAACAAAGAAGAGCATAAAATTATGCCATGAATGATCAAAACATAATAAGCATAGAGCAAAGGAGCAAATCCCTAACAATTAGTGAAAGAAGCATATAATAATTTAGAACAAATTCAAAAGAGGTTACATCTTCCCCAACAACAAATGAGTTTAGTTCCCCATAATCATGGAGAAACTAGGTGTATAATGCAATTAAAGTGATAGAAAAACCCTAAAAACTGAAGAGGAGAGCTCCCACATCCAATTTTGCCTCAAGAGAGTGAAAAAGTGTGTTTCTGCGTCTCTACTTCCCAAAGATGCAAACCCTAGGATTAACAAGTCCTTAAATAGAGCAAAAAATAGAGTCCAAGCCCAACATGCTGGTGCTCAATGCCCCTACTTAGGGAAGCCAGGCACTGGTACGAGAGGAGTAGCGTTGAGGGCCCTGAAAAAGGCAACCAGGCGGTGTGCAACACAAGGAGAATGACGCTCAGCGCCCTAGGAAGGGTGCTCAGGCATTGCTACGAGGCATCCTACGCTAAGGGTTCTAGAAAAGGGCAATTAGGCGCCCATACGAGACATCCTGCGCTGAGAGCCCCAAAAAGGGGCAACCAGGCGTCTTGTGACCTTCTATAGCCTTCTTTTCTTGTGCTTTTTTTGTCCTTTCTGGATTCCAACTCCTTGGTACTTTAACTCCTCTTCCAAATCATTCCAATTTCTTGAAAAATCAAAGGAATTTAGTGACAAAAATCATATGTTCTAACCTCAACTATCTTTATTCATAACTTAACTAAAAACAAGAGTTCAAGCAAGTTTCTAAGTCAAGAAAGGCTAATTTAGTATCAATATTGAATCACAAATAACAGTGAAATCAACCATTATCAATAGTACAACACATATCAGACGCATTTTAATCGATTGAGCTACTAACATAATCGAATATAACAATCAGTTACAACAGAATTAGCAACAGTCAAACAAATAATTGAATGTACAATTAATACAATCGACTATCATTTAATGTTTGATCAACATATTTAAAAATATGACCGTTATGTTAGTTGTTACCAACATTTAACAGATTTTCAAAACATCAACTAACTTATTCGAATACATAAAAAGCTCACAGCACAGTTTTGAACACTTTTCTCTTTAAAAAAGCTCACAGCACACTTCAAACTGTAATTGACTTAAAACTATTATTTTGCCACACATTTAAAGTTCAACCATAGTGTTTGTGATTTTTCTTTTCCCGAAAACATGTCATGCATAAACATATAAAATCACATATTTCACACAGTGATATGCAATGAACCACACAAACATAGCTCAAACATGTACTCAGATATGCTTTAACAGATTTAACACATTAAAGAAAAGCATATGACATGTAAACATAGAACATAATAGAATATACGTGTGTTATTAATTATGTATTGTCATCATAAAAAGCTTAGATATTACTGAGATTTTGGGTTAAGCTAAACTTGTGCTCCCCCTATCAACAATCTCAACAATCTCCCCCTTTTTTGATGATGCACAACCATGACTAGTAATCAACCATGTTGTACAAATCAAATACAAATTACCAACCAATTACAGAAATATCATAATTCTCCCCCTTTGGACATTAGCATAAAAGCTAAGCACACTATAATTGATACACAGATAATCAAGCACAATAGAGATGCATCAGATAAAAACATTGTATGATGCTCCCTTGACAGTATTATTTACATGATTTAGGATATTCTCCCCCATAAATGAATACATGTAAAACAGTTCAATAACATGTAATGCTCCCCCTGTCATTATGCATGTTTCAATCTCGAAACACATATGCACAATGCAGTAATCATAGTGTATATCAGAGCATGTAAAAGCATATTTCAAGTAATGTATCAAAGCAGATATGTAACAGTAATATCAGATCAAAAATTGATACATTTTCAATCAACAAAAAACAACAATTTAATTTCTTATCATCTCAAAATATCTATATCAGTTGAGCAAAGAGATTTAAGAAGAATTAACATTCAACAGTATATAAAAAAATATTTAAAGATATTAGATACTCCAAGTTTGGAATCTTTAAACCACTATTGATACTCAATCGATTTTAATCCAGTCAGAATTGATTTCTTGTTGTAGCATATTGTTGACTTTCTAGTTTCATCTAGCCAACAAGTAATGTTCTTGCAAAACCTTTTATAGTCTTTCTAGATTAAGCATTTTAGAATCAGTATAATACAGAAATTATCATAGATATTGTGTGAGTATGCAAAAATATGAATGTAATAGTAAAATGTAACACATTTGCATACAATCATAGTGTAATCGATTTAAGTGCTATCAGTTTTACTCAATCACATATATAATTTTTCATACACAGATTGAGTTAAACATAAACTTTGATTTCATTGAAATTTTAATCATGGACTACAATCAGATTGAAACAAAACAAAGATGGCATATAAAGCCAGCAATACAAAAGAAACAAAGAAAACAATACAATCAAACAAAGACTCTAAACTGTAATCACAAGACTCTAAAGCATGTAGTCCTATAACCCTACTCTGATAAAGATATTTCCATAAAATCCTCTTCATTGGACTCATCATTCTCATCAGTTGATTTCTCTGTTGATGTGGAGCTTTCCACATAATTCTTAATAATTTCATCCATTTTCTCATTCATTCGCATAAGAAATTTCTTCAACTTGATAGCACTCTTAGATGTTTTGTCAAACTTATTCACCACAAATTTTTCAAACTCAGACTTAGGAGATATAGAGATTTGTTCACTATCAGACTCAGATACTTCATCTTTGTCTTTGGTTAGAGTTTATACATAACTGAATATCCATCCCAAGACAGTTTTCTTCAAACCAATGCATGCTTTGATTTTCCAATTTCATTGGTTTTGTTACATGTGATCTTGATTTCACTAGTAATATCAATTTGACTGAGTAACAGGATTTTCCTGATAAACACACCATAGGATAGATTACACAAGTTATTTATTCCAGCATCAATAATATGTTTATTGAATACAGCTACCCAGTTGGTTTCTATTCTTAACACTATTGCATTTAGCGAATACAGATCTTCTGATGTCAACTTATCATAATGAAACCTTCCAGGCACCAAAAGCCAATCAATGATGAATGCAATTATCTTCTCTTCTTTGTCTAACCACCTATGCAAAATTCCTTTTTCTTTCTTGTATTTTTCAGGATACCTCATGCAATCATTGAACATTTACCTTTTTATGGTCAACCTATTATGCAACGAGTCGGGTAAGTGTGACATGCATCCTTCATCCTTGAGTCCAACAACCTGTAGCCAAGTATCATTATTGATCACTATGTCTACGCCTTTTACACGTGAGTGGATATCACTGTTGACAACCTAGAGGTTATTATAAAACATATTAACTAGATTTGAGTAACAGTCACCCTTCATCTAAACAAAGGTGGATAGACCTTGATGAGCAAGTTTTTATGGAAATATGAACCCTTCATTTCTTAAAAGGGACAACTCGATTGATTTGTGCGGGGAAATATCCTTGACATTTTTCTAACCCATGAACCTTTCTTTAGCAGTACTGTCACTGATCCAACCAGAAGGACTTGCATTTCTTTCAACCACTACTGCTTTTCCTCTACTTCCTCCTGAGTGATGAGATGAAGACGCCATGTGATAATGAGCTCTTGGACACTCTTCTTCAGTTCTAGGGTTATGAGGATTACACAGACATAACATACTAAATGCTAACACATTTTTACAAGTTTGATATGTATGAGGGCGCGAACAAACAAAAAAAATGTATACTTAGGCCAATTCAAATTTTCAAAAAGATAAAGCCCGTAAAAAAGATTATTAATCGGTTTCATTAAATCCAAAGTCAACTTAATGATTAACAGTGTGATCTCAAAAACAGAGAAACACATGCCTAGAACATATTTGATTAAACACTTAATAGAATCGATTAAAAATCGAGCAACTTGATTTTCACATAAAATGTTGAGATTGTTGAGAGGGGGAGCACTGGTTTAGCTGAACCCACAATCTCAGTAATATATGAGTTTTTGATTATGATAACGCATAATTAATAACACATGTGAATTATGTGTTACATGTTTGTCGCAACCGGGATCGCGACGGGACGACGATCCGTGGAAAAATAAAACAGTCATCTGTCGCAACCGGGATCGCGACGGGATGACGATCCGAAAAAAAGAACACGATTATTAGAAAGAGATTTGGAGTCGCCACCATAGTTTATTCTGGAAAACTACGGAAAAACCATAAAATGATAAGGCATGGTCTGCGAAAATGAGATTCGAAATTCGGGAGTCGGTTACGTGTAGGGAAGGTATTAGCACCCTACAACGTCTGCCCTAGGGCAGTACCTTCAACTAAATATGCGAATATGATGTGGTTTTCAAAATGTTTAACTTTCCCCTAAAAATAAAATTCTAAAGAAACAAAATATTTTTAGTTTTTTGGGCCCGATAAGGATTGACCTTACTCCTACGTATTCTCATTAAGAATGAGAAATCAGGGTTCCGTAGTTCTTTTTGGAAATTGTTTGAAAAGTTTGTTTAAGGAATTGTTTGAGAATTTGATTATGGATAAATTTGGATTTTTGGGAGAGTGAACCTGACAAGGACCGGCCTTGCTCCTACGTATCTCCACTTTTGATGGAGAATCAAGGATCACGTAGTTCTGGCTCGCAAGACTGTTTGTTGTTTGAAAATGTGGATGTTTTTAGTTTTTGATGTAATATTTAGATTTTTTTGCGTAATGAGCACTAGGCTGATGCGTACGATCGCACGAGCACTCACACGGCTTTTTTCTTGTTTTTTATTGTTTTTCATAATGAGCATTAGGCTGATGCGTACGATCGCACGAGTACTCACACGACTTTTTCCTTATTTTTTATTGTTTTGCGTAATGAGCACTAGGCTGATGCGTACGATCGCACGAGCACTCACACGGCTTTTTTGTTTATTTTAGATTTTGGGTAATGAGTACTAGGCTGATGCGTACGATCGCACGAGTACTCATACCGATATTTATATTATTACATGTTTTTAAAGTTTTATATTTTTTATTAAGAAGGATAGATGAGTTGAAATATGAAAAGCATAAAGAAAAATTGTGATAGAAAACAAGATGAATTTATAAACTAAAAAAATGATCAAAATGCATATATAAATAGAATGAAGAGAAAATGTGTACCTTGTTGAAGATTTGTGTGATGAAATAAAACCTTACTTGTAATAAGTTGTGAGAAAGATAGATGGAAGATGAAGAAGATAACTTTATGGTAGAAATGAGGTATGGGATTTATTATGTATAGAGGGATTAGGAAATAGTAAAATATGAGAGAAAAATGAAGTAGAGTTTTGGGATGGAATGAAGAGATTTTTGAGAGAGAAGAGATGGATATTATGTAAATTGTGTGTGAAGTGAATGTGGGTATTTATAGAGTTAAGGATGAAGAAAGTTGATGAATAAAAATAATATAATAAGTTGGTGGAAAATTTAGATGAAATAAAATATAATTAAAAAAAAGATGAATAGAAAAAGTTAATGTGGAAAATAAGTGAAAGAAATAATATAAAAAGTTGGTGGAGAAAGTAGGTGAAATAAAATATAGTAAATAGTAAAAGTTAATGTGGAAAATAAATGAAAGAAATAATATAAAAAGTTGGTGGAGAAATTAGGTGTGGAAATTAAGTGAAAGAAATAATATAAAAAGTTGGTGGAGAAATTAGGTGTGGAAATTAAGTGAAAGAAATAATATAAAAGTTGGTGGAGAAAGTAGGTGAAATAAAATATAGTAAATAGTAAAAGTTAATGTGGAAAATAAGTGAAAAAAATAATATAAAAAGTTGGTGGAGAGATTAGGTGTGGAAATTAAGTGAAAGAAATAATATAAAAAGTTGGTGGAGAAATTAGGTGAAATAAAATATAGTGAATAGTAAAAGTTAATGTGGAAAATAAGGGAAAGAAATAATATAAAAAGTGGGTGGAAAAATAAGGTGGAAAAAAAATGGATAATAAAAAATGTTGATGGAGAAGATATAATAAAAAAAAATGTAAGTGGAATAATTAGAAAAGTTGATATATAAAATTAATATGGAAATGATGTGGAAAAAATAAATGAAAAAGGTAGATGATGTGGAGGGTGATGTGGATGGTGATGTGGAGAATGGGGTGTGATAAGAAAAGATGGGTGGTGAGGAAGTAAAAAAAGTGAGATTATTTTGGACCATTGGATTAAGTGTTTAATAGAAAATTTAGGGGTGCAAAAAGTAAAATAAATAGTGTTTTTCATTTTGGTGTTTTTGTGTTTTTTTTTTTGTGATTAATTTTATTTACCCCGACGAAATTTGGTATTGACAGCTGCCCCTCTTTACTTAGATTTTACTAGATAATATGACAAACAATGTTTTTATATTATCAGAGTAAAAGATAAGTAAAGATAGAAATACTAATTTCGTCCGTATTTAAAAATAAACTAGGAACTAAAAAAACAAAGCTCAGAGAATTGAGGTATAAATATCGCGGAGGGTATAACAACCCTATGGACGAATGAATGAGGTGTACAAACCTCGTGGAGGGTGTCACAACCCTATGGATGAAGTGAATGAGGTGTACAAACCTCGTGGAGGGTGTCGTAACCCTATGGATGAATGAATGAGGTGTACAAACCTCGTGGAGGGTGTTGCAACCCTATGGATGAAGTGAATGAGGTGTCATAACCTCGTGGAGGGTGTCACAACCCTATGGATGAAGTGAATGAGGTGTACAAACCTCGTGGAGGGTGTCGTAGCCCTATGGAAGTGAATGAGGTGTCATAACCTCGTGGAGGGTGTCGTAACCCTATGGAAGTGAATGAGGTGTCATAACCTCGTGGAGGGTGTCGTAACCCTATGGATGAAGTGAATGAGGTGTACCAACCTTGTGGAGGGTGTCGTAACCTTATGGAAGTGAATGAGGTGTCATAACCTCGTGGAGGGTGTCGCAACCCTATGGATGAAGTGAATGAGGTGTACAAACCTCGTAGAGGGTGTCGTAACCCTATGGAAGTGAATGAGGTGTGATAACCTCGTGGAGGGTGTCACAACCCTATGGATGAAGTGGATGAGGTGTACAAACCTCGTGGAGGGTGTCGTAACCCTATGGAAGTGAATGAGGTGTCATAACCTCGTGGAGGGTGTCACAACCCTATGGATGAAGTGTACAAACCTCGTGGAGGGTGTCGTAACCCTATGGAAGTGAATGAGGTGTCATAACCTCGTGGAGGGTGTCGCAACCCTGAAGTGAATGAGGTGTACCAACCTCGTGGAGGGTGTCGTAACCCTATGGAAGTGAATGAGGTGTCATAACCTCGTGGAGGGTGTCACAACCCTATGGATGAAGTGGATGAGGTGTACAAACCTCGTGGAGGGTGTCGTAACCCTATGGAAGTGAATGAGGTGTGATAACCTCGTGGAGGGTGTCACAACCCTATGGATGAAGTGAATGAGGTGTACCAACCTCGTGGAGGGTGTCACAACCCTATGGATGAATGAATGATAATTTTGATTATTGGGTTCGACCATTGTCTTACAGATACCAATGACAGAAAGTAAAATTGTTTGATTGTTTTGAATTTGAAATTTGGATTTTGAGATGTTGAAAAAAATTTTTGATTTTTTTTCTTGAGATAGAAATGAGTGTCCATTTTTATTTTTGAAATGAGAAGCATGGTTGATGTAAATTTGGAAATTGCAGGAGAAAGCTTTGATGCATGTTGATTTTTTTTTTGTCTTTTTGAAGGAAGAAGACTTGATAAATATTTACGAAAACAAATTCAAAGTTTTTGAAAATGTGTACATGATGTTGACTCTGATGATTTTTTGAAAGTTTTGAAATCAATAAACAAAGTGTTGCTTTTTTTTTGTACAAGGATTTGAAATCTCGATATGTAAGAGAGATATGGTGAATGTAAATTTTGAAATTTGAGGAGAAAATTTTGTTATATCTTGATATTTTTTTTTCTTTTTGAAGGAAGAAGATTTGATAAACATTCATGAAAATAAATTCAAAGTTTATGAAAATATATACATGATGTTGACTTGTGATTTTTTTTTTTTTTGAAAGTTTTGAAATCAATAAACAAAGTGTTGCATTTTTGTACAAGGATTTGAAATCTCGATATTTAAGAGAGATATGGTGGATGTAAATTTTGAAATTTGAGGAGAAAACTTTGATGATTTTTTTTTGTCTTTTTGAAGGAAGAAGATTTGATAAACATTCATGAAAATAAATTCAAAGTTTATGAAAATATGTACATGATGTTGACTTGTGATTTTTTGTTTTTGTTTTACTGGAAGATTATGGAACTATGACACTTTTTTTTATCGAGTCAATTTGTTTTCTTTGAAATCATCAAATTTATGAAGATTTAGACCTTCATTTTATTTTTACGATGGATATCCAAATTCTAAAGTCAAATGTTCAAAATGAAGCTTGTGCTGGACATTTTCTGATGAAATACCTATGTATACATGCTTGATGTCAAGGGTTGGGACAAATATGTGGAAGGATTTGGAGAGTACTGAGTTGGCTACTTGGGCCTCTTACTCCTTAACAATCAAAAATGCCAATGTGAAGTCAGGAGTTGCCCCAGTTTGGGGGTATGGTAAAAAGATAGGTATGAACAAATGTATCCATGAATCATGAGGGTATAACTTTCACAAAATTGCCTTTAGTTTCGGGTATGAGTCAGTTGAACGAGGTTCAAAAAGAAGTTGCCCCCCATTTCGGGTTTACGAATGATAAGATGGACTCAAAATCATACAAAGCCCCAAAGTGTTTGCCCCTGTTTTGAGGGTGGATTTATGAATTTGAGTGCGGACAAATCTGAGAGGCCCAACAAGGGGTGCCCTGGTCTTGGTACGAACTTTGAATATACACATGAAACAACTTTGAGATTAACAAAGTTGCCCAATATTCTAAATGGGCTCGGTCGAAACACATGAAACTCTCAAAGTGGCCCTAGTTTTTGGAGAGCGGGTGAAAAAATTATGTCACACCTACAAAGTTGCCCCCCTGGTTTGGAAATCTGAATTTGTTTGGGAATAAGGGGAAGAGTTTGAATGGGATAGGAATTTGTGATGGATACGAAAATGGTGGGCTTGAAAGGATTGCCCCTAATTGGCTTGATTTTCCTTCATATAATTTTGATCAATAAGGAGTTCCCTTCTTCCGAGGACATTTTTTTTTATCATCATTTTTTTAACTGCATTATTAGTCATTTTGTCTTGTCTCAAAATTAAGCTTTATGAAAAATTAAGCAACCATAATTCAATCTGTGTGGACTTTTATTGGGCTTGTAACGTGGCTTGAGCTGAAAGGTATGGAAAGAAAGGATATAGAGGCCCAAAGGAGTGTTTGTGGGTCATTTGAAACAAGAGTTACCATCCTCACCTTGTATCAGCTATTCGTCAAAAATTGTTTTGACTTTCTTTGCTGATCTGTAAACTTCACTCTTTGTTTGTCATCATTTTGTGATTCTTTCTATTTTTGATCTTTGATTTTGATGAATCATCTTCATTTGATCACTAAGTGTGATATTTATTGTTTGCAATTTGAATTGACTTCTAATGTGATGGTAACCCTTGTTTAGGTAAAATTTGTTTTTGAAAAGAAAGTTCTTATTGGCTCAAATTTGGTAACAATGGTTATATCTTTTTATTATTTATTTATTTTTTTTTTGGATGAAGAAAGATGGCCACACATCATTTCAAATTTTGATTGTTTTATTTTCACAAGATTAATTAGGAGACAAGACTAAATGATCTCAACAAGAGTCATTTTTTTTATATTTTTTTTTCAGTCCTAACGAAATCAAGGATCTCCCAAAATGAAAGCCAGTGGAAGTAATGGAAAATCTGCCCCAGAACATGATTTGGGTCAATCTTTTGGTTTAGTGAAGGTCGAAAGATGACGTTTTCAAACAATGTACACCCAAATACTTCTTAAGAATACGTGATTTGATCATTTGACAATAGGAGATTATGACATCCATTACATTTTTTTTAATCTCATAAAATGGACGATTTGCATCGAAAATAATTGACTCAACACTTGACATGATATGCATATTTGTTTTTTTTTGAACCACAAATTCAAAGAAAATCACACATGACAACTTGAAAGATGGTACTTTAAAGACATTGCTGAAGATTTGCACTTTGATACTTTTTGAGATTTTTGGATTGACTTTTATTTTACAAGACTACAAAGAAAACTAGGTCAAGCTTGGACCTGAAGAAAAATGAATGTAGATAGTGAGCCTAATGGGCCGGACAAACCCAATACCAAAGCGACTCAAGGAACTGAAATTGATTTTTACATTTTTTGTTTTAAACGAAATAGGACATATGTGAAAATTATGCAAGGGAAATATTTTTTTTTATATATACCCTTTTTTTTTTGAGAAAACAAGCTAAGGAAAAACAAATATTCAAAATGGGCCCAAATGGGTTCGACAACTACTATTCACGCTCTTGCACTAAAATGTTTTTTTTTTTTTTTTTGAAAATGAACTTGACTCTTTTTTTGACATTTTTTACAACAACCTATTATACAAACGCAAAGTGTGAAAACAACATATTTTTGACATTTTTCAAAAGAAGTAAACTCAAGAAAAAACGAAAAAACCACAAAGGCATTGGGCCTAATGGGCTCGAGCACTGTTCTTTTTTTTCAAAATCTTTTCAACTACAAACTCAAAGAAAATCACACAGGACAATTTGAACAAAGGTACTAAACAGAAAGCGTTCAAAATTATCATTTTGATATATTTTTTTTTATTTTGTTTTAAGGTTTTGATTGGCTTTTATTTTACAGAACTACAAAGAAAAATGGGTCAAGCTTTGACCTGAAGCAAATCGAACCAAATGCAGCTTAACGGGCCGGACGGACCCAAATGTGAGTGCAACACAAGGAATTGAAGATATTTTTATTTTTCTGTTTTAGAGTGAAGTCTGACATTATGTGAAAATTATGAAACATGATGAGGGAAATATTTTTTTTATTTTATTTTATTTATTTATTTGAGAAAACAAAACTAAGGAAAACATTACACTGAAAATGGGCCCAGATGGGCTCAACGACAACTATTCCTACTATCACACTGAAAAAATTGAAATCTAACTTGAATTCTTTTTATTTTTTGACAAATCTCAGGATGATACATTATTCAATAGCAAACATGTGAAAACAAAATATTTTTGACATTTTTCAAAAGAAGTAGACTCGAGAGAAAACCACGAAGGCCATTGGGCCTAATGGGCTCGAGCACTGTTCCCTTTTTTCAGTATATTTTGTTTTATTTAGATTTATTCAAAATGTAGTAGAAGAAGGAATCAAACAAAATGGTGTGATGTAAAATTACGAACGTGCCTAAATAATTCTTCACTCAAATTCATATTTCAGAAGAATTGGGTTCAAAGAAGGTTAACATGACACTGAGGCCCAATGAACCTGAAAAACGTCCTTTATCATACAAATGAAGAACAATTTTGCACACTTCAAATTTTGCATCACTCCATTTATTATTTTTGAGAATTTTCTATTTATCATATTTTTTTATATTTTGTTTTATTATTATTTTTTTTTTGGTGAAATTGGATCATCTAAGAAGTCTTGTATTGGGCCGGATTGACCCAACAAAACCCTACCCGTTCTCAGATTTTCAAAAATTTTTTTATTATTTTTTTTTTATTTTTTGAATTCAGAAAGACCGGGACTGTGAACGTCAGACGGTGGCAACGACCGAAACTGTGGCCACAGTGGAAAACTTTGGCTACAAATTGAGCGCTCCTCCGCGTCGGCCGACATTTCAGTCTGATCACTCTCTCTCTTGCTCTCCCTTTCTCTCTCTGTCTTCCTCCTTCTCTCTCCCCCTTGAGCGTCTGGACTTCTGTGAGGAGCCTCTGCCCAGTGCCTTCTGAAGAGTCTGAGATCCGTGAGGAGCTTCTGCAAGCCCTACTGCTTCCGGGTCAGTCCTCTTTCCTCTAGATCTTCCATTCCTTTTTTGGTGTTTTTCCTTCCCTTCCTTCCGTTCGTTTTTCCTTTTAAGCTTTCTGCTCTTCTTTTATTCTCCCTTTTCTTGCTTTCCTTTATGATTTCTCTTCTTTCCTTCCTTTGCTTTCCGTTTGTTGCTCTTTCTGCTTTCATGTTTTTTCGTTCCCTTATGCTTTCCAGTTTTTGCTTCTTTCTTTCCGTTATGTTGTTCAGCTTTTTCTTTTAAGCTTTCTGTTCTTCTTTACCTCTTCCCCTTTTCCTGCTTTCCACTAGTGGAAAATGACTTTTTATAACGTATAAAAATGATATTTTATATCGTAGTTTCTGGAGATATAGTTCTGGGCGATATAATAAGTCTGCGCATTTTATAACATAGCAAAAATTTACGTTATAATATGTTGAACATATTATAACGTAGTTTCTGAAGTACGTTATAATATGCGCAGTTTATTATAACAAATTCTTCATTTGTCCGTTATAATAGGGAAGATATTATAACGTAGAAAATTTTGTACGTTATAATATGTTATATATTATTACGTATATATTATTGTACGTTATAATATGTGATCAACATACCATATCATACATTGCTTAGTACGTTATAATAAATGTTTTTTAAAAAAAATTGATTATTAAATTTGACATCCAATGAAATTATAATAATATTCCTGTATTATCATCTCATCCAATCCATTTATAATAAATATAGCTTTAAATAAACAAATTTATTGAAACTAACAAAATAGAATTCATTTCAAATATTAAATAGTCTAATATTTAATACATCATTTATACATGAAACTATATATTAAATCCAAATATTACATTAATGTACATACACTAGCCAAGTTTCTACTAACACTTAAAATAAAAGAAGCCCAGTTCCTTCTAATGTCTTCCATGTCTGCAGTTTCCATGGGAGATGAATCATTAAAGATCTACAAATAAAATAATAGAGTTAAAACAATATTGTAATGAATAGTTGGATAAGTATTTAGTTAGTATTTTAATACCATATAAGTAATTTACAATCTTTGAATTCAAATTCACCAGTACTATGCTTGAAACACTTGTAATCCTTGATTTTGTTTATAGACCCATTTTGGAGGTAGGCTTCTAATCCAAGATATATATTCAGGACACCCAGGAATGTGACTGCAGTTCCAAGTATCCAGTGTGCAAAGAACCAAATACTTCTTTTGGATCCCCTGTGAAGAACAACAACAATAATATCATATTCATCATGTTCTATTAACAATGCTAATAAACATGTTCTATTTCTCTCAAATTAACTAAAAATTAATAGATCCAGAGGCTTTCCAAATGATTTGTTGTATTGTAATTGAGATTAAATTTGATGCAGTAATCACAACAAACATTCAATATCAAGATTCTGCAACTATACCAGAAAAAGTGTTTAAAAATTGGTGGTTTGAATGGCAATTTTGCACAAACACGTTTGGACACTTAATTTTATGATTGGAATAACTTTGTTTTACCAAATGTGACTTGTTTAAACTGCCAGTGGAGGCTCAAAGCTTGGAATTCAGATTTTCACTGCTTCAGTTGCTCTTTAGCACAAAAAATTGGTCCAATTCACCAACCAAATCTCAAAAGAAGAATCAAACTTATTTGTAATCAACTAAAATGACTCTAGGACAGCAAATTAAACTTGAACAACTAGGAATGAAATTAAAGATGTACAGTAGTGAGTTCTATACTAAACAGAATTAAAATTCAGAAAAATTCAAGTAAAATTAATGTAGATCGGTCCTACTGATCAAACAATGATTTCTGGGCATTTTGCAAGATAGTGCAACCAGCTTTCTAGTTTTGCACAAGTTACTATGCATATGGTAGGCACACTTTAGAGTTGCAGCAATGCAAACACAGCCAAATGACAAACTCACACGATTCAGTTTCAACATTCAACTTAAATTAGAATTTTAAACAGTTTAATAGCCATCAATTACACATCAGATTTGAATAGAATTCAGTGAACAAAATTGTCCATGGTGACAATCTAAGTTCAACATAAATCCATCATGTATGCAGGTCTACGGTATTCCAAGAGAGAAGAGAAACAACGCTTGGTACATCCGAAAAATCCTCGTTTAGATTAATCATGATAAGTGCTTAATTAATGAAATATGGACCTTTTGAGAGAATTTATGTCAATTAAATCAACTCACATAATATATTAACATCAACTTCCATCTAAAGCCTTAAAAATAATAAACTTATAAGTTTTTTTATATACTGTATTCAATTTTTCTGGCTTATACTTGGATTCCTAATATACTATACTTTTTCATGTTATGTGTTTATTTATTGACCACTTACCACAGAGAATGTATGTCAAGCATGTGATTTCAAAAGTAATCATCATTAGCTGCTGGTTTACCACGAACTTTTGCCTAAAATGTTTTGATCTTGACCTTAGAGTAACATTAATTGGTGGTATTAGTTGCCGTGTTGAATTAAGATGCCTAGTTTATTTATGGTTTGGTAACAAACTGAATATTTGTGGTACCAAATTTACATGTACTTTTTATATATAGTAAAGCATCCTATTTAAATTAGAGATGATCACTAAATGACAATTAATGACGAGAATTAAAAAATAAATAAGTATAAAGGGTCTTAAGAAAGTAGTCCACAATTAAGAAACAGTAATAAAAATCCAACTCAGGATAATAGCTGGTACTGTGAGATACACAAAAAAATCACAAACCTGCATTCCAGCAGAAAATTGGTAATGCAACTCAGAATATACCTACAAAATAAAACAGCAATAAAGAGAAATGAAAAAGAAGTTCATATGTTCACCTACTCCAAGCCGTTGACCATTATTGAAATAAATACACTCTATCACACATTCTGAGTTGTGGCATCTACCTGGCAGGTTAGAAAACATTGTGGGAAATCAAACACAAAAGTTAGAAGACAAGCAACCATAGATTCATACGTTTGAATCAAACAAGTACTGAATCAATAGATAGTGCCTTTACAAATCAAGGCAAATAAACTTCTTTTTAGTTAAAAAAACAAACTTATGTTTTAAAGAAACAAAAGATGCTTGAAATCCTTCCACATGCATGCTCTTCCCACATGGTCAACCTATTTTAACCCAATTCTTTCTCTTTTTCTTTTTCTTTTCTTTCTTCCTCATAAAGCTTGTAGGACCATCCTTAACTCCTATTCTTAACTTTCTTATTTCTTCTACATTCTAAAAAGTTGCACAACCCTTACTTATGCACAGACCTGAAACCATTCATTCCTTTCTTTAACTCAAACAACCACTTTCTTTCTTTCCAATATCTCTCTCATATTCTTCTAAAACCAGCAGACCTAACCTCTTTATTTCCTCTTCTCTCTTCTTCCACGTCTTACAACATTCACACTCTTCTTTTCTCCTTCACCTATTTCCTTCATCACCAATACACCCTTATACTCTAAACCTCCTCAATCATCATTCAACTCATTCCCACGCTGCATTCTAACCTTTCTCTCTTGATACTATGAACATGTCACACACTGGGTTTACCGAATCCAAGAAGAGACCGAGAGTGGATCCCGTGTCTGCTTTTTTCCCAATAAAAATACTGTCCTCATTCACACAATCACATTTTACATATAAAAGTTCATCATATCAATGTCATTTGTTCCCTCATGCATATTCATACACAAATCAATATAAACAAAGTCACTCTCATTACATAGAACTTTTCCAAACACGAGAGAAAACACAAAAGCACCATAAAACATCCACCCAAAACTCATATTCATTTATGTAACCCATCATGCATTAGATATAACTTTGTTCTCCCCTTACCTAGACTTTTCTTGAGCTTGCTAACCACTTTAACCTCTTACAGTTTTGATGGTAAGAGCACTGCCGCTTCTCCCCTCTTGCTCGATCAACCACTCTTCCACCAGCCTTCAACAAAAAACCTCAACCGGAGGACCAACCCTTCACGAAAATCCTCCAAAAGAGATCTCCTCACATATAGGGAAGGCCTTCTATGATAGCAGAGCACCGATCTCCTCCATGAACGACTTCGAGAAGAAGAGTGATTACAAAGGGACGCGCTGGTTCGGATCTAAAGCCTCATCGGCGGTAGAGCCGAGAAACATGATAATCTCGAGAGTCACCTAATCGCGATCTTATCCCCTTCGCAGACCGGCAGAGCCACCACAAAAATAGTCGTAGCGCGTCTTGCTACCTCCATCACCATCACAATGCTACGCCACGTTCCGAACATCTTCCACGAACCCCGAAACCTGCGTCAACGTACCCAGCCGCAAAACCCCCAAATCGGCGTCAACCAACCCAACTGCAAAACCACCAAACCGGCCTCAGCGAACCTAGGCGTAGAACCCCCAAACCGCCATCTTCAATCCTAGCCAAAGAATCCCCAAATCAGTGTCAACCAACCAACCCTTTGTCCCAGAATCGCTCAATATTGGAGGGCACCGGCAGAATAGGGAAGGGGGAAGCTTCATAGAAGAGAACAAAGGGGAGGAAAATTGGAAATTTTGGACAAAACGACTAAGCGTGAAGAAAATGAAAATGGGGAACGAAAACCCGATCTCAGACTTAAATTAGCGAGAACGTTACAGACGGCTTCAAAACCTTCACTAATCATCTCAATACCGAGGGCTTCAAAGCCTTCGGTAATATGCTGTCTATAAATTGCGTTTTTCCAGTAGTGAGAGTGAGAGGGAACGTGAAGAGAGGAATGATAGTGAGAGACAACGTCAAAAGAGGAACGAGAGGGGGATAGTGAGATATTATAACTTATTTCTAAAAATCCGTTATAATACATCAATAATAGGTTTTCAACTTATTTACAAGTTTGTCACCGCTTTTCATATTATAACTGATTTTCAAAACTACGTTATAATATGTCTTAAACTTATTTACAAGTTTGCCACCGTCTCATATTATAACTGATTTAAAAAACTACGTTATAATATCTCCCTATTATGATGGATAATTTTTGTCCGTCATAATAGGTTTGTTATAAAATGTCATTTTTCTACTAGTGTTCTTTTCTTTTCCGTATTCTTCTCTTCTTAAAATTTTTCTTCATTTTTGTAAACTTAAAAACACTTAAAACACAACTGTCTTAAAACTTAAGGGGTATATCGGCTGGAAACCAGACGTTAATCTCCCTTCGTTTGAAGGTATGACAGAGAAAATCGGGTAGAACAACGCCACGTACCCCATAAAAACAGAAAACTTAAAAGAGAATTTTATTTGTATGAACTGGACATGGACAATATGGACATATATCCGTTTAGGAACCTTTGCGAGGACCATGAAACAGATCACAAACTGGGCAAAGACATTGATGGACCCAAAAACTGGAAAATGGATAGACCTGAGTTAAAAGAAAAACTAAAAATATTTTTTTTTCTTTGTTTTTTTTTTTTAGAAAAGAAAAATGGAACGAAACTTAACAAACCCACAAGCTAAGGACAAGATAGCGTATAAATGATGGGCACCAACTAGAGAACAAGTGGCCTTATTGGAGGCACTGTTCGTGTTCGGGATAAGGAACCCGAACAGAGAACAAGTTTGTGAAATCGCGACAAAGCTTAGGGTTTATGGGGAGATAGGGGAATATAGTGTCTATTGCTGGTTCCAGAATTATGGATACCGTGAGAAACAGAGATGTCAGAGACGAAGCGCCGCTACTTCATCCTACTCTCCAATACCCCTCTTGCCGCCTTTCATGGAAGGTAAAAATATGCATTATTATTATTATTATTTTATTTTTACATTTTAACTTTTCTAATTAATTGCTTCAAAAAGAAGTTAGTCCCACAAATTATTACCCAATAATTTCCCTAGAATTAATAATGTAAATAATTAATCATAGATAATTCAAATTAATCAAAATAAGAATTATCGGTCAAATTAAGTACAATTATGAAAAACGGGAAAATATTGGACAATTAAGCATAATTCCCTGATTATTTCTAGCACAATAAGATAAGTGTAGTGAATAAAATATTCACTCATCAAAATAGACCACACTTAGTCTTTTGCACTCCTGGGCAAAATCAAGACGCAAGTCAGGGAATAGATCAAAGGACATTTAGGGAGATGACACAAACTTAGCACACAGAAAATAAAGACTCATAAGAAAAATAAAAAGAATTTACAGAGTTCTCAAGAAGTCTGGACAGAGAAAAGGTATAGACAATATCCAACACAAAATCAAATTGAGCAGATATTTACAGAAATCATCCAAGCAATTCAAAACATAGCAAAATGATTACTCAGTTCAAGAGGTGATTCAAAAATAACATAACCTCACAGATGCACTATAGTGTTTCTCTCAAGTGTCTAGGGTAAACATTTCAACTCAATGCACTCAAGAAAGCAAACACAAATTGACTTGGCAAGCTTCTAATATCAACACTCAAAACATATGCACGTTTAGATCAAAAGGTCTTTACTGGGTTGTAATGGGGCCAAGGACAGGGGAGGATAATTATGGATAAGTAGCTATAGCTCAGAAGAAATAGAGGAGCACTGGGGAAAAAATGTAAACACAGTGAAATCTCACCCAAACCTCTAATTCAATCCTCTTCTCGACTCCACTATTCATAAAATTATTTTTCAATTTTCTCTTTTTCTCATCAAATATATTTTTTTTTTCATCCTGTTTTTTTTTTTTTTCACACAACAGGATATAAATTATCATTTCAAAACATGATGAGGAACCAACTAGCCAATTCATCAGAATTCCCAAGGAGACCACACTTATTCTCAAAACACTTCTATAGCTCCAGACTTTCCTAAGTTTAAGGTAATCATTTGTTTTTCACTTAGGATCAGTGTATGAGCTTCAACACAAAGAAATATATACAGCATAGGCTCAAAGGGGTTATCAAAGGATAATAACAAGGTAGGCTTATTTGGCTAAAGAGGCTCAAGAATAAAATTGCCTTTATCACTTCCAAAAATGCATATAAATCAAGTATATCAAAAAGAATCAAGCCAAGGCATATGTGCAAGCAATCAAGAGACATATCACAAGAAAGAAAATTAAGTGGCTCAAATCTCACACAGGGTATTCGTCACAATCAAATCAACCTCTTAAACACATAATCATCTTTCCAGCAGAGAAAAGCAAGGATTTCAAACCATAAGTATTAAGTAAGTGAAGGAAAAATCTACAACTTAAACATCATCCAGAAATCAAGAGAAAAATGTAAAATTTATTGCACACAAAACTCGATAAAAATAACTTAAAACAGAAAAAATTTAATACTCAAAAACAAAAAATTTAACACACAAAATACAATCTAATAGAAAAATCAGAATTTCTCCCCAGTAGACCACACTTAAATCACACAATGTCCTCAGTGTGTTACAATCATCAGATGATCAATTTCAGAGCAGTCAAAAAATATAGACAAGTGCAATAAAAAGTTAGGAAAAATGGGAAGAAATTTTTCAGTAACATCCATCAGTAGATGTTATCAGTGACATCCATCAGCAGATGTCTGAATCACGTAGCACCCATCAGTAGATGCTAATTAATTTTTATTATATTTTTTTATTTTTTATTTTTTTATTTTTTTTTTATTATTTTTTTTTTCTGAAAAAGGAGACCGGTACTGTGACAACAGTCTCGGTGGCAAAGACCGGAACTGTTGCTACAGTGGAAAGCAATCTGGCTATAAATGAGGCACTCCTCCGCGTCCAGCGCCATTTCTGATCCCCCACTCTCTCTCTCTACTCCTCTCTCTGCTCTCTTCTCTGCTCTCTTCTCTCTCTACTCTCTCGAGCGTCTGGATCTCTGCAGGGAGCCTCTCCCCCCCGCGTCCGCGTGCTCTGAAGGTGTACGAGCCCTGCAAGGAGCCTCTGCCACCGTGCCAACTGAAGAGTCTGAGATCCGCGAGGAGCTTCTCTGCCAGCTCTACTACTCCAGGTAAGTCCTCTGCTCCTGGATCTGCCTTTCTTTCTGCTTGCTTTACTTTTCCTGCCTTCCTTTATTTTTCTTCTCTGTCCTCTTCCTGCTTTCCTGTATTTTTTTTCTTTCTTTTCTGCCCTGCTTTCCTTTATTTATCTTCTCCTACAATTTTTTTTTTCATTTTTTTTTAAACTTAAAACACTTAAACACATAAAACACAACTGTCTTAAAACTTAAGGGGTATATAGGCTGGAAACCAGACGTTAATCTCCCTTCGATTGAAGGTATTGCAGAGACAATCGGGTAGAACAACGCCACGTACCCCACTTAAAACTAAATAAACACATAAACATAATATACAAGAACAAGGACAACAGGACAACTGGACATAGATCCGTTTAGGACCCTTTGCGAGGACCGTGAAACAGATCTGAGACCAAAAACTGAAACATCAAAGCATGACTGGACAAAATAAATCTAAAAGGAAATAAGAACAAATAAAGAAAACACTGAATAAATTTTTTTTTTTTATTGTTATTTATGTTATGCTTATTTTTCTTGTTTTTGTTCTTTTTACATTTATTTATTTTTTATTTAAGTATTTATATATTACGAGAGGAAGGATGAGTGATACGGAATCAGAGAGATATACTAGTCAACGGTGGCGTCCTACCGACGATCAAATCAAGATGATGACCAAAATATTCAACTATGGGGTCACACACCCAAGCCGAGCGCAAGTCGTCGAGATCGCGTCTCGACTAAGGGCTTTCGGCGAAGCCACTGAATACAACGTACACTGCTGGTTTAACAACCACGGCAATCGGGTCAAGCGCTGGCAAGCGGAGATAGACCCTACTGGCACTCTCTTTTCACAACTGCCGCTGTACATGTACGGTAAGACCTCTGATCACACCTCCATTGAATTTTCCATTCCTCTTCTATTATTAACACAAGTTTTTTATTTTTTATTTTTTTATTTATTATTATTTTTTTTTTGTTTGAAAGAAAACAACTGGGTGATTATGAGGGCACCGAGGCTGCTGAATCTGTTTCCCGTTCCGATCATCATTGACGATGATAGAGATGAGAGACAAATCCCTCCACCCAAGCTTCTCACATTCCGAACCAGAGCTCCCTCAACGGAGCTCTCCCTTAGACCACCACAACCAGCTCGAGAATTCTTCCAGTTTTAATGTTTTATGTTATTTTTTTATTTTTATGTTTTTGTTGGCCGAGTGTGGCCAGAATATGGACAAGGCATGTAATCTGAACAATTATTTTTTTATGTTTTTAATTTTTTTTTTTTTTTTTTATGTTGTTTTTGTTTTTTATTTGGTTTGTAATATTAACGATCACTAAAGATCGACCCCCGAACATCTTTTAATTTCATATATGAATCTACTGCAATTTCTTTTTCAGATATGTTAAATCTCCAATTTTCCATTACTGTAATTTTTGCTCTTATGACCGAATGAAATCTTTCTTAGTCAAATTTTTCAATCAATAATCTGTATGCAAACAACTAAGAAATTACATTTACAGTGAAGAAAAATAAGGAAAAATAAGATCTGAAGTGAAAATTTTTATTGGTATGAAATAATAAGATACTGAGGGTCGAAATAAAATCAAGGAATACGCAAAACAATTTTTTGAATTTTTTTTTTTTATTTTTATTTTTTAGTAAAAACACTAAAAATCACGAAGCAAAATAAAACACAAAACACATTTTTTTTTGAAAAATAAATATATGTACATCTCATAACAATAAAATTTGAAAAGAAATTTTTTTTTTTTTTGCACACTTAAAAAAAATTATCACAAATAATTTTTTTTTTTAAATAATAACTGGAAAACTAATAAAGAAAAATAAAAGGAAAAATAAACATAAAAGAAAACAAAATTCAGAATCTTCCCGAGACCACACTTAAACTACACTGTCCTAAATGTTTTCTAAGCATAAGATCATAAACTAAAACACTAAACAGATAAAGGACAAATGCAATAAAAGTAGGAAAACGGGGAAGAAAGAAAAAGAAAGCTCCCCTGGTCAGGGTGGCAGTTGCCAATTTTGGATTTGTAGGGAGATGTTCTTCTCTTTAGGCTCCAGCATGAAATTGTTGAGGACGAACTGCTTCATCCTCCAGATTTGATCAAGCAGTGAAATGTCTTCCATCGCTGGATCTAAGCAGAAAAAATTGTTACTAAGCAGATTCAGTAGGTGCCTTTTGATCTTCAAACTATCAGTGTCAGCACCTTTGTTTTCCACTGTGGGTGTATGTTGATCAAATTTATACGTACCTCCTGCAACATGATTAGTGCAATGTGGCACTGCAGAAATTTCATGCAGAGGTATAACACCCCATCCCAATTCATCATACTGAGCCTTAGATAAATCCTCATAACATGAATCAATTTCTAAATTGCATGCAATATTAATCATAGACTCAGATTCATGTTCAGTGCATGAAGAATAACCATTCGAATGTGATAGTAAAAAGCGGTTCTCATCATGCACAGAGGAAAAATTAAAATCAGACTCAGCAAGAATATAGTCATTAGCATACCGATCATCATCACAATCAACATAATAATCAAATTGTGGTATGCTTACCTCCTCTTCCTTGAAGATTTCTAGAGTGTGGGAAGGTGAAGGTGGTCTACCTGGTTCAGGATTACTGCTTACTTCTGCCGGGTCCCCAAAATTTTCATCAGTCTCCTCAGGTGCAAGAGTGGCCATCTGCCTGATCTGATCACTCAGATTCTGTATGGCAGCTTGAGTTTCCTGCTGGAACTCCATGCTCTCTTGCTTGAACTGCATGTTCCCTTTCTGAAACTGAATGTTCTGCATTGTCATCTGCTCTAGTAACTCCTTTAATGTAGGTTCAGAAGTAGAAGGCTGAGGAGCTATTTGAGCAGGAGAATCATACTGCTGACTCTCATATTGTGGAACTGGCTCCCAAAGAGAGCTCTCAGAAATTGGATGATGGAACATATTGTTCTCATCATAAAAATCAGCAGATTTAAAATCAAAGTAATATGCAGAATAAGAATCATAATCACAGACATTGGCAGAATAAGCATTATTCACAACATTAAAATAGGTAGACATGGAAAAATAAAAAGTAAAAACTAAAAACTAAAAATTACGAATCAGATAAAACAAAACACATTTATACATGCTACAAGCACACACAAGGCAGAACATCAATAGTAAAAATTTTTAATTAATTTTTAATTAATTTTTTTTTTTTTTAATTTTAATTTTTTTTTTTTTAATAACAACTAAATACAGAACATAGCACAATAAAAATATAAAAGACAAAACATATATTAACACAACATAATCGAAAAACACAACAAAAATCTAAAACAAGAACCTGGAACTGAAGTGACAACGCCGCCAAAATTTGCTGAAGGTGTCGTTGTCGCCTACAAAAATACAAAACACAAAACACACAAAAGACACATATTAACAGAACAAAAATTTACACAACAAGAATCTAAAACCAAACCGTCTTTGGTCCCCGGCAACGGCGCCAAAATTTGGTACGACTGTCGCGGTCATACAAATTTGATGTGCACAGAAATTAATGCAGTATATGACTAGGAAGTGACTCCTAGGTCGTCTCTCAAGGACCAATTTTGTCGGTTCAGTCTCAGATTTTTTTACACGAAGTTTGGGGGGGGTTTTGTGAATTTTTGCTTGGATGCTGAAATATTAAATTTTACTGGAATTTAAATAAAATGAAATTTAAAAACACTGAAGTAAATTTTAACGATGGTAAAAACTGAACGGTAAAAGACAGTAAAATCACAAAACGGAAAATTACACAGTGTTTAAAATTAAAATGCATGAACAATAACATACTGAAAAACGTAAAAAACATTGTAATTAAAATTTACCAAATTCATCAGTGAAAATAAACCGTAAAAACGACTCTTGAAAATAACATGACCAGTAAAACACAATGACAGAATTTAACGGTGCAGAAAATACTAAACGGTAAAATACAACAGATAAAATAAAAACACTTAATTGAAAATGGAATTCACCGAAGATTCAACACTTAATAATTGGTACAGATGAAAATGAAATAGCAAATTGTAAAAACCTCTACTGAACCACACCCTTCAGAAATAAAATTCTACAACATTTGTGCACTGTGAAAATGAAAATCCAGAGCCCCGGGAAGAGAAGGCAACGAGAGCCTTTCCCAGGCCTCCAAGCCGTCTGCCCTCTACACCCACACCCCTGCTCTACACTACTCCTTTCACCCCTTGCTTCAACTCTCGGCCTTCTCTTTATACACACACGACACCACCTTTTCGTAATTAGAGATGCTTGTCTCTATTTGGCTCTTCCATCCGTGAATATCCCACTAATACACTTTTTTTTTAAATTATTCTTTCTTTCATATTTGGGTAGGCCCCTCCATCATGCATGTGTAGTGTGTTTCTTCCTGGACGTGAGCTCCTTTGCTAGATCAAGGCTGTGACCCAGCTGTTGTGCGTGAGATGAGTGTGCGGCGTGCAGCACTCCAGCATGCGCTTCTTCCAAATGAGCAGACCGCAACACCTCCAGCTTCCTCCTTCTTCTCGTTTCCTTGGGTGTTGTTTGCTGGTTGTGAGTTGCTTTTCTCCTAGTTTCTTCACGGTGCAGCTCTCCTTATTTCCAGCTGCTGTCTTCTCCATTCTCATCATCATTTCCTTCTCTCATCTTCTCTAGAATCAACGTGAATGTGGTGGCTTTCCCAGCCGTGAGCTCTCCCAAGCTGGACCATCTCAAACTGCTGGACGGTGTTGTTACTGCCTCTGGACGTTCAAGAGTGGAGCGTTTCTTCCAGGCAGTGCACGTGAAGCCATCGTGTTCATCCAAACTGTTGGACCGTGTGATGTGTTGGTTGTGGCAGCTGCTATGCGTGTGATTCTTTCCAGTCCAATTGAATCAGTAGTTCTACGGTTTTAATGCTTCCATGTGATAGCTCATGTGTATGCATGTGGCGTGTGAAATCAAACCACCATCCATATTCTCTTCTTTTCCGTCCATATGCTATCCATGTGGGTCCATTTAGTCATTTTTTATGCAATTGCCTTTTATAATTGGGTGGTGGCCGAGAGCTGTCAGAAGAAAATGCACATCAATATGAAAAAGTGAATAAGTGTAAGTTGTGGCATCTTGGACTTTGTGTCTAAAATTAAGTGCATTTTTACAAAATAAAATCTTGGGCTGCACCTTAAAAATAAACCTTCACTTTTGGTCTAATTGCCATT
Organism: Vigna nakashimae; assembly: GCA_034642375.1. Classification (NCBI taxonomy): domain Eukaryota; kingdom Viridiplantae; phylum Streptophyta; class Magnoliopsida; order Fabales; family Fabaceae; genus Vigna; species Vigna nakashimae. Next base: position 37,092,676 of record CM067762.1, on the reverse strand, counting down.
TCAGCCGAGATGCATACTTCTATTTTTGATTTTCACTCTCAAATAATTTACTCAGTGTTACCATTCAAACAGTGACACCATTCCTTTAATTCCAACTTAAAATCCAAGAGCTTCTAATTAATTGCTTCAAAAAGAAGTTAGTCCCACAAATTATTACCCAATAATTTCCCTAGAATTAATAATGTAAATAATTAATCATAGATAATTCAAATTAATCAAAATAAGAATTATCGGTCAAATTAAGTACAATTATGAAAAACGGGAAAATATTGGACAATTAAGCATAATTCCCTGATTATTTCTAGCACAATAAGATAAGTGTAGTGAATAAAATATTCACTCATCAGCCAACCCATGGAACTTAAGATGCCTCTTGATCAACTTATACATCCAGTCTTGAGAATTTGTCATCTCCTCTATTCTAGTGCAAAACATGTCTCAAACGTAGACTTCCACTTCAAGCAAGGATTATACCAAACATACAGAAGCAAAATATGGAGGAAAACCACTATTTACAAATTTTGAAATTTCCAGAAACAACTACTAAATGCACATAATACCAAAATGATAAAATCTAAACACATAAAAAATGATAAAAGAAAAACACCTAAACAACACTAACTAGACATCCTAAAACTCAACATGACACATATTAACACAACACATAGAACACACACAACACAACAAAAAGACCTAAGACTGAATCGTTGGTCCCCGGCAACGACGCCAAAATTTGATGGAGTGTCGTGGCCCATACAAATTTAATGTGCAACTAAGAATGCAATATAGTACTAGGAAGTGACTCCTAGGTCGTCTCTCAAGGACCAAATGTGGTTCAGGAATTAGGTCAAACACGCAGTGTGGGGTTTTGAAAGTGTTTTTACAAGGAAAATTAAACTAAATTAAAACTAGAAGTTAAACATAACTAAACAGAACTGAAAGCGTTGAATTAAATGTGGAAAACATGAAGATTGAATGGTTCTACACAAGGTTGAACGGTTCTACTAACCAGGCCGATCGGCTCTAACAACAAGCGTTTGGCGACCGAATGGTTCAGTTAATAGACCGAACGGTTCATTGTGGTGGTCTATGAAGGTTGTCGTTGTCAAGAGAGGCTGTCGAGAGGTCCTGTCATGGAGGTCATTTCTGTGTTTATATGAATGGCTTCAAAAAATATAACCCTTGTTGTTGGTAATAGTTATTTTAAATTTGTGCAATGATCAGAATTAACATTTGCTTATGAGGTTTGATTTCATTAACAGGTTGAGTTTTGTATCATAACAAGTCGGGCTTTGTATCATAACAACGACAAAACTCTACATCTGACCAGGTCAAGCTCTTTAGCCCCAACTTGGCAACTCATCAGGTCGAGCTTCAGCCTGGGAGGTTGAGCTCTACATTTGACCAGGTCGAGCTCCTTAGCCTTAACTTGGTAGCTCACGAGGTCGAGTTCTACATCTAACCAGTCCAAGTGCCTTAGGCTCAACTTGGCAACTCATCAGGTCGAGCGCCTTAGCCCCATATCTTTCTATTTTTTTCATTTACATTGTTTGTTTTGATTGCGCAATTAGTTTGATTAAACTAGTACCATGTTTTAATTCCAATATTGTTTATTTTAGTTTGTCTTGGAAACCAGTTTTTATATAGACTTTATGCATTGGTTGCATGTTGGTGATAAAAATTGTTCATAATTCTATTTTGTCACTCTGGATGAACCTTTTGAAATTGATTCATATGTGTGTTGTTTTTCTACTTTGACCGAGAGGCTTGAGATGTGAATTTCATCCACAAAAACTGATTTTATATATTGGTTTCCATATGTTATCTATATTTTGCATAAGTTTGGTTTAGTCTTTATGTGAAAATTTGATTCACAGTTGTGTTTAATCTACATTTTATAAGTTTTTGTGTTGGAGACTTATTGATAGTAATGTTGTATGCTTGTCTGAACTATTGGTGCAAAAATCTAAGGAATAATTTTGTTTTTTTACTACACTACCGAAGACTTTATTTTTGTTTTTGGACATGTAAGATAATGACCAACTGGAGTTCAGCATCAAAATTTGTCCATGTAAGACCTAAACAACAAGTTAAACTAGGCTAAAATAGGTTAAAACTAAATTAAACTAACTGGTGATTGTAAATCCTATCCAACTACCTAGAAACAAAATGCCAATATAAGAACCTTGAATTTGACTATTTCATAGCGAAATAGAACAAGATATATTACCCCTAAAATAACCACGGTAGAAAAATAAAGAACGCAAAAGTAGGAATCCAAAAATCCAATTCAACAACCTGCAAACCACAAATCCCAAATTCAAAAATTGAGAAAGCCAGAATAGAAAATCTCAAATTACAAGATCATGAACACCAAAACTAAAAAAGCAAAATCAACCCAAGAAAAGGAAACCCATTTCACAAACACAGAAAGAACCCCAACACGTGAAATCAACCCTGATTCAAAACCCTAATATGAAATCCCTAAAATTTGCAAGATCGGAAACACAATGAAGAAGTGTCACCTCATTTGACCTCACATCATTAAGTTTTATTTTTAAAATTGACATCTCATTTGACCTTGGTGTGCCACACAATGAAGAAGTGGACAACTCATTTAGTTTTGATCAGGGGGTAGCTACATCGTTAGGTTTTTTAACACCATCAGCAAAAAAGACCAATTTGAACCATTTTTACACAATATGGCACAATTTTGAACTTTTTAAAAAATATAAGACCACTTTGAACAAACGTTACAAATCGAGGGACCATAATAGGTATTTAAACCTTATTTTATATATCTATGGACTGATTTTTTTAATTTTACTTTTAAACATGTATTGTTATTTTTTATCTAGGATATCAAAAGATATTAATTTTAAAGTGGTCACACTTGAAAAAGACAATCACATCCTCAAATATTCATTTGATTTCTTTGAACTTTTCCTGTAAATCTTGGTTTTCTAAAGTGTGTTTCTAATTTTTTTCTAGTTTATTGACAAATAATTATCATTGTTATAAGCAAATATTTGAAAACAATGATAAAGAAGATAATGTTGATTGAATAAATTTTAGAAAGTTAAGTGAAATTGATTAAATTGATAAAGTTTAATTATTATAACTCATTCATTAAAACATTTCGCTTGAGCGAGTTCTTTTGTTTTGAGCTACCTCACTTCTGACTTCCTACTATTGAGAAAAAAACTTTCTTATTTGTTTCATCTCACACCGTTTAAACAAGACAACTCCAAAATACAAAAATTATTATTCTCTTAATGAAATCCTTACTTTACACTTTAACATTCACCACACGAATATCTTTATAAAACTTAGCTAGTGCTGTGAAAATTGGTTCTAACCCGAGAGCAAACCCGACTCAACGCGGGTTTGAGTCGGATTGGGTTTGAAAAAATGTAATTTTTTTATGCGAGCTAGTTTTAAACCCGACTCACTTAGAACCCGGCTCACCGGGTTGAACCCATGTTAGCTGGGTTGGCTCACCAACCCACCTAATTTAATTTAATTATTTATTATTTTGTGTTTCAATATTATTAGTTAGCATTTTTTTTATTATATTGTAGATGGTTATAAAGAAGAGGATGTTTCAAGAGAGAAAAATATTATAGATTTATCTATTCAAGACTTTAATATTATAAATGGACAAATGATACAAAAATTATCAATATTAAAAACTTATTTGTTCGTCTTTTGTACATGTTTTTGGATTACGCTAGGATTGTATGATACCTTCTTTATTATTTTGAATTGTCTTTGGTGTTTAACATCATTTAGTGTGACGTTTATTTAGAGTTGAATTAAAAAAAATAATTTTTTTTATTTTAAAAAAAATAATTTTTTTATTTTAAAAAAAATAATTTTTTTATTTTAAAAAAAATAATTTTTTTATTTTAAAAAAAACTTATAATTAAATGAGTTAGTGAGTCAACCCGTTTAACCCACCAACCCGTGGTGGGTCAGACCGGGTTCAAATTTTTTCAACTCGCTCATAAGTGAGCCGGGTTGGGTTGGCTCACTAACTGACCAACTCGTGATGAGCCAGACCGAGTCAAGCCGGGTTACCCGTTTTGACAACTTTACACTTAGCAATGCACTTATTTACCACACAAAAGTTCTATAAACATAAGATAAAATCTCAAACAACAATTTTATGCTTGAATACTAAAACATGGTTATATACCAGTGCATCAAGGAAAACGACAACGGTTATTTTCGTTTATAAACAACGGTTCCGCAACCGAGGCATATATCTACGAGACAAAAAGGGATAGACTAAAAAAATGTAGGATTTTACCTCGATTCATAGACAACCGAGGCAGTATAGTTTTTCTTTTTTTATAGTTTTTTTCTCGAAGGACTTTTCGCCTCGGTTCCTACTGAACCGAGGCAGTATCACCCCAAAGTATGCATGGTGACGCTACGTTGAATGCCTCCCACAATTTCTTACTTTCTTTGATTTACAACTTTTTTTCCTTAGGTCTAATAAATCCATTTTTATTTACAACTTTTTTTCTTAAGTAATATCAAAGTACATCATTTATATAGGCGTTGTCACAATGACATTTGTTTCTTACCTACTATCAAACTAGATCATTTTATATAGGCATTGTCACTGTAAAAATGACATTTGGCGGTTTTACAATTTTCTATTATTTTATTATTATTATTTTTCTTCCTATAATGTTCATAGTTTATGGAGAGATATAAAATTAATACCAACAACAACAATAACAACAATAATAATAATAATTGTCAACACCCAATTTCGTCCGGGTAAGTAAATATTTAAAAAATAATAATAAAAAATAAGAGAATAATAATTAATGGTGGGTAAAATAATAACTTTAATATCAAATACAATATTTTTGAAATGTTAGTTTAATATGGTAATAATTCGAATTAATATTCTGCTAATAATTATAAGCAATAACGAAAATAGTATATTAATATAATTTGTTGCATCAATTGCTTTTAAAGAGGAAAATATGATTTTCTGACAATAATGACAATCAATGTTTTGAATATTATTTAATTTTGTTTTCTGGAAACCATGACATTTCTTTCCTTTTTTCAATTAGAGCAATTATTTCCCTATTTTTGTTTTATTGTCAATTAATTCACAATTAAGTCAAGATTTCCATAATATTGCAATGTGTGTATATAAATACGCACTCTGCCATAGAGGGAGGGGAACTGGAAAAGAGAGGAGAGAGCAATATTTTGGAAAAATAGAGAGATAAGAATATAGAGAAAAGTAAGTTCTCAGGTTGGAGGGACTTTGCCAAAAGAGATCATGAAAGAAGGAAAAAGCTAAAAAGGTATGTCATTTCTACACCATTATTTTCCTCTTTTCATTGTACTCTCTGAAGTTTTCTTAAAAATATTTTTTTTCTTTCTACACACAATTAATTTTTTTTTTAATCAAAATTTCTTTTTATAAGTATATGTCGGCCTATGGTCGGTTTCTTTCTTTTTTCCCACCATTTTTCAAACAAATAAAAAAAAATACAAAATCTCCAAAAACCAAAAAGAATGTCAATCTTTTTCAGATTCTTTGTTTTCAAAAACATCCAAATCAATCAATAATAATTTTCAAACAAACTCACAAACCTTTTTCTACATAAAGAACTACGTGATCCCTGATTGTCCATTATAAATGGATGTACGTAGGACCAAGGTCAATTCTTGTCGGGTTCATAAAACAAAAAATATTTTTTTTGTTTCTTAATAATTTGTTTTATTTTATTTTATTATTTTGTTTTAGGGAAAATTAAACATTTTTGCAAAACCACGTCAACTTTATATATTTAATTAAAGGTACTGCCTTTGGGCAGGTGCGATAGGGTGCTAACACCTTCCTTATGCGTAACCGATTCCCGAACCTGAAAATCTCTTTTTCGTAGACCATGTCTTATTTTTTGGTTTTCCATAGTTTTTCCATATAAATTATGGTGGCGACTCCAAAACCTTTTTTCCCAAACTCGTTTGTATTTCGGGTTGCCGTCCCGTCGCGGTCCCGGTTGCGAAAGATGGCGACTCCGCTGGGGACGCTAGAGAATCAGGCCTTCTTAATTAAATGTGCAAAATTGATGTGGTTTTTCTTTATTTTATTTTATTTATTTATTTTCCCTTTATTTATTATATATGATTGTCTTTATTTATTTTGGTAATTTATTTATACTCGTTTTTATTATTATGATTACTTTGCATATCATGAGTGGGACCCTGTACCCGGGTCTGAGTGTAACATAAAATTAGAGGGGTTGTGTAGCGGTGTCACGTCTGGACTATTTCCAGTTTGGCTATCGTGAGAACCCCAGCCAGTGTCTGTTCTCTTTACATGCAATTTCACACCTAGTTGCGTTTCAACTGTTGTGGAAAAGCTGTGAAAAGGACTATAGCTCTGGTGGCCTTAATTTTAGGTTTAGGAAGCTCTCCCTGTGAGATTGCATACACAATGCTTAGACTTTAAGACATTGGACCTACATTAAAAGCATAATAAAAACATGTTGTCTTTTAATTATTTTTGGCATAGACATCTTCATACATCATATGCGTTAGCAGCATTTTCATCCTTTTTCCTTCATTTTCTTTATACATAACAATAAATGTGTCATGTTTTTCTTTAAATAAAAGAACAAGAACAAAAATATCATGCTTTAATGAATAAATTAATAACGAAAAATAAACACTTTTTAGTCAAATGAATTAATAAAACTTTTTTTGAAGCATTTATTAACATGAAATCGTGAAAATAGTTATCTGCTTCATCATTTTCTATCATCCATTTTATCCATAAAAAAAACAGTTTACAAGGGGCATTATCTCAAAGTGATTACAAACAATCTTTTTAGCAAAAAAAATAAAAAATTGAAAATGAAAAGAAAACAGGGGCAACTTGTCTAAGTTAAAATTTTCGAAAATAAGGCGATCATAATTTAATGGGAAGATATGTTTCTTCAAAAAAAAAATTAAAAAAAAAATAAAAAAATAAAAAAATAAAAAAATAAGTATCATTCTTTGTAACCTATTTTTAGTCTTAAAAATTTTTAAAAAAAATGTTTTTGAACAAGTGAGGTTAACATCATGTTATTTAAGAAAGAATTGTTTTTTTGAAAAAAAAATCAAAATTTCAAAACACAAGGAAAAATGAAAATGGCAAACTTAATTTTCATTTCACTGTAACAAGAACTTCTTTTTAAGATCATTGGGCCTAGTTGTTAGTTTTCTTTAAATTCAATTTCTTGAAAAAAAAAGGCAAACGAATGCGATAAATGGAAAATATATAAAATAAAATAATATTTCTCAAAAAGTTTTATCATTTTCATTTCGCAAAAAAAGAAAACATAGAAAGGGAAATCATTACATTTTGAGTAATTTATTATCATACGTTTTTGCGACCAAATATTTTAAATAAATAATAGCATCTTCTGTTAAGACATGGGTGTGTGCATTGCTTGAAAACACTCATTTTCCAGCCTTCCCAAAAGAAAAAAGATTGACTCTAACAAATAATAACGCTACCGTATACTAGAGCATATTTGTCTTGCCAAAGTTATTCTCGCTTGTGTTATTTGAGAACTCCCTAACTAGCCATGCAAAAGAAAATCAAACCATTTGGGACAACCCTTTTTTCAGTAAATTCTTTCCATACCTGTTCCCTATCATGAACAAAACCCATGCCTAAAAACTGGGGCAGCTTTGACATTCACGGATACATATCTCCATACTTATTTTACCAAACACCAATATCCTTTTCGTGTGTTGTATCTCATATTCACATATTACATGCCAACGTGGTTATTCAGTGTCCTTTAAATCCTTACCACTTTCAACTTTTCTGTGAATTCAAGCATGCACATATCAATGAAGAAAATGCCAAGACTTGTTTTGAATATCCGACTTCAAATTTTTTTGACATTCATTGTTTTCAAATTGACTCCGCAAAAATAAAATAATATTACAGAAAAAATCAATCAGAGGAAGGACATTACTTTATTTTTTTAAAAAAAAACTACTTGCACAGTATTGCATCATAAAAAAGCCATAACCATTTATCTGTATAAATAACTATCATGTATATCTTCATCGATGAGAAACTTTATTTGGAACTTTCAAATCTCTTTCATTCAAAAATACAAAAAGATTAACATACATCTAGGTTTCCTCTTTCTAGTTAGCCAGGTTTTCTATTATACATTGGTCGAAACAAGGTTTTTCAGTATAGGTTCGTGCATTCATACATTCAGCATCATGCATGCATCATCATAGGGGTTCAAAATAACATAACACACCATGCATCGCCAACTCCGACAAAAAATTCATGAATCCGATGTAAATTATTTCAAAAAAGTACATTAGTGAAAAAGTTCAGAATTAAAAAAAAAAGGGGTGGATGAGGATCTCACGCAAATTTCCACCCATATATCAATACATGAAGCACGCATTACCATGGCGTAGAATGCAGGGAAGTACATAAGGCCAAAAGGTATATAAAAAAAACACAACGGGACTTCCACGACATCCTTATACGACTTGAGCAAATTCTGAAGTTATGGAAGTTTGAGGAAAAGGAACGTGAAGATGTAAAGGCTAATATTAACCAACTAAAGGATCAAATCGGTCAAATCTTGGAAGTTTTGAAAGCCATGAAGGTTACAAGAGAGACTTCATTTGTAAAGGCTGAGGATAAGGCTCATCCTCCGGCACATAACGTTGTGGACACACAATTCACGTTTCCAATGTATGGTTTGCCACTAGGTTACCCACCACCCATTGGAGATCACTCAATGGCGGAGCATACTTCTTTGGCATTTCCCATAACTAATAGCGTACTAGTGCTCAAGGGCCTATCCACACGATACATATGAAGACATAGAGGAAGCGAAAAGTAAACTTAAAGTGTTGGAAGTCAGGCTAAAGGCCATAGAAGGGTTTGAAAGTTACGAATTTGGTGACATGGTGAAGTTGAGTTTGGCCCCAGGAGTGACAATTCCACACAAGTTCAAGGTGGCAGAATTCTTGAAGTACAAGGGTAACACATGCCTCAAGAACCACTTGACCATGTATTTCCGGAAAATGGCTGCTTACGCTATGACGAAAAATTACTTATCCATTTCTTGCAAGACAGCTTGGGCGAAGGAGCGTGAATTGGTATGCACATCTGGAATCCTCTTATATCCGTTCTTGGGCGGATTTGGCAGACACCTTTGTAAGGTAGTACAATTATAATATGCACATCGCGCTAGACAGGTTACAATTACACCACATGGGAAAGAAAGAGGAGAAGTCTTTTACCATAGAGAGAATTGGCAGCACAGGTGGAGTCACCTCTATACAATAAGAAGATGGTTGCAATGTTTGTGAGCACACTACAACCACCCTTTCATGAGCATATGATTGAAAGTGTGACTCCCAATTTTGTTGATATCATCATCATATACCGAAATAATCGAGATTGGGCTAAAGATTGGGAAAATTACATATTTGACCACTATTCCAAACATTTGTTTTAAAAGGAAAGAGGAGTGCATGAAACATCAGCAATACCCACGTAGGGAGGTCATGCCCCCACTCATAACTATCACCAAAGCCCAGTTTTCATTCTGGCACCAAAGAATCCAAAAAAAAAAAGCCCAGTTTTCATCATGGCACCAAGGCCTAGTTTTCATTCTAGCACCAAAGATTTCCAAAAAAGAAAAACGAGGTTTCCGCCCTCACCATTTAATTTTACGAGGTTCCTGCCCTCACCATAAAGTTTTACGAGGTTTCCGCCCTCACCATTTAAATTTACGAGGTTCCTGCCCTCACCATAAAGTTTTACGAGGTTTCCGCCCTCACCATTTAATTTTACGAGGTTCCTGCCCTCACCATAAAGTTTTACGAGGTTTCCGCCCTCACCATTTAATTTTACGAGGTTCCTGCCCTCACCATTTAATTTTACGAGGTTCCTGCCCTCACCATTTAATTTTGCGAGGTTCGTGCGCCTCAGCATCAAGTTATACGAGGTTTCCGCCCTCACCATTTAATTTTACGAGGTTTCTGCCCTCACCATCAAGTTATACGAGGTTTCCGCCCTCACCATTTAATTTTACGAGGTTCCTGCCCTCACCATCAAGTTATACGAGGTTTCCGCCCTCACCATTTAATTTTACGAGGTTTCCGCCCTCACCATTTAATTTTACGAGGTTTCTACCCTCACCATCAAGTTATACGAGGTTTCCGCCCTCACCATTTAATTTTACGAGGTTCATGCCCTCACCATCAAGTTATACGAGGTTTCCGCCCTCACCATTTAATTTTACGAGGTTCCTGCCCTCACCATCAAGTTTTACGAGGTTTCCGCCCTCACCATTTAATTTTACGAGGTTCCTGCCCTCACCATTTAATTTTGCGAGGTTTCTGCCCTCACCATCAAGTTATACGAGGTTTCCGCCCTCACCATTTAATTTTACGAGGTTCCTGCCCTCACCATCAAGTTATACAAGGTTTCCGCCCTCACCATTTAATTTTACGAGGTTTCTGCCCTCACCATCAAGTTATACGAGGTTTCCGCCCTCACCATTAAGTTATACGAGGTTCCTGCCCTCACCATTTAATTTTACGAGGTTCCTGCCCTCACCATCAAGTTATACAAGGTTTCCGCCCTCACCATTTAATTTTACGAGGTTTCTGCCCTCACCATCAAGTTATATGAGGTTTCCGCCCTCACCATTTAATTTTACGAGGTTCCTGCCCTCACCATCAAGTTATACGAGGTTTCCGCCCTCACCATTTAATTTTACGAGGTTCCTGCCCTCACCATCAAGTTTTACGAGGTTTCCGCCCTCACCATTTAATTTTACGAGGTTCCTGCCCTCGCCATTTAATTTTACGAGGTTCTTGCGCCTCACCATCAAGTTATACGAGGTTCCTGCGCCTCACCAGCAAGTTTTACGAACAAAGTTCATAGGGTATGACACACCCTCCATAGGTGTCACGGCTTTTCAGCGAGGTCCACAAGGTTGCCACATGCTCTACCAGGTACGCTTCGAGGTAATCTCTTTCCTTTTCTTTAGACCCGAACGAAATTAGCGTCTTTATCTTTATTTAGCTTTTACAAGGATAACAGAAAAACCTTAGGGTTCATGTTATCCAGCAAAATCCAAATAAAGAGGGGCAGCTGTCAACACCCAATTTCGTCCGGGTAAGTAAATATTTAAAAAATAATAATAAAAAATAAGAGAATAATAATTAATGGTGGGTAAAATAATAACTTTAATATCAAATACAATATTTTTGAAATGTTAGTTTAATATGGTAATAATTCGAATTAATATTCTGCTAATAATTATAAGCAATAACGAAAATAGTATATTAATATAATTTGTTGCATCAATTGCTTTTAAAGAGGAAAATATGATTTTCTGACAATAATGACAATCAATGTTTTGAATATTATTTAATTTTGTTTTCTGGAAACCATGACATTTCTTTCCTTTTTCAATTGGAGGGACTTTGCCAAAAGAGATCATGAAAGAAGGAAAAAGCTAAAAAGGTATGTCATTTCTACACCATTATTTTCCTCTTTTCATTGTACTCTCTGAAGTTTTCTTAAAAATATTTTTTTTCTTTCTACACACAACTAATTTTTTTTTAATCAAAATTTCTTTTTATAAGTATATGTCGGCCTATGGTCGGTTTCTTTCTTTTTTCCCACCATTTTTCAAACAAATAAAAAAAAATACAAAATCTCCAAAAACCAAAAAGAATGTCAATCTTTTTCAGATTTTTTGTTTTCAAAAACATCCAAATCAATCAATAATAATTTTCAAACAAACTCACAAACCTTTTTCTACATAAAGAACTACGTGATCCCTGATTGTCCATTATAAATGGATGTACGTAGGACCAAGGTCAATTCTTGTCGGGTTCATAAAACAAAAAATATTTTTTTTGTTTCTTAATAATTTGTTTTATTTTATTTTATTATTTTGTTTTAGGGAAAATTAAACATTTTTGCAAAACCACGTCAACTTTATATATTTAATTAAAGGTACTGCCTTTGGGCAGGCGCGATAGGGTGATAACACCTTCCTTATGCGTAACCGATTCCCGAACCTGAAAATCTCTTTTTCGTAGACCATGTCTTATTTTTTGGTTTTCCATAGTTTTTCCATATAAATTATGGTGGCGACTCCAAAACCTTTTTTCCCAAACTCGTTTGTATTTCGGGTTGCCGTCCCGTCGCGATCCCGGTTGCGACAATAATCATAATAATAATAAAATATCCTACAAACATATCCATTAGGTATCAAGGGTTGCTATCAACATGTCATGGGTCAAGTGCTAAGCTAGCTTGAATTAAGCACTTAACAGAGGCAACCAGCATTGTTTAGCACTATAGAAACAACATTTTTCTCTATATGGATAGAAATGCAGAAATAATTTAAAAACTAAAAAAACTAGAGTGCCTAAATCTTTAAAAAAAAACATATTTGATGTGCTCAGAGAGACTAAGAGAACAACCTCAAAGGTCTACTATAGTTGAAAGCCTTAAGCACCCATATCAATATCAATACCATTTTGCAGTTTGCAACGATAAGCTGCATAAAGAAAACAAGTATATCAGCTTGGTGCTTAAATCCAAAACAAACTAACAGATAACCCTTCATTTTGATTTAACCAAATTTTTCTTAGAACTTAATTCACATTCAAATAATCCATGCGTTTCTCCTAATTCAATATGGAGGAGTTATTGTGTGAATTAGAATTGAACAAACCTGATAAGCAACCTGACCCAGGTGCTAGTTATTAGACCCTAGATGCAGCAGATCCAGCACTCATCAATGCATATGCAAATACCTACAATTTTATCATAATTCAACTCTTTAGCCTACAAATAATAACTTTTATGTTCTTTCTGTTGTTCTCCCATCACTATTATAGTAACATAGTCTTATAGCACTATGTTTCGCTCCTCATTATGTCAAATTTATAGTTTATGAATTGATTTTAATCACAAGAAAAATCTTATAAATATGCAAAGCTTTATATACCTGATCCCCAGCAAAAATAAGCCATGCATGATTTCTGGAAGGTATCACAGAAGAAGTCCTAAGAAATCTGGATATGCCAATGAGTAATTGAAGCAAGGAATGAACTGCAACAATAGCAGAAACCACAACAAGATTATATATGAATTTTTATTCATTGTATTCTCCTCATCACCACTCTACTTTGCACACCAAATCAAAGGAACACAGATCGGATTATTGAGCATCAGAGTCTTTTGTACGTAAGACTATTACAAAAAAGGCGAATACATGCCTAGGATAAGATGAAGCGAGTCCCCACCAATTCCAAATTTGCATCATTCTATTCGCGGGAAAGCTTTACCATGTAAATATGCTCAAGTAATTCTTGTTCCAATGCATTCACTTCCTTCATTTTCCCCAAGAGCGAACCATGCTCTCGGCTTATTTTACCTGCGCGCACCGGATCATCCCAACGGTCCTCCTTACCCAGCTGGAATGATAACATATCCAACCTCACCTTCAATTTTCTCCACTGCCACCACAACACACACGATCACATTCTAACAACCCAAGATAAAAAAAAAATTGAAACAGAACAATCACATTCATGCCCTAAAACAAAGACCAATCAATAATAATTTGTACATAACTACTTACTAAGTTACTAAGCAGTGATTAAACAAAAGCACGTTTAATTTAAGAGAAAACAGGGTATTTACCTACAAGCGACGTTTGATCAAATCAATAGATTGAGCTATTGTGGTGCCATGACTCTTCCAATCGCCTTCGTTTTCGTCCAGAATGTTCCAATTATTGGCTAGAATTTGTTGGACTGTGAGCCCATCAGAGGTTGAGGGCTCAAAGGCGGCGGCCTCAAAGGCCCAAAACCAAATTTGGAGAAAAGCGTTAGAGAAGCTGAAACTTGGGATCAAATTTGAATCAAAGCAAAACAATGTAAACACTGAAAACTAAAAAGTCTATGAGAAGAAGAAAAGAAACAGTACCACCATCTTTCAGCTTCAGAAGCACTCTACGAAGAGGATGAAGATGTTAATGCCAACAGGTAGGCCTGCTGGAGCCAAACCTAATAACCTTCATCTCTTTCTCAAACCCTTCACCGTTGGAGGCGAATGCCGCTCCGACATCACAAAGCTCTTATTCTAAACCCAGCTCTCTGATTCGTGAGCGCACGACTACAAATCGAAGAACCCTCTTATATCCCTTTCCCTCCTCTCTCTAACCCCTCCGAAGGTTTCTTTGTTGCTGCCCAATTATCAGTCTCGTCAGTGCGAGAAGAGGGTGTTGGTACAGTCGGTATCGTAGAGTCGCAAAACGGAATACAAATTAGCAAATAGCGGAAAGTGTGTTCGATCACAAAGTTAAGATGGTCATTTTTTTTATAAAATTAGTTTTCTTAGAGAAAATTTATCCAACAGTTGATGTACGGAAATATAAAGAGAGTAGGGAGTAGAAAAATCACACAAATGATTTTTATCCTGATTCGAATAAAAGATTCTATGTCTAGTCGTTAATCACTATGAATAGTGATTAACCTTTTCACTAAAAATAGTTTTAGTTACAATATAGTCATTAACCTTCCTTTGACGAACGAACCGGAAGGGTACTTCCTTCGACCAACGAACCGGAAGGGTACTTCCTTCGACCAACGAACCAAAAGCAAACAACCACACTTTCCTTCGACCAACGAACCGAAACAGTGCAGTCAGAATCTTCCTTCGACCAAAGAACCGGAAGATAGCAGCGTTGCCAACTCGATGAGAATCGCTCCGACCTTTGACACACAAAGCGCGAGTTTCTCTTATTCACTAGACCAGGCAATGCAATGAACCAACTTTTTAGAACTTCCTCAGTTACACTGTATTCTTAAAAAGCTCAGAGTTATTTTCTAAAGTGTTTAGCGAAGGTATATAAAGCCTACTGGTCCGAAAATGAAACCGTATTACAAATGCCAGTGATAATCGATTATTGATAATGCTAATTCTTACCATTATCTAAGCATCATTTTAGTAGCAAAATCAACTCTTCTTTAGCTTATTACTTACTTAAATCCTCTCTTTTATTTAGTTTTAGTATTTATCTATATTTTGAGCTACATTACGCAAATAATACTCTAATCCCTTATTTTTTGATCTATTTTGATGTTAGGAAGATCCTCCATTACATTGAAGAGCCTCGGTGATCCAAGAAGTCATTGATTTAAAAGTCATTTTCGCTTAAGCGAGAATAATTTAGCTTAAGCGAGAATGACTATCTTCTTCAAGAACTTTATTCTCGCTTAAGCGAGAATAATTTAGCTTAAGCGAGAATTCGGGCAGTATATATACTTACGAGGCAGAAAGAAAAAAGGGTCTTTGGTTCTTTAGAGGCGCGATTTCACGTCTGGAGCTCATGGAGGGCGCGAGGAGCTTGTGGGAACATCTCCTCCTCTTCCTTTGGGTCTCCTTCTTCTTTCATCTTCCATGTTTGTAACCTTTAGGGTTCACCATGGAAATGGAGAACCAGATTCAACTTGTTAGGGTTAGATGTGGCCTATGAACTCTTGTGTAATGAATGATTGTTTCGTATTTATAAATGCCTTTTCTATCTATTACTAGTATTCTTGTTTCCGATCTAAAGCCTGCATGTAATGGGAACGTTCATGACTTGATTTTGGGGTTTCATTGAGCCAGGGATGGGATATGAAATCTTGAACTGAAACAAGAGTCCTTGTGGGTCATTGAGCCAGGGATGGGATATGATTCACATGTTGTCTTAGATCCTAGTTCTTAATGCGGGTTTGCTTGTTAGATTGTCCAAGGGATTGGAGTTTGATAAGGAAAACCTAGGCTCTTTCACCTAAGGGATTAGGGCTAAAGTGTTTTAGTGGATTGACTTTAGTAAATTGATATAGAGGAGATGAAATTGGTTATACACAAAAGTGCATTGGTGAAAACTAACCTTAACAATGTCATTTCATACCATTTCTAGTCTTTTCCATTTCCAAGTGCCTTCAATACCAAAGTCCAACCTTGTAATTACTTGTGAATTTATCTTTTCGCACATATTCTTAAATGATGAGTTGTTCTTGAGTCTAGATGAGTTATTAATTGCACAATTTTCTAGTATTACGAGTCTCTTGGGAAAATGATACCTGGTCTTACCACGGTTTATTAATTCAACGATTTGGTGCACTTTCCAAAGAGTTTAACAATTATTGTAAGTGATAATTAATTATATGTGAGACTTGGAACAGTTTGGATTTTTAACTCTTCAATCGATCCGCTCGAGTTCTTCATCTTCTGCCGCTCAGTTTGATTTGTCACAGCCTCCTGTCGTTCGGTCTTCAACTATGTTTGGCCTGAGCCCTTATCACCTTTTGTCGTTTTCGGCTTGGTTACTTATATTTTTCCAACGTTCGGTGATAGCTGCTCGGTCTCAATCATTCCTCGCTACCGCTCGATCCGAACTACTTGGTCTCAGTCAAGTCTTAAACCGTTCGATCATGCCTTGAAGTGTTACAAATCGTTCAGTCATTTACTGTTATGCTCCATTCATTCTTTTATCAGTGTTCAGCCTTCAACTGTGTTCAACACCGTTCGGTCTTTTACTGTGTTCGACCTTCAATTGTTACACTTCGTTCGGCCTTCAATTATTACGACCGTTGAGTCTCCAATTATTACGACTTTTCCGTCTCATTTATGTTTTTGCTCTCAACTTCAGTGTCCACCCGCTCGGTCTCGTTCATGCTCCACTTGATCTTGGTCATGCCTTCTACTGTTCGATCTTAAGTTGTGTTCAGCCATGAACAGTGTCCGGCCATAAACAATATTCGGCCTTTTTCTGATTGTAGTCATTCGGTCTTCGTTTGATAGCGAACGTTCGGTTTGCAACTTACTTTTGTTATTTTTCTTTGATGATCATTATGCAGATATGCTTTTAAACTTGATGCAGCAAGAGTCTTCATATTCTTCACTTTGTAGCATCATCAAAATTCCTAACTTCAAAACACCAATTCTCCTCATTGGTAACAATCTCCCCCTTTATGATGATGATCAAAAATTTCCTATTTAAAAGCATTGTTGAATATTTGCACAAAATTTAAACTTACAAACAAGTTAGCAGTAACTGCACTAGAAGTGTTTCTCCCCCTTTTTTATCATAAGCAAAAAGTAAGTATGCTCCCCCTCAAACTGTTCTCCCCCTCAATAAAATAATGTATGCACTAAATGAGAACATGAAAGGATTCTATTATTTTGGGAAAATGTCATTACAGCAGAAGGAAATACAACCAAATTTGTATACTAAATGAAAACAACCAAACAAGAAATTTATAAGGCACTGCAACGGCTCTATTTTTGAAATCGATCACGTGATAATGGATTATCAATCGATTATTGTAAGTGATAATTAATTATCTGCTCAAAAGTCAATTTCCAGAAATTGTATGATAATTGATTACTGATGAAGATAATCGATTATTTGTTCTTGAATACCCAGTTTTGGGTTTGGGTAAGGATAATCGATTATTCTAAGGGATAATCGATTATTTTGCGATTAGAGGTTTTCTCAAAATCCAAGGATAATCGATTATGCTCTTATGATAATCGATTAAAAACGCTAAGTTTACGAAGAATGCGAAAATTTCAGAAATCTTAAATTTAAGATATGTCTAACACTCCTGACTCTCTTCTAAGTTCATAGAATCTATCTTTAGGCAAAGCTTTTGTAAAGATATCTGCTAATTGATGTAAAGTATCAATGTATTTTATTTGGCAATCTCCCTTTTTAATATGATCTCTTAAGAAATGATGTATAATCTCAATATGCTTAGTTCTTGAGTGAATTATGGGGTTCTTGGTTAGGTTTATAGCACTAGTGTTGTCACATTTCAGAGGAATGTGATCAAGGAAGATATCAAAGTCCTCCAATTGTTGTTTTATCCAGAGAATTTGGGCACAACAATTGCCAGTAACCATGTATTCAGCTTTAGTGGTAGACAATGCTACATACGCTTCTTTCTTTGAGTGCCATGACACTAAAGAACAACCCAGAAAATGACAAGTTCCACTAGTACTTTTTCTATGAATTTTATAGCCACCATAATCTGCATCAGAATATCCTATTAAACTAGGTGTAGCATCGGAGGGATACCAAAGTCCAAATGAGGTGGTCCCTTTAAGGTATTTCAGAATCCTTTTGACAGTTGTTAAATGAGATTCCTTAGGATTTGCTTGGTACCTAGCACACACACATACACTTTGCATAATGTTTGGTCTATTGGCAGTTAGATACAGTAGAGATCCTATCATTCCTCTAAACATAGTTGGATTTACTTCTTCACCAGATTCATCCTTATCTATGTAGAAAGAAGTAGCCATAGGGGTATTTGCTTCCTTACAAGTATCCATTCCAAACTTCTTAAGTACTTATCTACAATATTTAATTTGTGAGACAAAAGTTCCACCATCCATTTGCTTTATTTGTAGTCCTAAGAAGAAATTAAGTTCACCCATCATAGACATCTCAAATTCTTCTTGCATTATATTTGCAAAACCCTCACATAATGTATCATCAATAGATCCAAATATAATATCATCTACATACACTTGAACAATCAAGATGTGTTTTCCTACTTTCTTAATAAATAAGGTTGAATCAACCTTACCTCTAGAAAAATCATTTTCAATCAAGAAGGTGCTAAGTCTTTCATACCAAGATCTAGGTGCTTGTTATACAATGCCTTTTTCAATTTATAAACATGATTAGGATATTTAAAATCCTCAAATCCAGGAGGTTGACTAACATATACCTCTTCTTTAATAAAACCATTCAAAAATGCACTTTTCACATCCATTTGATACAATTTAAATTTCATCAAAGATGCATAAGCAAGTAACAATCTAATTACTTCTAACCTAGCTACCGGGGCGTAGGTTTCATCATAATCTATACCTTCTTCTTGACAATAGCTCTTTGCAACTAGTC
The DNA here is from genome assembly GCA_034642375.1 of Vigna nakashimae. Lineage (NCBI taxonomy): Eukaryota > Viridiplantae > Streptophyta > Magnoliopsida > Fabales > Fabaceae > Vigna > Vigna nakashimae. The sequence goes on along the minus strand of CM067762.1, from coordinate 37,073,657 downwards.
TTGCTTTGCTCTTTGTGATGTTTCCATCTTCATCAAGCTTGTTTTTGAAAACCAATTTTGTTCCTATGACTTGATAATCATCTTGTTTAGGAATGAGTTCCCAAACATCATTCCTTTCAAATTGATTAAGCTCTTCTTGCATTGTTATGCACCACTTATAATCTTGAAGAGCTTCCTTTATATTCTTGGGTTCTATCTGAGACACAAAAGCTACAGTCAAGCAAAAATTATTAAGATTGTGTCTAGTAGTTACCCCTTTTGAAATGTCTCCAATGATATTGTCTAAGGAGAGGCCACGAGGTTGAATGTAGCTCTTGGGATCCACTTCTTGATTTTGAGTTTCTTTATGATTGTTTTCATTTAGATACATCTCTTCAAGAGCTTCCCTTAAATAATCCTCATCACCTGCAATTGGTTTATTTGACTCAAGAGGGTTCACCTCAGGGTCCACAATTTCATCAAAAACAACATGCATTGATTCTTCAATTATCAAAGTTCTTCTATTAAATACCCTATATGCTTTGCTAGTCAAAGAATAGCCCAAGAAAATTGCTTCATCTGATTTAGCATCATACTTACCTAGATTATCTTTACCATTATTTAAAACAAAGAATTTGCATCCAAATATTTTTAAGTGAGACACATTCGGTTTTCTACCGTTACACAATTCATAGGAGGTTAATTTAAGAATAGGCCTAATAAGCATCATATTTAGCACATAACAAGCGGTCTAACTGCATCAGCCCAGAAGTATTTTGGCACATTAGATTCGTTCAAAAGAGTCCTAGCTAGTTCTTCTAATGATATATTTTTCCTTTCAACAACACCATTTTGTTGGGGAGTTCTAGGAGAAGAAAAATTATGAGTTATTCCATGTTCTTCACAAAATTTTTCAAAAGTTTCATTTTCAAATTCACCACTGTGATTACTTCTTAATGTTTTGATTTTTAACTCCTTTTCATTTTGAACACATTTTGCAAATGATTTGAATGTTTTAAAAGCTTCACTTTTCAAGGTCAAAAAAAATGTCCATGTAAACCTAGTGTAATCATCAACAATCACAAGAGTATAGTAGTTTCCACCAAAACTTTTAATTCTAGATGGACCAAACAAGTCCATATGCAAAAGTTCTGAAGGTTTTGATGTAGAAATCATGCTTTTGGATGAAAAAGATTATTTGGTTTGTTTTCCCTTTTGACATGCAGAACATAATTTATCTTTTTCAAACTTCAATTTAGACAAACCAATCACAAGATCTTTTGAAATCAATTTGTTTAAATGTTGCATATGTGTGTAGCCCTTTTACGCCATAACCAAGGATTTTCCTCCTTAGCAACTAAACATGCTATACTATGACTAGATGAACTTTCAATATCAATCAAATAAATGTTATTATGCCTAACACCTTGCAAAGAACATCAGAAGAAATCTTAAAGTAAACAATGCATTTGTCGCTTTCAAAAGTTACCTTGAGACCTTTGTCGCATAATTGGTTTATGCTTAGGAGATTGTGTTTGAGGCCTTCAACATATAAAACTTCTTTTATTGTCAAGGTGTTTCCTCCTCCAATGTCTCTAGTTCCAATGGTTCTACCTTTGTTGTTATCCCCATATGTTACAAATCCTTGCTTTTTCTTCTCAAAAGAGATGAACCTTTTCTTGTCAACGGTGATGTGTCTTGAACAACCACTGTCAAGATACCACAATGACTTCTTTGACTTAATAGGTTCCTACAAAACAAATTGAGCAAGAATTTAGGTTCTCAATCTCATTATGGGTCCTTGGGGTTAGTTCATGCAAGCATACATTATTTCACAACTTTAACCCATGCATATTTTCCATTTGGAACACCAAAAAGTTTAATGTTGCATTTGTTTGATGTATGTCCATGTTTCATGCAATAAAACAACAAACATCATGCACCTTATTTTTCACAAAAGTCCCTTTTTCAACCCAAACTCTATGAGTTCTCTTAATTTTAGACATTTTGTGATTATGCATGTTCTTACTATCATTTTTGCTTCCTTTAAAGGTAGTTTTATCATTTGAGTTAGACTTGAAAGCCTTTGCAAGTACATTTTCAAGAATGTTAATATCAAACATATGACTTTTAAAAGATAAGCATTCAATAGGTTGTTCATTTGCATTAGACTCAGCCAATTTAGTTTCTAGATTACTAACTTTATTTCTTAATACCACTTCGTCATCTAAAGCTTTCTCATAGTTAATTTTCAAATCTTTAAAATCATTCTTTAAAATTTTATGAGCAGCATCTAGTTTTTTATATTCATTTAACAATTCAAGAAATGCCTTTTGTAAATCAAATTCACCACTTGACTCAAAACTAGAATCACTTACTTGGCTTCCAGCATCTTCTAAGTCTACCATTAAACAGAGATTTGTTTCCTCATCTGATTCACTAGCGCTTGAAGAACTAGAAGCGTTTTCTTCCTATGTTATGTAGGCTTTCTTCTTCTTGGGAAATCTTCTTTCCTTCTTTTCTTCACTTTTCTTGTTTTTAGGACAATCAGTTTTCACATGTCCTCTTGCTCCGCATCCATAGCACTTGACGCTTGATGGAGACCCTTGATTTTCTTTTCTTTCTCTACGGTACTTATCTTGTCCTTTTGCTCTCATGAATTTTGCAAACTTCTTTATCATGAGGCTCATGTTTTCTTCATCATCAGAATCATCATCTTCAATTTTTCTTTAACCTTTTCCCTTAGAAATTTCAGATTTAGAGGCAAGCGTCTTTCTTTTGCCTTGATCCTCTTCTGCAGTTAATCTTTTCAATTCAAGCTCGTGCTCACGAAGCTTTCCAAAGAGAATCCCATTGACATCTGAGTGAGGTTTTCAGACTCCGAGATGGCAGTCACCTTTGGTTGCCAAGACCTGTCCAATGATTTTAATATTTTTACATTCAATTCATCAGTGTCGAAAGTCTTACTCAACCCTGTCAAGTGGTTCACAATGTGAGTGAAGCGCTTTTGAACATCTGAAATGGTTTCTCCAGGTTGCATTCTGAACATCTCATACTCCTGGATGAGCGTGTTCTTTCTTGCGCGTTTCACGTCATCTATACCTTCATGTGTGACTCTGAGGACCTCCCACATTTCCTGTGTTGTCTTACAAACTGAAATTCTATAGAATTCATCAAGTACAACAGCAGATGAAACAATATTACGAGCCTTAATATCAAATTGAGCTCTTCTATTTTCCTCAACAGTCCAATTAAAGTATGGTTTTTCTACTTCTACACCATCAACAATACTTTTTGGAATATAAGGACCATTTTGTATTGCTTCCCAGATACCTCTGTTAACAAACCCCATAAATATTTCCATTCTGACTTTCCAGAATGCATAGTTATCACCAGTAAATAGTGGTGGTCTGTTGATGGAAGCACCTTCGACATATACTTCATTTTAATGACCGACAATTTTCAAAAAATTTGAAAGAATATCAAAGCAAGCTCTAATACCAATTGTTGGTACAACCGGTATCGTAGAGTCGCGCAGCGAAATAAAAATTAGCAAATAGCGGAAAGCGTGTTCGATCACAACTCAAGTTAAGATGGTCCGTTTTTTTATAAAATTAGTTTTCTGAGAGAAAATTTATCGAATAGTTGATGTACGGAAATAAAGAGAGTAGGGAGTAGAAAAATCACACAAATGATTTTATCCTGGTTCGAATCAAAAGATTATACGTCCAGTCGTTAATCACTATGACTAGTGATTAACCTTTTTCACTAAAAACAGTTTTACACTTACAATATAGTGAATGCAATAAGAATGATAAAACCTTCCTTCGACGAACGAACCGGAAAGGTGCTTCCTTCAACCAACAAATCGGAAGCGAACAACCACACTTTCCTTCGACCAACGAACCGAAACAGTGCAGTCAGAATCTTCCTTCGACCAACGAACCGGAAGATAGCAGCGTTGTCAACTTGAAGAGAACCGCTTCGACCTTTGACACACAAAGTGCGAGCTTCTCCTATTCACGAGACCAGGCAATGCAATGAACCAGCTTTTTAGAACTTCCTCAATTATACTTATTCTTAAAAAGCTCAAAGTTATTTGCTAAAGTGTTTGGCGAAGGTATATAAAGCCTACTGGTCTGAAACTGAAAAGACGCATTACAACTACTAGTGATAATCGATTATTGTAAGTGATAATCGATTATATGCAAGACTCGGAACAGTTTGGATTTTTAACTCTTCAACTGATCGGCTTGAGTTCTTCATTTTTTGCCGCTCGGTTTGATTTGTCACAGCCTCCTGTCCTTCGGTCTTCAACTATGTTTGGCCTAAGCCCTTATCACCTTTTGTCGTTCGGCTTGGTTACTTATATCTTTCCAACGTCCGGCCATAAACAATATTCAGCCTTTTTCTGATTGTAGTCTTTCGGTCTTTGTCTGATAGCGATTGTTCGGTCTACAACTTACTTTTGTTCTTTTTCTTTGCTGATCATTGTGCAGATATGCTTTTAAACTTGATGCAGCAAGAGTCTTCATATTCTTCACTTTGTAGCATCATCAAAATTACTAACTTCAAAACACCAATGCTCCTCATTTGTAACAGGGGGAAGCTCGCGAATGGAATCCCTAGCCCCACTTCGCTGGAGACAATAGAGGCGTCGGAGACAATGGAGACGCCGGTGATGGACGAATTGTGGCGGCATGGCAGTGGATGCAGCAAACCGCGAGAGAAACCAGACCGCGAAGTGGAGATTTCTTTGAATGAGAGGAATGGAGGAAGTGAGGACTACGCGTTTGGTGGTGTTGGTTCGTCTAGTGGTGATGAGGTCGTAAGGGAAGAAGAAGAACGAGGATGTGCTCTAGGGGAAGAAGAAAATGTTTCAGTAATTTGAACAAGTAAAAGGGCTACTACCTCGGTTCAACAAATAAACGAGGCAGGAAGAACACAACTAACTCGATTCATTTGCTAACCGATGCAGTAGGGCTTTGATGAAAAGTTGTCAGTCTGACTTACAGGGTTGGGTGGATTTGCAAAGGCTTTTATACTTCGGTTTCGTAAATAACCGAGCAGTAGAGTGAATGAGTTTCGGTCTTCAGTGAACCGACGTATATAAGTTCGTCTTAATTACAAAATTGTCACAACATTTTAATATGTTTCGATTTTGCAAAAATCAATGTGTATTAAACGCGTTAAAAAACTACTTTTTTTACTACTGATATAATCTCATAAATCTTATATTTTCTATAAAAATTCAAAATTTAAACAATCATATTATTACTTAAACATAACCTACTCTGAAAAACAGAATTCGTTTCTCTTGTTATTTTAGATTTTAGATATAATTATGACTCGGTACTTAAATAAAGTTCTAATAAAAAGTTAATGCTTGTAGTTTTTTTTTTATATTTTATCCATTAAAATTGTGCTATTGTTTATGGAATAATGCAAAGCATAGATAAACTTGGAGCAACCCCTTTCATCTTGAAAGTGGATTTTTGATAAATTTAATTCAATGTCATTGTCGTATCAAGGAGTAATCATTGCAGAATCACTTATTAAGCCGACATGGTGTCTTTCCGAAAGTGCTTTTTGGAAGGTTACCATATAAATAAATGACCAAACATGGCTTCCTTTAGACCTACAATTTTCTATTTAATAACTCACGACACAGAAGCATTTAAGGGTAGATTGAATAACTTCGTGATTTGTTTGAATACTTTTTATACTAAAATTAATGTATATACAATTTAAAATTACAAATAATATATATATATATATATATATATATATATTTAAAATTTATAACTATATATAAAAAAATGCAGGTATATTTAATGTTTCTTTTCAATTTTACTTTCTTAATAACTATTTTTTAAATTTTTTAAAGACTTTAAATTTTACTATACTTTCTGTATTATATTATATTATATTGTATTGTATATATATATATATATATATATATATATATATATATATATATATATATATTAAAAGAGATACACCTCTTTGTGTTTTTTTTCAATTTTACACTCTTAATTTTTATTTTAAAATTTAAATATAATTCATAATAAAAAAAACTATTTGTTTTTAGTTTTATCATTTTAGTAGTTGTTTTTTAATTCAAATAATTACTCATTATAAAATAATTATTTACACTATTTCGAATTCAAATAATTACTCATAATAAAAAATCATTTATACAATATTATTTATAATATACTTTATTTTAATAACTAAAATTTATTTTATTTATAACTATATCTATAATTAGATATATATTTGTTTTTCAATTTTAACTTTTAATTACTACTTTTAAAATTTAAATAATTTGCATATAATTATAAATGTGTACACTTTTAAAAATTAATGTATACATAAAATATTTTTAAAATTTATTTTCTTTCTCTTCTAAAACTTTTTATCAATAAATTAGTTTATCCTTTTCTACTTGGAGAATATTATGTTAAATGTGTATTTGAGTTGAGGGATTTATTTCCTTGAAAAATAAGTGAATAAAATACGAAGATAAAGACGTTTTTTTATTTTTAATTTAAAGAATGCTAACTATATGAGATATTTTAATTTAAATCAAGGACAATTTTTCTTACTCTTTCATTGTGTACCTCTGTTCATTAATCATATTCATGTGTTTGGAACTTTCTTTTACAGAACATTTTTTCTACGAGACTCCTTTGCTGTACATTGGTCAATCACTTATGAATGCAAAATGAATAAATAAATAAATGTAATAGAGAAAAAAATATATTAGATCATTAGGTTTATCCTGGTTAAAATATCATATGAATTCATAGTGTAAATTGCCCCATCCTTGGATTAGTTTTGAAATTTTATATTAGTCCAAAAGTTAAAAATAATTTTTAATTGGTTATTAATATGAAATAATTTACATGAGGAATTTACATAATAAATAAATATTATATAGATATTAAAGATTTATTATAATGGTATGATAATAGCAAACAATTCTTAGTAATATGTTGAGTCATATATGCTCAACATATAACATTATCAACTTTGTTATGAGGAGAAATTATTTAAAATTTGATAATGTGACAAGAGACAAATAATGAAAGTGAAAGTTTTTGGTATTAATTATTTACACCGTGATTTTAGGGAGGGAAAAGCTAAAAAAATATTTCAAAATTCACACACAATTATGTATGTAAACTTCATCACAAGATTGGAAAGGAGAACACTTTAAGCACTTTTTTTCTTCTTTTCTTTATCCCTTACATTTTATAATTAAGCCTCTTTGGAATTGAAAAAAATAAACGATTCCATTAATTCCCTACAACTTTATGGAAAAAAAAATTATATTATTTTGGCAGGTAAAAAAAATAAATCAGTTTTTTTTTTTATTCACATCAAAGTAGAATGAAAAATAATAAGCAAATATAAGGGTTTTCGTGATGCTTAAATTTATCATTAACCTTTACACAAGTATTTTTGGAAGAATATGATTAGAATATGTAATGTTTAATCTAATATGGGATTTAAAGAAAAAATCAAGTAAAACTTTTAAAATATTTTTTAAGAGAACTTTTATAAAATATAGAATCGTAATGTTTGAAAGAAATTGATAGATTTACAAAAATTTAAGAGATTTAATATATTTTGAAAAATCAAAAATATTTTTATTTTTACTTTTGTACCGTTTAATACATGTTTACCCGTTATTATATAAATTAAGTAGATCAAAGTTTATTTTATTGACACCGACGTTTAATACTGTAGTAAATCATCTAATATACAAATATAATTTGATTTTAAACTACATGTCATTATTAAAATTATGGGCGTTGCTCCCTCCACCCCCACATGCTTCTCCCTCCACCTCCCCAATTCTATATAATTCCAATTATGTCCTAACCCAATTTTTTATAATTCCAATTATGTCCTAAAGTTAAATTTTTTTACCTTTTTTATTTTAATCCCTCCACCCCCACATGCTCCCACCATCTCTCACTTCTCACTTCTCACTTCCCACTTCCGTAGCCTCTCCCTCACTTCCGTAAGTCTCTCTCACTTCTCACTTCCCTCTCCAACTTCTCCATTTTTTTCCATTTCTTTCTTCATTTGTTTCTCCATTTCTTCTTTGTTTTTCGTTTTTGTAGAAGATCGCTTGGTGTGGAACAAGACTGGTGCGGAGGAAACAGGCATGTGCGGAGGAAACGAGCAGATCTGCGTCCACCAGGTTCGTCTTTCACCCGTGCTTTGTCGAAATATTTCTGTGCAGGAAAGGCTGAAACGGATGTGGGACATCCGTTTGCCTTCGACGGATGTCGACTTCCGTCGACGGATGTGGGATATCCGTTGAAGGCCAATCGGATATCCCACATCCGTTTCGGCTCTGCTGAATTTTTTTTACTTTTTTAATTGTTTTTAAATTATTATAACTGAAATATATATTTATATATTAGATATATTTATTGTTAAATGTTTTTAAATTTTATTTTGACTTAGATTATTATTTGAATATTTTATAAATTTTTTTATTTGTAGTTTGTAAATAAATTGATTAAGAATTAGATACGAAAATTTTTATATATTTAAATTATTTTTATTTCTTAAAATAAATATTATCAATTTAATTTATTTAATATTAGTAAATTTGTATTTGTATTTATTTTATTTATAGTAAATTTGTATTTGTAATAATAATTAATTTAATAATAATTAAATGGAAATGTATTTAAATATATTATTTTAATTAATTAGCTAATTGTTTCTTTTATTTAATTTTTGTTGTAAGTTAATAAATTAATTATTATTAGTTTAATTTATTTTGAATTGCATTTTTTATAGTTTATTAATGATATTTGAAACAATAATTTATTTTAATTTTTGAAATTAAATAAACAAATTATTGTTAGAAATGGCAAGAACACGTGGTGCATCTTTTAATTCTCGAGGTGAGAGTTCTCGAGGAGAGAGTTCTCGAGGAAAGAGTTCGTCGCAGGGCGAAGCTCGGAGAAGACCTACCGTTTCTGCTCGTAGAAGTCGGGCAGCTCCTATCCAGCATGACCCCATAGCTGAGGAGCGAGCCGTTGAGGAACAAACATATGAGGCGTATGAGACTCATGGAGAGGAGCATGCAGATGTTCATGACATACAAGAGGATGTCGCTGGATTTCCTGGAGGTCCACACGATCATTCATTGCTGACGCACTATGTTCAGCATGTAGCTTATGCTATTTCCCAAGGCCGGGTGAGTGCAAAAATAAAATTTATTTTATTATTTTTTTAATAGAAAATTTATTAAATATTGATGTGTAGGATCGAGGGGACACACTGAAGTTGATCTCCCACGGAAAAAAAGTAAATAAGTTAGGACCATGCCACGAGGGAATTCAAGACATTGTCTTGAATTCCAGTTTGATGCCTCTTACAGGGATTTGTTATGATTACGTTGATAAGGGGTTACTCCTCGGATTCATAGAGAGGTGGCATTTTGAGACCAGTAGTTTCCATCTCCCTATAGGGGAGATGTCGATTACTCTTGATGACGTCTCGACATTACTTCACCTGCCCGTGATGGGACAAATGTGTGATTTGGAGGAGTTGGAGTTTGAGGAGGCTCGTACAGCCCTTGTGCAACTGCTCGGCGTTGATGGTGGCACAGCAGGTGCTGAGATGGAGGACGCACGTGGTCCGAAAGTCAGACTCAGCTGGCTTAGAGAGATATATGTTCAGAGGTGTGAGTCGCAGCATTGGGACTATGCTGCTAGAGCATATTTGTTGCATCTAGTAGGATGTACGATTTTTGCAAATAAGAGTACCAGTTCTATACGCGTGTCTTACTTATTGTTATTTAGAGACGTACACGCGTGTGGCAGATATGCCTGGGGTGTTGCTGCACTCGCCTATTTGTACGAGCAGCTCGGGGATGCGAGTCTCGCGTCCACGAAGCAGATGGCTGGATATTTGACTCTATTTCAGGTACAGTTATAACTTTGACATTTATTTCATGTATTTATTTCCATGTTCGAACATGGATGTAATTTAATTGAATGATTATTTTTTTAGAGTTGGATATACGAACATTTCCCTGGCTTGGGGAGGAGGCGGTTGGTGACTTCTTACGATGATACCACACCACGTGCCATGAGGTGGCAGAGCCCTAGACAGAGTTCCACTCTCGCAGAGATTCGGTCACAGTTGGATGCGCTGACATACAATGGAGTTGTATGGCATCCGTATGAGGGGCATCGAGGCATTCAGCCATTCTTCGGCATCTATATGTATTCTGGATGGATTCGGATTGGTGACACCCTTTGGCGTCATTTGCCTGAGCGTGTGCTGAGGCAATTTGGGTTTCAGCAAGACATTCCACGATCACCGACTACGGTTCCAGATGCAGATGTAGTGGCCATTGATCATATGTGGTTGCACTTCAGAGCTCACGTTGTGAGTAATGTCAGACATGCAGCATCCCCTTCTGACTGTGTTGATGGGTACATTCAGTGGTTCAGAAGGGTTTCGCATCCTTATATTATTGTTGCTGCAGATGACGCGCGACCGGCTCTTGCACCTAGACAACGCCCCGATGTTCCACGGGAGGCACGACCCCATCGTAGATCGTCTCCACCTTCACCATCTGGCGCCGTGGTATATTATTTTTCATTGCTTATATTATTAAATTTTGATCACCTTGTTTATTTAATTGTTTGATATAATTATAATGCAGGCTAGATTTAGGCGAATGGCGAGAATGTTACAGTCCTTGATATCGTGTCGTCATGTCACCGAGGGTACTGTTGCACATCAGGTGTCAGTGGACCTGCTTCAGATTGCTAATGAAGGCATCGACGAATATTCCACGCCTAGGAGAGAGCAGAGGCATGTGCGTGGTAGACGGTCGACGTCTAATTGATAGGACTTTATATTTCCTTTATCTGATTATGTATTACAGGACTTTATATTATCTTTGTATTTGTAATAGACATTTATAATTTCTTATTATTTCAATGTTTTCATTTTGAGTTACATGTTCTTTTATATTGGTTATATAGATGATCAAATATTTATATATTTAAGTGGAAAAAAAAAAGAACTTAATTAACAACAAGTAATATAAATATGATCATATATAAATAAATACTACATAAATATCACGAATAATAAAAATATAATTATCATGAATACTGACAATAAGTACTTAAATAATAAAATATAATAGTGTATTTCTACATATCTTCATACATAATATAAATATCATGAATCACCTAAGTCAACATAAGATGTTGTTATGTCCATCAACTGTTCAAATGCGTGCATCCTACTAGTATAAATAGATGACCACGCTCGTGCCTCAGGATAACAGTGGGTTGAGGACATGATATTCACCGTGGGCAACGGACAACCTTCTTGTAGCTTAACCTACATTATACAAATAACAAAATACAATTGAGTGATAAGTAATTTTAAAATAAATTCATAACAAAATGCACTTACCTGCACAAAATGACATCCATGAACATGTCCTATACAAATTAAGCGATGTTGAGTGATATCAGAAGGTGGTGTGGAACGTAGTGGAAAGATAGTATAATTTTGAGAGTATGACAAACACACTAAGATAACGTTATATCGGTTAGCAATTGCATAACCAATGTCTGGTAATGTCATCCACTTGCTCGTGTTAGCCTGTTATGAATAAAAGTTGTTAGAAAAAACCCTTTGTGCAATAAAAAAATCACATAAAACGGGAAACACTTACCGCGGACAGTGACTGCACCAACAAAGAGGACCTCAGTTCTTCTAGTCTATCATAGCCTCCTACTAGGCTTGCATATTCATCACGCCATGCACTCAGTTCTTTGTACAACTCATTCCTCACAACGGGCCATGAATCTTCTCCGAGTCCCAACAACGCAGCAATGCATCTATACCCACAGTGACCATCAGCCACAACATCAACAACGTCCACAATGAAGGGGTGAGTAGTAGAATGAAACTGGTCTATCATTGGAACTCTCCTTTTCTTCATTGCTTTTGGCTTTGATTGTAATTTACTTCTCACAGATGAAGATTCTATGGTTGAATGAAAGGCGTCCACATACTCAAAATATGATGGATCCCGCGTAGTAGACCTTTCACTTCGTTTAACTTTACTTTTTTGTGCACCCTTTGTCTTGACTTTATGTAATGGAGGGACCATTGATGTCAATGTAGGACAAACAATTTCAAGTAACTTCTGCTTGATGGTGACTTTACCGCCAATGTCAACCTCATTGAATCGTTCTTCTACTTGTTTCAACTCATCTTTAATGGATAACTGAGGCTTAGTTTCATTTAATTCAACATTTGAGAAATGCAATCTTCGCCACATTATATGAAATTCACCTATAGGGATCATCCTAGGATCATATCGTGCTAATTCACATGCACATGGGACACCAAATGTACGTCTCAATACGCATCCACACTTTGAGGAGTCCAATCCTATCTGCTGCACTATTTTCAATTCCTTAGCAATGAGATCCAATGCATATCGAGACACACGCCCAATAAGTTCTCTGTATATGTAGCCTTTAAAATAGTCACTCCTGAGCAACAAACTACTTTCAAATGACGCCTTAATCTTGTTGTGTTGTAAGATAATGACGTTATGAATACTATCCCAACAAGAACACAAATCACCCATACTATTGCCCAGAACTTTCTTCAGGCTCCAATGAGCAGATTCAGCCCTGAAACAAAAAAAAAAGTTCAACAAGTACAAATAAATATTTATGTACAAAACAAATAAATAAAATAACATTACAACATACCTATTTGTGGTTGTGTTCCCAAAATGCATTACTTTGTTCGTCCAGAACTTTACAAAGTATGTGCTGTACGGAATAATCCAATTCTGATTAACATATTCAAAGAACAAAGGCCATGATCTGCTTGCGTATTCAAAACCATTCACATGCTCAGCAAACAAGCTTTCATCAGCACAATCCATCACATTTTCCCATGCATCCATCAACACTTCCCAAACCTTAGTAGAATGAACTAACATTTTGCATTTAGCTTTAACATTTTTAAGGATGTGGAACCGACATAACATCTGATATGACTCAGGGAATACACTTGATATGGCATTCATCAAAGCCAAGTCTCGGTCAGTCACAATAACTTTAGGACCACCCTCAGATGTTAAAAATAAACCTTTCAACTTTTCCAAAGCCCATGTGAAATTACTCTGCCTTTTAGTAGACAAGAAAGCAAATGCTGCTGAGAAGGTTAACCCTGTAGACGTCATACCCACAATCTCAAGCAACGGAAGTCTATATCTATTTGTTTTATATGTGGAATCCATCATAAATACAACATTAAATGAGTTTAACAATTTCACCGCATCAGGATGTGTCCAAAACAAGTCAGTAACAACCTTTGAATCATCAGCACACCTACTCCAGTGAATGTACTTATCCCGATCCAACAACATCATAAGTTGTTGTAGTTCAGTTCTGGACCCTCTTAATGATCGTTTATACGCATGCCTTGCGTTGTAGATTTGTTTAATCGTTGTGACATTTCGATCATTATTTTGTTTGAGTGTTAATAAAATATTGGCAGGTGTAACTTTACTCTTTGTCATATCAACCAGTAATGACTTCTCACTCGTATTTAACCTGCCAGCATAAGGGTGACCCACTAAAGTTTCAGCCAACTCATGGTTGTGATGTCCACACATCACCTTCAACACCCATCCGGCCCCATCTGAACATGGTTTACCCTTTAATCTAAACGGACATTCACATTTACGAGTGCCGTATACACTAGCCACTGCATCAGCTTTGTATTTCCTATATTTTCCCCCTCTTTCACATCCAAGTATGACATACGTTTTTCTTCCCCGTACACCAGTAGCTATGTCAAATCTTACTATTACCACAACAAATCCTAAATCAAAAGCCATCCCTCTTACCCATTGAATTAAGTGCTCCCGTGAATGAAATATTTCATTTGTTGTAAATCTATTTGTTAAATCTCTCTCTACAACTTTGCTAATTGATGAAGACAAATCAGATTTCAAACTACAACCAATCTGAGAGTCTATATGAAGATATTCATTCATTTTTAATAATAATCACCTACAAAATTATAATGACCCTTATTAACATAATTAATAATTAATCAAACAAATATAAAAATATTAATATAATTAAATTATATATTTGATATAAATAGAGTAATAAATAATTTTTTTATATAATTATCAAATTATTAAAGAATTAAAGATACAAAAATCATCTATAACAAATTCATATTTTAACAAAATTATTACGTTTAAAAACTAACCATATATAACATTTAAAATTATAAATTTAAATATAAGTTACTGTAAATAAAATAAACAAATAAAATAAAAACGAAACTAACCATATCTAACATTTAAAATTATAAATTTAAATATAAGTTACTGTAAATAAAATAAACAAATAAAATAAAAACGAAACGCAAAAGGAAACTGTCTCTGGATGGATGACATCCTTCAACGGATGTCAACATCCGTTGAAGGCAAAACGGATGTCGACATCCGTTTCGCCTTCAACGGATGTTGACATCCGTTGAAGGATGTCATCCATCCAGGCTTCCTTTTACGTTTCGGTTTCGGTTTTATTTTACTGCTCATGCAAACGTTATATGCTTGATATTAAAAAGATTATTGGAAGTATGGGAAAGGTTTACGGTTTGAGATTATAGGAAGGATTACGTACCTGGAGAGGAACCACAATAAGGACACTATACCATAAACGCACTGCACTACGTACTGCACCGAGAACAAGAGGAAGATTGCTTGATAATTCTTTTCACAATCACCAAACTTTGCAGAAAAATATTTTACTCGTACAAGGAACTACGTAGGTTATCAGTGAAATATGTTATAAATGAATAAAATTAAAAAACAATAATTTTTAAAATAAAATGTTACTGAGGGGCAAAATAGTAAAAGAAACGTAGAGGAAGGGGCAAAAAAGTCAAGGGGAGGTAGAGGAAGAGATGCGTGGGGGTGGAGGGAGCAACTCCCTAAAATTATTAATAATATAAATGGAAGAAGGATAATTGCACAATAATTGGACTCTTGCGATCAAGAGATTAAAAAAAACATATATATTGAAAAAGATAATAAATAAATAAATAATAGAGTTTGGATTAAAAAAGAAATTAGTATATATAAATATCTATAAAATGGTATTTTAATTTAAAAATAATAAAAGTTAATTATTTTAATATTGAAAGATTCTAATATAAATAGTTATCTTATAACTTTTTTTCATATTTTTAAGGGTTAAATATGTTTTTAGTCCCTAAACTATTGACCGTTTCTGGTTTTCGTCCCTCTTCCAAACTAAGGTACAATTTGGTCCTCATTATTTAAAAAACGTTCGTTTTAGTCCTCAAAATTTTGTTTTTAGTCCTCAAAACGTTCGTTTTTTTGACTAAAACGAACATTTTTTAAAGAATGAGGACCAAATTGTACCTTAGTTTGGAAGAGGGACGAAAACCAGAAACGGTCAATAATTTAAGGACTAAAAACATATTTAACCCTATTTTTAAAACACTTCATCTTTTTACATATAACTTTTTTAAAATTAAGTCACTTCTCTATAAGGGTTTTTTCTTGTTAGTATGAAGATCAAAGATGACTAATGTAATTTTTGAGACCAACTCTTCACATCCATCTAACAAAATAAGTTGGTATTTTACTTCTCTCTTTGGTCTAAGTTTTCCTTTGCATGTGAATTATCTTGAGTTGTATGTAAACAATTATCTCTAGAACCTCTAGTAATTTTGGAAGTATTCATAAATATATTGAGTTATTTGGTTATATTGTATAAGGAAAACTAATTACCTTATTTTTAAGTTTTTGGTGCTTAGTGTAAGGAACCGCAAGTTCTTTATATTATTATTTTTTTTTAGAAAAGGAGATGGGAAGGGGACGGCTGCACGTTCAGAAAGAGGAGAGGGCTCCACGTCCAGCAAATGAATGGCAGCAGCAGCTCGTGGGTGGTGGGTCTTCCCACTTTGAAGTGCCCAGCCACCAAGAAACACCATCATTTTCCATCAATTAGTGTGCTTGGCACTAAGAATGGAAAGGAGTGGCTGAGAGTGCAGAGTTTTCCTCTTAAAGGGAAGAGCTGTGGGTTGAAAGATGGATTGGAAGAGTTGCTGCAAGTTCTGGGAGAGGAGAAGTGGAGAGCTTTTGGAGTTGGAAGGAGATCAAATCCTTTGGAGGTAGATTCAAGGAAGTCTTCAAGAGGTAAGGGGACTTAGATCTTTTTGTTTGATTGTTGAAATATACTGTGTATGATGCAAATCTGGGAAGAAGGGGATGAAAAATGGGGTTTCTGGGTTTCTGGAAAATCTGGTGCGATTCTACAAAATTCTGCAGAAGACGCGTTCGTCCGCATAGTGCTCGACCAATTAATGGTCGGCCAAAATATCCTGAACGTTCAGTCAATATTGAACATCAGGTCCTAAAATTGGTAGTTTCAAGCGTTCGGTTTATGTTCGGGGAGCGTTAGCGTTCGTCCTTCGTCGTGAGTATACCGTTCGGTCGAGACATTGATTTAATAGTATTCAGTTAAGTATTGATCTGTTATCGTTCGGTCTTGAATGTTTAGTATCGTTCGGTTAGAATTGGACTTAGTACCGTTCGGTCAGGCTTTGATGTATTACTGTTCGGTTAAGTGTGGTTCGGTGAGGATGGTAGACGTTCGTCCTTAAAATGGTATTCTCAGAAAGTCATATTTAGCGTTCGATTTAAATGAGGTATTCTCAGCTTGCGAGCGTTCGTTCTCAATTAAGATTCTTAGGTTTGGATCACAGACGTCCGGTCTTGGTTATTAGTGATTATAGACGATCGTCCAATTCTTAGGTGTTCGACATAGTACTTTAGGTGTTCGATTAATATTCAAAACGTTCGTTCTAAGGATGTTGAGTTTAATAGTGTTTGATCTTGAGTGATCGGTTTTGGTGTACTGTTGTTCGTAAGCGTTCGGTCTTAAGTTAGGATCCTTAGGCTTCAATTTCGAGCGTTCGGTTTTGGTCTAATAGTTATCGTAAACATTCATCCTAATTTAGTAGTCTCGGCTGGTGAACATGAGCGTTCGGTCTTAAATTGATAGGTTGCAATTTTGAGCGTCCGGTCATGGTGAAATTGTGATCGTAGGTGTTCGTCCCTAAATTGGTATTCTCAGGAAGTGATATTAAGTGTTCGGCCTTGGTTTAATTGTGATTGTGAGCGTTTGGCCTTTAGTTGGTATTCTTAGGTTTGGATCTTGAGCGTTCGGCCTGGTTTTAATGGTGATTGTGAGCGTTCGGTCTTTAGTTGGTATTCCTAGGTTTGGATCATAAGTGTTCTGTCTTGGGTATTAGTGATTGTGAGTGTTCGGTCTTAACTTGATATTCTAAGTTTGAATCTCATACGTTCGGCCTTAGTGTATTAATGATTATAAGCGTTTGTGCTTAAGTGTTATTCTTTGGTAGCAATCCAGAATGTTCGGTATTAATTCGATAGTCTTGAGTTTGGGATCTTGAGCGTTCGGTCTTATTATGTGATTAGTAATATATAGCGTTCGACTTGGAACAGGTATTCAGAGGTTTGTTCATAGAGAACGTTCGTCATCAGGTAGTGCTCGTCAAAAGGTAGAGTTCAATCTTAATGAGATTTGATCTGGTAGTGTTCGTTGTCTTAGCGTTAAGTCTAAGTGCTTGATCTTGGCGTTCGTTCTTTTGTGTTCGACCTAATGGTATCCGGTCAAATAGCGTTTGGTGTTTAGTGTCGAGCCTAAGTGATCAATCTTAACGTTCGGCTAAATAGTGTTTGGTATAATGTGGAGGTTGGTGTTTTAGCGTTCGGCCTATAAGTGTTCAATCCCGGTGTTCGGTTTTAGCGTTCGGCCGAATGGTGTTCAAGGTGCTCGGTTATAACGTTCGGCCGAATAGTGTTTAATCGTGAGATGTTCGGTTTTAGTGTTCGGCCGAATGTTGTTCAATCTAATATGGTGCTCGGTTTCAGCGTTCGGTCTTGTGTTGAATCTCATTAGCGTCCGTCCAATTAGCATAGTGGCATTCGGCATATAGCGTTCGCGAATAGTGTTCGTCCAAATAGTGTTCGACCTAATAGGGTTCCTTAAATAGCGTTTGTCCAAATAGCGTTCGCGAATAGTGTTCGTCCAAATAGTGTTCTGCAAAAGGTGATGGGTTCTAAGTTCACTTGCTCTTGTTCTGGGTTGAATTAAATGTGTAAAATGTTTGGAAGGTATGGTATGATGCGATTTATGTGGGAAGTATATGTTTGGAATATGTGATGTGATTTATGTGAAAAGTATGTGAATGTATGAGGTATGTTGGATTTACTGTGATAATATGGGGGTATCTGGTTATTCATGACTTGGGTTAAGTTTCAAAGTAACAATATGATTCATGGACGTAATTCCATGATCCTCAAGGAGAGGATACATGGTGGTGTTTTGGGGTTGTATAGAATGATTACATGGTAGCTCAGTTTTGGGGGTCATCCTGAAACTCCAATGGTCTTTCTTCTCATGTAGAGAGAATTGAACCATGTGGTGAGGAGTAGCAGGAGGTCCTAGTCTTGGGTGCTTTCATATGATCCAAGGTGAGTGATAACGGATTAACCTCGTGACTGTGGCCGGGCGGTAGTGCCCAAAGTTCCACCGGGCGATAGTGCCCAAGTTTCACAAGGCGGTAGTGCTAGGGCGGGAGTGCCCAAATTTCATAAAGCCACCACGAGTGCAAGACCCGCCATAGCTCGGTAATCATTCTAGTCCGGACGAGTCGGTCTATAAAGCAACAAGTCAGGGTATAAAGTAACAAGTCTTGTGATGTCAGTTTACCATGTTTGGATGAATGTTTACATGTCGTGTGAGTGTGTGAATTGTGGTTTAATGAGTATGCTTTAATTGTTCTTTTATATGAATCTATGTATGATAACATGTTTTTTATATCTAGCTCACCCTTGCATTGTTTGTGTTGTGTGCTGTTTGGGTATGTTTCGTTGGCGATGATCATCCACTTAGATGGGAGTAGGTGTTATCGAGGAGATTCCCTTGAAGCAAGAGCTAATGGATACCGAGGTTGCGGTTTAGTCTGCTAGGAACTTTTTTATTCGAACACTTGTAGTGTTCAATCCTTTAAAACTGTTTAAGTTAAATTTTCGTTCCTTTTTATTTGGATGACTGTAATGCCGCACTTAAATTACACGTCATATTATGATTGTTCTCTATATTTGAATGTTAACGTCTTTATTATATAATATTAGTTATTATATAATCGGGATGTTACACTTAGATAATAGGAATTTGCATGTTTAAGTTGCATGAAATTAGTTGAATTGGTAATATTAGTGTTTGAGTACGTTGAAAATGGTTGTGTTGTATGTAATTGACTGAATTGATGAACTTAGATTTGACCATTTGAGTATACACTTCGACATTAAAAAATATTTTTGAATCAAAAGAATACCAATTTGATCCTTTATTTTTCAAATCAGACTTTTGATTAGTGTTATCTAGTACGGCAATGAACAATAATTGTGTAGAGCTGAGCTAAAGTTTGGTTATAAAAGTCAGAGAATGTAAACTTCATTTTTGTTAAAATAAAGACCAAATCAATCAAAATCTGGTCCATTACGTAGAAAAAATAAAGATTTTGTGAATATTTTTTCTTCTATGCTTTCATATACGTTGTTTATTTTACTATTTTTATTAAATGTATGATCAAACTGACCAACTAATAGAAAAAACAAAGTTTTTCAAGATTTTCTATTCGAGTGAACTCTGCTTCGCAGTTCCATTTTTTTCAACCATTTTCTTTTTTCCTATTCTTCACCTATATATTTTTTTCTCTATAACGGAAAAGCAGTGCATAAACTTAAAAAGGAAAAAGAAAAGCAATGAGGTATAAATATCTACTGAAAGCCTTCATATAATTGCTACTTTTTCTACAAAGTGTTTTCTATGATATGATGTATGTCATATTAATGGTTTTGTACCTATCTCCTTTTCTAGTACACAACCCCTTCCCCACCCTTGAATAAAATAAACACCAAATCCATGCAAAATCTAAACTTCATTCTTCTTAAAAATAATTCTTCTAAAAAATTGCTAATAATGGCCACAGAATGAAGCAAAAGGGTAGAAATGTAGGTGATGTTGCAGCTGCAGCAGCAGAGGCAGATGGGTCCTTGGGCACAGGTACTGAACCAAAAACATTTGCACCACTTGTGTTTGTTGTGTTTAACACTGACGAACTTATACTGCAATTTCAATTCAACCATCATATATATGATTTCTGATTTCTCACAAGTTTTTGTTGTAGAAAGAGAGAAAGAGAGATATAACATGGTTCAAGGTTGTCACCTGGTGGATGCATACTGACATGTTCCACTACCTGCAATGCAACACATGAATTGATCAGTAAGAGTTTATAATCAACCAAGTTGTTTATAATATAGAGATTCAAACTGCTTGGTTTCTCAAATTCAGCGAAATTTAGAAAAAAATATGTTAAATATGTTGTAATTTTTTATCTTTAATAACGTAAAATTTAGTGAATATAGTTTTTTAAATCCAGCTACTTTGAATTTTTGGCATATTAAATAAGTTTCGGTATGACATTTGTTTCCGCACATATTTTTGTTTCAATGTTAGATTGAAATGTCATTTAATAAGTTAAAAAAATTAATATTATTAAATTAAAAAAATTATATTTATTCATTCTTAAAGTTTAAAAATTAAAATATATCAAAAATTTAAACTAAAGATGAATTTCAATTTCATCTTTAAATTAAACACTAAAAACATGCAACATCAAAATCAAAACTTGTACAAAGTTGGAAGTTAAAAATAATGAAACCTTACAAAAATTGTGATAAAAAGGATTGATTACCTTGGAGACTGAGAAGATATAGGAGGCTTTTGAGATACTTTCTGTAATAAAGTAAGAAAGGAAAAAAGCTTGAGATACTTTTTTAGTTGCTATGTATTCCCCCAAGGCAGTTTGAAAGTGTATTCATTCAAAGATGCAGTAAAATATTTCCAAAAAAGATGATACAGTAAAAGCTTATTTTATTTTTAAGCTGTCTGTGCAGAATGGAACCCTAGAATCCACCAGAGATAGTTCTGATCACACCAATCAGAAGCAATGTGCCTGTTCTTGACTTGTTGCACATTTTCATTTGTCTCATATTCTTAAATTAATAGTCACCTACCCTAAACCTTTATCAAAATATTAAACTTTTCTTTTGTACCAAAATGTCTAATATTCTTGTAAGAAGTAGTATTAACTCTTAAACATCTTCCTGAGAATAAGAGTTAGAAATAGAATCATAACTAGAAGCCTTACTTGGATTAGTGCTAGTGATGACAGCAACTCCACCAAAATTGCAGCTATTAGGAACAGGGTTCTTCTGATAATACTTATTGAAGGCATAAGAAGCATGGTCTCTAACAGAATTTGGGAAGTAACAGGTTCCACCAGGTTGAATTGCAGAGCAATCAGTGGCACCATAGCCACAAGCATAGTCCAATGCAACTTGCAAGGCTCTCTGTGAGGCAGTAGGACTTGCAGTGCACCAGCTTGCACCTGAGGAATAAATTGGAGAATTATTTGGTGTGATGATTGGGAGTGTGGAGGCTGGAGAAACTGTATCAGGGTTTGAATTAGGATTCAGAATTGGAGATGATGAAGTGATTGGAACTAAGTTGGGAATTGTAGTGATCGGTGTGGTGATGTCCCTTTGAGTGCTTGACTTTGAGCCTCTGAATTCTACTTCTTTTTCTTCATCATAACTTAGTGCTTCCTTTTCTGGCTTACTTGAACCTGTATTTTAGATAACAGTCACAGGGTTATCTATGTTTATTATTATACTATTTTATCACTGCATCCATGTGATTCTGCATCTGTAATGGTGTACCCTTTTTTTGTTCTTAATTAACTCGCCAGTAGTTTGGTGTTGTCATCTCACATCAAATTTCAAAACTTACAGCATTTTTTTTACTTCAATAGCAAAATCACTTACAAATTTTATATATATCTCACATGTTGCAGCATATTTTTTTTACACTATATATCTGCCCAAAGAATAGTGTTATGAAATGAAGAATAGTTTTTTTTTTTTTCACAACTACTAGGAATAAACAGAAATAATATGACTTAGTCTGTAGGCATTTTTTTCTTAGGAGTTAAATGTGCTGACTGGATTCAAATTGTTCCTGCAGCATTCAACTTAGCATGAAACCAAAACTGTACTTATATTCAAAATTTTGCATAATTGCACAGAAACTAATTATTAGACCCTTATCCTGATATTAGAGTGGATCTAGAAAGGCCACTAGAGACAAGTAGGGTATCTTTTGCATAGAGACATGAGCCAAAAAAAGTTGGACCCTTTGCATCTTTTCAGGAAACGGTAGAACTGGAGCAAGATTGAATACAATACAACAACTCTATTCCATGTGAAACTGCAATATCAACCAAAATACAGAACAGACAGCACTTTCAATTCAACAAGTATTATTATTGTTATTTAGAAAATCATGGATAGAAAAAAGTGCTTAATTGGTAAACTATAGTGCAACATAAACAGCATGAAAGAGGGGAAAATAATTTTGGAAAAGATAACTGCACCCAACTGATCTAACATGTTTATCTTATAAACTTGAACAACAACAAAAGTTGAAAGAAAAAAGACTGAGACTATTGAAATCCCAAACTCTGGTGCAGAAAATGCATTTTTGGGGTTACAGAATACAAAAGCACTGTCCAAGTGGTACAAAGAATTTAGGACTAAAAGAGAAAAGCAGAAAACAATACACCATAAAGATAAAGAACACAAAAGGAAGCAGTTCAAAACAGAAGAAAATGAGCAGAGAGGAACATTATCTTAAAGCAGAAGCAACTTAGCTTTATATTGTATATCCATAGAACAGAAGAATAGAGAGAAAGGAGGCAAATGAAGAAAAGGGGAGAAGCAGAAAGAGACCAAAGAAAGAAAAATGGAAACTAAATTACCTGAACAAAGGAAATGAGCAAGTACAAGAAGTAGCACATAGTAATTCACACTTCTTTCCATGTTGACTCTTGTTCTTGTGCTGCTTTGGTATACTTTTTGTTGTTCCTTCTTCTTCAATGTGGCTCCCAAATAACACTTGTTCTTCCCTTGAAACAGCTAGAGAGAAATGAAGATATCATAAACTAGAGATGATGTGTGTGGTGTTCAGTGAAAGGTGTTTTGATGGCTATTCATGTGAATGAAAAGATACACATGAATTTATAGAGCATGTGAAGTGTGAGAGAGAAGGTAGGAGAAGATTTGAGAAAGGAAACATGGTGTGTGAGAGGGTGCAAGCAAGAGAAGGAGGGAAAATGTGGGGCAAAAGGGTTGAAAAGAAAGTAAAGAAAGAATGGAAGTGTTTGGAGTTTAGGGTGAGTGAGTGTTAGTGATCACTGTAATGATGGCGCTGATGTGAGTTGCTGTTACCTTTCTCTATTCTATGCTTTTCTTTTTACTGTTTTATAGGACTTATTATTGATGCTATTTATTATTATTCTTCTTCATCACTTTCTTTTTCTTTTTTGCATTCCCTTTATTCTTTGCTGAATATAAAACTTGCTCCAATTATGTCAAAAACTTGGCACTCTGCTTGATCATTAACCAATAATATGATGTAAATTGAATATATAATTGTGTGAGCCTTTAGTTATGCAAGGATTTAAATGGCAAGTGGTGTTTTTTTGCAATTGGGGTATATAGTGTATATGTTATTTCAATACCTATCATTCTATTATTGTTTTGTCTTCAGTCACTTAATAATTCAAAATTTTAAATCAAATCAATTAAATTTGATAATAATTAATTCAAATTTTAGATTTATAATTTATCTATCCAATAACTCAAAAATAAATAAATGAAGAAATCTTTTAATTATTAATTGTTATGTATTTAATTTTACAAGAAAACCATGAACTTATTTTATAGTTTTTTTTTAAATTATTAGTTTATAGAAGTCAATTATATCAAAATATAACTTATACTTCTTTCAATGACAGGATTATATGTAATTTTTCTTAAAAAGTAATATTTAAAAAAAAACTTTGGACGTCTATCCAACAATTACTTTTATTAATTCAAACTAAATCAATCTGCTTTTAAAAATTAGTTTGATTTTAAAAGTACACAAAATTTGAAAATTTTAAACAAATTAAAACTAATAAATTTTATTAGCTAACGTTTTATTTTATTCTAAATATGATATAAATGGTAATTTTTTTTAAAAAAAATATCCCTTCACTAAAAATGTGTATGTGACTTTTATTGCAACTTATTGTATTCTTCAATAAAAGAAATATATTGTGTTTTTATTGAGTGCTTTAAAGAAAATGATTAGATAATAACATCTATAAATAAGCTGTGTTTGATACTTGCAGCTGAGATGCTTCAAAATTTAATCGAAATTATTGCTTTTATTTTGTTTGGACCACCAGTGATTCTATTTTTGAAATCTCTCCAAACTCTTTGTCACTTAATTTGGATTGGTCATCTATTTATTACACTGTTAAGTTTTGATCATCGTAAAAAAAAGGACAAACTTGAACTATATTTTTCAATATGGGACAATAATAAATTTTCGAAAAAATTAGAACTACTTTAAACACATCACCCCAAACTAGAAACCAAACGATGATTAAGCCTTAAAAAAAATCCATTTTAAATGATTCCATGTTTTGTTGCAACCATACGGAGACTTTTTCATGTAACATGTCACAATTTGTTCCTCATATAAGTCAAAATCTCTTTGAATTTTTTTTTTAATGAATCAAATTTTTGAAGTGACCCAAATATGCAAATGTTTAGTATTCACCAAGAGATCTTAAATTCAAGATTTTGCATTATAATAATAAAATATTATAAAAATAATAATATTGTAAATTTTTTGTATTTAAAAAAAACTTAAAATTAACATGACTTAATGGAGAAAAAAATAAGTAAAATAAATACATATTTAACTTGATTAAGTATAGTTCAGAATAAATCCTCACCACACAAAAATTTCCATACATGGATGGATGGATCATGATATACCTAAAATAACTTGCCAAGAGTGTTCTTCTTGCTAAAAAAATACCGTCTTCAATTCCAGTGAATGTTCATACACTAAATAAGCACAAGGCTCAAAAATACCTCACAATATATTTTATCTATAACATAAATTAAAACTTGTACAAAAATATTGCACAACATGGCTAATTTTATCATTTTATATTTGTTGATTACATTAATTAATAATTTTATAAAATATGATATGGTACTTTGGTTTAACATAATTACCAATTAACTTTACAACTTTGAACTAATACGTTAATTAGTATTTTTGTTAAAGATGTGTTTGTCTCCTAATAGAACATTGTCCCACGCATTTGGATAGAAATTTAATTGATTTGAGGTGAAAGTTCACCCAAAAAGTGATCCTCCAGCGATCTTTTCCTAATATGGACTTTAGACCAATTAAAGAAGAAAGACATGGCTAAGGGGATAATATAATCATGGCCTTCTCCAAGTTCTTAATATAAAGGCACTTCTTGACTTTCCTCCATATATATAAAAATTGTGTTATAATGTTTTTAAAGATGAGATAAAAGTGTAATTATTTGATTTGATTCAAAATCTGTATTGATTAGATACATATAAGTGTATCCAATATTTCTTAGTATCACTTTCAGCAGAGTAAATTAGTATAATCGAAGTTTGATTTTCTGATCACATTTGAAAAATGGTTTATTGAAAAAAAAAACACATTTAGTGGATGAATATACTGAAAAAGTAGCCTTATAATTAAAATGAACAAGGTTTGTTTATTGAGTGAGATTATTGACATTCGTGTATATTTATATACATTCTTTCATTTTAAAATTTAAGTAGTTAAACTTTTTTTCCCCTTGAATTGTGTTTTTCTTTATATATGGGTCACCAAGGATATGCTCCTTCACTCTCTTTTTTCATCATTTATGCTTTTCATATATGATATGAAATGTCATCAAAATTTTAAAAATTAATCCATAAATACATTTTGCTTTTATTTTCACAAATAAAAAAAAATGTGATAGAAAATTTTGAAAAATGAAATGAAAGACAAAAGTGAAAACATATTGAAATAATTTCTTTTCAATGAATTAAAGTTTAAAACCGATAGACTAGTAAAGGCAAGGAATTAGTCTTTTTTTTCTTATTTATTTGTATAAAATAATATATAAGAACAACATATGTTTTGTAAAGATTATTTTAAAAACAATAAAAACTGTAAACTATAAATTAGGTTTAATATATAAATTATAATTTTAATAATTTGGTAATTTATGTTATATATATATATATATATATATATATATATATATATATATATATATATATATATTTTTAAAAAATTATGTAATCTTTTTTCATCCCTCTTCTATCATATGTATGACAGGAGACAACAAGCTTTAGGACGATCTAATCTAATTAGATTTTCTTTGAGTTAATTTTTTTCAATAAATGTTAAGTTTTTCATTTTTAGTGTTGATCACATGTACGACGAGATTTTGTACTTACATGTAAAATATGAGTTCAATAGTTTTATCTATGCTAATCTAGATCCCTATTGGTATTGTTATTTGTAAAAAGGTTTTTTAGAAGTAATCTTAACTTTTCTTAACATTTTTAGATCTTTCTCTAAAGGAGCACGATTGAAGTGAGAGTTAATTAATTTTATATATTCAATTAAGTTGATTTAGATAATTTAAATTAAATTGAAGTGAATTTTTATATGTTGTGATTACTTTAAAATGGTAGTCATATTTAAATCTATTAATGTTAAATTGAAATTGAGATTTTGAGGTGTCATTTTAAGTTTATTTACGAGTAAAAAAATGACTGTGTTATATTTTCACTAAAGAAAAATGAAAACATGACAAATTTCTATCCTTTGACTGAGCTAAAATATAAGATTCATCATGTTGTTGAAAAAACTAGTATTTAGCATGTTAGAATACGTCTTTTCAACTCCTTATTCTTAGTGGTACGTTGCACATACTACATCATAGTCTATGATCAAGTTATTAGAAAAGTAGATATCCTTTTTCCTTAATCAGTTATAGGGACAATACCTCCTAAGTATCATCACCACAACATCCAAAATGGGTCATTCAAGTAAAATACTGATACGGCCGAGCAAAAAAGGCCCAAAGTTAAATACGCGTATAGAAGGAGATACAAAGGTGATGTAGCGAATCAAAATCCGAGAGGAGAGAAATAACAAAAAATGCACAGCTGACAGCTTGGAATATGCATCACATGGAGTTAGTTACAAGGGAAAAATGCTTGAAGTAGAGAGAGGGAAAAGGGAGGGGAAGGTGGGTTATGGAAAGGGACTACATTCTTGGGTTTCCTTTTGTTTTTATGATATTTCTTAATATAACAACAAACTTGGTCTTGAATCACGCTGATCAGACCAAATTCCATAATACAACTAGTGTTTCTATTTTCTTGTGTTGATTTCATTGCTGGTTCTTATCAACTGGTATGAAAGCTCTTGATCCCAAGAGCTTGAATGATTATCACACGATCTACAATGGAGAGCATAATGGAGAATGTAGAACGAAGCTTACAAGCTCAACAATCGGAGCTTAGTGAGATCAAGCAGATCCTGATGCAAAGAGATAGACCTCAATTTTCTCGATGGTCCGACAAGGATTACGGATGAGGAAGAGGAAGAGGAAGGGAGTAACTACTTGTGTGCAGAGCGTGACCATAGAGAAGGGATGGGATCCCACCTCAGGTGTATGATTTTGGGGGAAGGAACCTGGAGATTTTGGTGTTTAATGAAGATGACACATGCAGTTGACTCGTTTGGGTGGAACGTTACTTCAAATTGAATTCACTTTTGGAAGATGAACTTGAGATTAAAAACTGATAAAAATATATTCTTGAGGGCTTAACAGATCTCACTCATTATCTTTTATATATATTAAAAAAACAAGAGTACATGGAACACCAAGAATCTCTACTAGACCTTTAGGTACATAACTAGATACTGCTCATTACTGGTCTAGCAGACTAGCCTTAATGATGATATGTAACAGTAATTATTCTAACACTCCCCCTCAAGCTGGAGCATATATATTGTATGTACCAAGCTTGGAATAAATAAACTCAATCTGAGATCCTCTTAATGACTTGGTCAACACATCTGCAAGTTGGTCATTTAATCCAACAAACACGGTACATATTTCTTTTGACAATAACTTTTCCCGAACAAAATGACAATCAATTTCTATGTTTAGTTCTCTTGTGAAACACATGCAATGTGAAGAGCAGCTTGGTTATCACAATACATCTTCATACTCTGAATGTCACATAAGCTAAGCTCTTGAAGTAACTGCTTCACCCATATAAGTTCACATGTCAGTGACGTCATTGTCCTATATTCAGCTTCAGCTGTTGATCGAGCCACTACCACTACAAAAAAAAAGGGTATTACCGAAGGCCAAAAGCCCTCGGAAAATGGCAAAAGCCCTCGGAAAATGCCATTTACAGACGGCTTATCGACGGCCAATCAGCCCTCGGTAAATCCCTTGTCGCTAACAATTACCGAAGGCTTTTGACCTTCGATAATTACCGAGGGCCTAAAGCCTTCGGTAATTACCGAAGGCCTATTTATATCAATCACACGCAGCTTCTTTGACGCACTGCACATCCAACAACCTGAGCCCACTGCCTCATACTTGTCTTCACGGTCTGAGGGTTATCACCTTCATAATTAATTCACATCAAACAATTATGTTTTACTACATTACTCGGCTTAATTTAAGATACACGCACAAACATTTTGACTTGAAATATCAGACCACACGTCAACATTCATATTTTCTTTCCATTTTCTTTAGAATCAAACAAGAAACACATTATCATCAGTGTATCCTTCTTCTTTCTCGTGATACAGCTTTAAAGACAAGTAAATCTAACCTAGATTCTTCAGTAGGAATCCAATTCCAATATCTCCGGTCATCAATTCCAGTAATCGCCATCGCCATCGCCCTCGCCGAAATCGACATGCAAACCCTTCCCGTGACTCTGTCCAGCCACACTTCCTGCAAAACCCTAAACAATCACTAAAATCCCTAAAAGTTTCAGCAGCCCCTAACTAACCAAAAAAAAACTGACCTGGAGAGCACCACCCACCTTGTGGCCATCGTCAAAGGGCAGGGGCCGTGAGAGGAGCGCGAAAATGTCCTTCTTCGAGAGATTCCGGTGGCGCTCCGGCGGGAACAGATCCAACAGATCCTGGTAGTTGCGCGGCAGCTTGGCCTCCCAGACTGAGTCCGAGGAGGCGGCGCCGCGAAACGCGCGGTTAAGGCGAGCGAGGTTACAAATCTCCGGTGGGCGCTGGTGGCGGTGGTGCATGGACGTCCGGTTCCGGTGAATGGAAGAGGGAAATCCCAGGAAGAGTGGCGGTGGCGCGGGGACGGGAGTGAAAATTTGGGAGAAGCTTTCCCAAAAAGCATTTGGAAAATGGACGAGGGAAATCCCAAAAATTCAGATTTTATCAAGTGAATGCATATACCGAGGGCCAAAAGCCTTCGGTAGATCGTGTGTGTATTACCGAAGGGCAAAAGCCTTCGGTAATGACCAACTTTAATGACCGTCGGGAAATCCTTCGGTATTGTCATTTTTACCGAGGGGTAAGAGGCCTTCGGTAATAATCCTTCGGTAATGAATAAATTTGTAGTAGTGTACATTATGTTTCTTACTTTTCCATGAGATAATGTTTCCTCTAAGGAAAACACAATATCCAGTAATAGATCGTCTATCAATAAGAGAACCTGCCCAATCGACATCACAATATCCTGATACGTGAAGGCTTCCTTTTTCTTCATATAACAGCCCTTGCCCGGGAGCCTTTTTCACATACCTTAGAATGCGAATGATAGAATTCCAATAGCCAACATATGGAGCTTGCATGAACTGACTAATCACTCCAACTGCAAAAGATAGATTCGGCCTTGTAATAGTGAGATAGATTAGTTTTCCAACTAGTCTCCTATATCTTTCCGAGTCGGAGAATAACTCACCTTCTTCTGCTATTAATTTTTGATTTGGATCCATAGGACTGTCAACCGGTCTACAATCAATCATGCCTGTTTATTGCAAAATATCCAGAGCATGCTTCCTTTGGGAGATTACAACTCCATCTTTTGACTGAGCTACTTCAATGCCTAAGAAGTATTTGAGACTTCCAAGATCCTTGGTTTGGAAATGTCTACCCAAGTACTCCTTCAATTGAGATATTCCAGCAATATCATTTCCTGTAATGACTATATCATCAACATATACTATTAAGTAAACACATTTCCCGAGAGACAAATGATAATAAAAGACTGAGTGATCTGCTTCACTACATTTTAGCCCAAATTTTTGAACAAGCTGAATTTTCCAAACCAAGCACGTGGTGATTGCTTTAGCCCATATAGAGATCGATGCAATTTGCAAACCATACCAAACTTCCCCTGAGCAACAAACCCAGGAGGTTGCTCCATATAAACTTCTTCCTCAAGATCACCATGGAGAAAGACATTTTTTATATCCAATTGATGAAGTGGCCAATGACGAATGACTGCCATTGCGAAGGAAAGACGAATGGTAGTCATCTTGGCCACGGGAGAAAATGTGTCACAATAATCAAGGCTATAAACCTGAGTGAACCCTCTTACAACTAGCCGGGCTTTTAGCCTATCAATGTCACCATTAGGGCCGACTTTAACTGCATATATCCATCGACAACCAATAGTCTTTTTGCCCGGGGGAAGTGACACAAGCTCCCAAGTATTACTATGGTTAAGAGCTTGCATTTCTGCAATCATGGTTTGTTGTCATCTAGGATGATCAAGTGTTTCTTTCATATTTTTGGGTATAACCACAGAAGACACTGAGGATAAAACGGAATAAAAGGAGGGCGACAGTCTGTGATAGCTAAGAAAATTATAAATGGGATGATGGTTTCGAGTGGAACGAGTACCTTTTTTGAGAGCAATGGGCCAACCAGAATCATTTTCACCAGGAGGTGTGGCAGGAGACAGTGAGGGAGAAGAATCTGAAGGAGGAGATCCACCATTTTCTGGAAGAGGACTACCCATCGGGGTACTGTGGTGGAAGATATCAATATGTGGAGAGGATGGTTCGGGAGGACCTTGAGCATGACTTGGATTGACTGAGACATTGGAGATATGGGACTCAACCACTGGAAGAGGACGGACCTGTTGGAGGATATGAACATCTTGAACAGATGGAGAGAAGAAAGGTGTTTGTTCAAAGAATGTAACATTGACATACATGTAGTACTTCTTGGTTTCAGGGGAGTAACACCGGTACCCTTTTTGAAGCCGAGAATAGCCTAAAAAGACACATTTGATCGCACGAACGGAGGGCTTGTCTAGCCCCGGAGACATGTCGTCAACAAAACAGACACAACCAAAAACTCGAGGAGGGGTGTGAAAGAGAGGATCATTGGGAAAGAGAATGGAGAAAAGGACTTTATTATTGAGAGAGGAGGAGGGCATCCTATTAATAAGAAAACATGCAGTTAGAGAGGGAGACAGGGAGACTTGACCGACTCCCTTTGAACAAGTTTTAGAGCCATTTGCAAGGGTAATGAAATGGGGTTTTTCTTGGAGGGAAAGGGTTGAGAACAATGAGGTATTACCAGAAATGTGATCCGAAGCACCCGAATCAATTACCCATGAATTTAGACCTTCCATGGATTGAGACATGCAAGTTGTGGACGTACTTGGGGGTTGAGATGATTGCGCCAAACTATTAGACTTTAATCGCAGATACTCTTGATACTCTTCCTCAGTGAACTTGGAGTTGGAAGTGGAAGTTTCAGCCTTAGAGATATTGACGGTTTTTGAAGGAAAGCCATGCAAGGAGTAGCAGTTCTCTTGGGTGTGACCCACCCTCTTACAGTAAGAGCATTGTGGACGTCCCCGACCTCCACGTCCTCCTCCTCTAGTGCCACGTCCTCCTCTTCCTCGCGTGGCAACCATGACAGATGGTTCCATTGTTTCATAAGCTTCCTGAGATTGAGGCACAGGAACACGAAGAAGACGTGTGGTCAAGGCTTCCAAGGAAGGGACCTCATGACTTGTCAGAAGTTGATCTCTGATATGATTCATATCTGGATGCAAAGCACGGAGGATCATCACCATATAATACTTGTCAAGCTTCTTTTTGATATCTTCTGAAGATTCCGCTTCCAAGAACATTCTCAATTCTTCCACAGCTGCTTGGGCTTCAGTCATGAAGGAAACCATATCATGGTCTGTCATTTTGAGACAGGCGAGCTTGTTTGCGGTATCATAGAGACGTTGAATATCATTAGCATAAATGCTTTAAGCTTTCTTCCAAAAAGTGTGACATGTCTTGAAGGCTCTAAGAGATATCAAAAGTCGGGGTTCCACAGATTGCCACAATAGGGCACACAATTGGAAATCAGCTTGTTTCCATTGTTCAGCTTTGTCAGAAGGTACTTGGCTCCCATCCTACTCAAGGTGGTCATAATGTCCTTGACCAAGGAACCACATTTCCACAGCAGCAGACCAAGACAGATAATTCTTTCCGTTTAACTTTTCGGAAGTGATGGAGGGACTTCCGGAGAAAGAAAGAGCACTTCCAGACGTCATTCTGTGATAAAAGCAGGAGAAAGAACCAGAAAAACCGTGAAGAACCAGGGAAAAACGTGAAGAACTAGAAAACCCTAGGGTTGCTCACGGTTTTCTTCAAGGGGGAGCTTCTGGACACACCAAAGTGAGATTTTGAGGGGCAGAACGGACAGAGGAGCAGAGGGCGACAGCTACGGAGGTGGCGCGGCGACTTTCCGGTGAGCAGAGGGCGGCGCGTGGACAGCACGCGCCTGATCGCAGCGCACAAAGAGGCGGCGCGTGGCGGAGCGTGGAGGAGAATCAGGCAAGCCCACCGGTGGGGTTGGTCGTCGCGTGAAGAGGCGAACCAGATCCAGTGGTCGCCGGACGGAGCTGTGACGGCGGACAGCGGCGGAGAACGGCGGCGAACAGCAGCGGACAGATGTTGTATGGCGGACAACCAAGTTGGAGAGCTTCAAACTGCAGTTGACAGTTGCAGATAGTGGCGAGACAGCCGCGGACAACGACGAACGGCACCGGACAGGGGCAAACAGCAGTGACAGTGCTTGTGGACAGGAAACCAGAGCAGGATGAACCTGCTCTGATACCAACTTGAGATCTAAAACAGAGAAAAATAGTTCTAAAAGGCTTGAAAGACCCTTCTCAATTCTATCATTTATATAGACTTTGAGGAAAAAAAACACTGAAAAAGTAATAAATATTTCATCAAACAACGCTTTCCCATGTTTCAAGATTGAATAATGCAGCATATCCAAATATTGGTTTCATTCCTTTCTACAGATTCTGATACAAGGACAACACAACTTCCTAGAAAACTTAAACATTCACAGAAGTGAGGAAAATGAATTATAATACTTGAGATCAAAAACAGAGAAAAATAGTTCTAAAGGGCTTGAAAGACCCTTCTCAGTTCTATCATTAATATAGATAGAAATCTGATACAATACATAGATGGAAGATGAAGAGATTGTCCTAGACTGCTAGGAACAATCATTATAGATACCCCAACACACAACTGCCTACTTTAGGCCCTGCTATACTAGGTAGACTTAATAATTATTCTAACAAGACCTTTTAGGAAAGATATATCTAACATGTTATCCTAGTTGACAAGACTCGCATTCTAAAGTTCGAAGACCACTAAGTTCAGGAAACATCTTTTTTAACTTTGACAAGTGAGGATGACCAAATCAGTCATGTAACACTTTAGGGGGAAGAGTTGCAACACAGGATACAGGTGGACGAGATCCAAAATGGTATAAACCTCCAGCTTCATATCTTTCTCCAATCTGTCTCCCCGAGCCACACTCCTGTATAACAAAAGATTTTGAATCAAAAGTTATTGAACAATGTAACATTTTGGTTAACTGACTTAAGGAAAGTAAATTGAACGGACAATTAGGGACAAAAAGAACATATTTCAGAGGGAGACAGTGAGACTTGACCGACTCCCTTTGAACAAGTTTTAGAGTCATTTGCAAGGTAATGAAATGGGGTTTTTCTTGGAGGGAAAGGGTTGAGAACAATGAGGTATTACTAGAGATGTGATCAGAAGCACCCGAGTCAATTACCCATGAATTTTAACCTTCCATGGATTGAGAAATGCAAGTTGTGGATGTACTTGGGTTGAGATGATTGGGCCAAGCTGTTAGACTTTAATCGCAGATACTCTTAGTGAACTTGAAGTCGGAAATTGGGAGTTTCAGCCTTAGAGATATTGGCGGTTTTTGAAGGAAAACCATGCAAGGAGTAGCAATTTTCTTGAGTGTAACCCACCCTCTTACAGTAAGTGCACTGTGGACGTCCCCGACCTCCACATCCTTCTCCTCTAGTGCTACGTCCTCCTCAATTTCAAAAGTAAAGACCTTATTTGTTGGGGAGGCACTTTGAAGTACACACTGATTAAAGGAGTCTTAACTACTTGGTTGAGCAACGACTAATGGGAGAGGAACAACAAAATTGGGTTTCTAAGTTGTAAGGTTTGACTTTGAAATAAAGTATAAACCGAGAAGGGAGAATACAGTAACTGATGCACTTTCCAAGAAGCAATTATGGGCATTAACCATTATCCAATTTTATGAATGGGATGAAGTGGATCATGAGGTTCAAGCAAACAAGAAGTTGAAGGGAATTATACAATAATTATTAAGAGACTCGAATGCTCATAAAGGATATAAACTCTTGCACGGTAGATTGTACTATAGAGGAAGAATAGTAATACCCAAGGGGTCTTCTAAGATTCCTTTGATTTTTAAGGAATTTCATGATATAGCAATAGGGGGCATTCTGGATATTTTCATACATACAAAAGGATTGCAAGGTTGTTGTATTGGGAGAGAATGAAGAAACAAATTTAAGAATATGTGTAGCAGTGTGAAATCTGTCAACAAAATAAATACCAGGCCTTAAATCCCTCGGGATTATTGCAGCCTCTGCTTATACCGATAAAAATGTGGTTTGAATTGTCCATGGATGTCATAGGAGGACTCCAAAAAGTAGGAGGGAAGGATACAATTTTGGTGGTGGTATATAGATTAACAAAGTATGCCCACTTTATAGCCACATCTCATCCTTACACTACCAAGGATATTGCTGAAATACTCCTTAAAGAAGTGGTGAGATTACATGGGTTCCCTTCCTCCATCGTGACTGATCGTGACAGGGTCTTCATTAGTTCCTTCTGGATTGAATTATTCAAACTTGCTGGAACCAAGCTTCGGTTCAGCTTCAATAGGTGTGTTAAGACTTATCTGAGGTGCCTAACTAGTACCAAACTATTAGGGTATAAGGTGGGAGGTAATGTTAGGGGTTGGAAAGTATATGAGAGGAGAAAATATAGAAGGAGAAGGGGACTGAACGGTGAGAGAAGGGGACCGAACGGTGAGAGAAGGGGACTGAACGGTGGAAGATAGGGAGAGACCAGGCCGAATGGTAGAAGGCGGGGAGCGACCAAGCCGAACGGTGGAAGGTGGGGAGCGACCAGGCCAAACAATAGAATGTGGGAAATATTTAGAAATAATTATAGTAAATAAGAATATATCTTAGGGAAAGATTTTATTTAGAACAATATTCATATTTTATTCTAGAGAAAGATTTTATTTTAGGAAAATATTTTATTCTAGGAAAATATTTTATTCTAAGGAAATATTTAATTTAGCAAATAATTAATATAAATAAAAGGGAGAGTCTAGGGTTAAAGGTATGCTTTTTGATTATTGAAGGAGGTTATGCTCCCAATTATTGTGTACCCTTGTTTATTCATATATTACCATCAATAAAAGAGATTCATTCATCCAATATCATTCGTTTATTGTTCTGTTACGTGTGAGAGAGTGTGAAAGGTTGTATTTGGCTAGTTTACGTACTCAGGTACGTAACAATTGGTCCGACCTGCCTGATCGTCAAGGGAGGAAACTACCGGATCCTAATAGAGACGAGTGAAAGACATGGAGGGAAGAATGAATGCAGTTGAAGGGAAACTAGAGAGCATGGGGCAAAGACTAAAGAACATGGAGTTGTCCATAAGGAGGTTGAAGGCAGAGTTGGGTGGAATACGCCATGAAGTGCAACCTAGCTTCAAATCATTACACATAATTAACTTCAAAAAATGTTTTACAACACAATAGAAATTTTCAAAAAATAACCAAAACACACTGGTAATCGATTACAACAAGCTTGTAATCGCTTACCAGGGTGGTTCTTGCACACTTAAAACATTGGTAATCAATTACAGAAGTGTCGTAATCGATTACCAAAAGCATTTTTGCCTACTAAACTGAAGTTGTGCAGGGGGTCACAATTTCAACAATGTGTAATCGATTACCACTATCTTGTAATCGATTACAGGACCCAGAAGTCGTTTTTGGGATGCACGACTTCACCACTGGTCAAATGCACAGTGTGAAGTCATGCAGGAAGGACACGACTTCTTCATTTGAAGTTGTTTTGGCCTCCCACGACTTCCCCATTTTGGTATTTTGAATTGAATTTGCCTATTCTCGTAATATATGACGTATTTTTGCCTATTTTGGTAACAAAGCCCTATTTCCTTGTGTTGATTTCATTGCTAGTTCTTATCACATACATAATTCTATATTAATGTCATCCCAAAAATGTCACTGAGCAACTAATTTTTGCTTGACCAAACATGATTAAGAGAAAAAGGTTTCCTCTCAACCTTATTCTAACAAGAAAACTTTTAATTGAGCAACAAATTTTCACTAGAACAAGAAAATAATAAACAAAAGGTATTTTGAAAAACAAACGCAATACATCATGGATGATTTAATTGTGTATTTTAAACTTTCAAAAAAATTGCAAAATTGATGTCTAGTACAAGCCATTACAAAAAATTTTAACATAACAAATGTCTGGTTAAGGAATTTTTGTGAGAGAATGTCTAATGAAGACACTCATGCAAATTTAAGTCGATACACTTAATGTAAAAAATACTTAGTAAAACTCAGATTGGCAAAACTCTCCTGAAGTTAACTACAAATCAATAATATGCAATTCAAAGAGATTTAAGATAAAGATATTATTACAATATGTTTTATACTAGTTTGTCTAAAATGTCAACCTATATCCAGTTCTTGATCAAGACAATCAAGCTTCACTAAAAAACTAATGCTGAAAAGTATAAGATGAACATTTTTTTGGACTGCAACTACTTTTGACTAGCAAAATTTGGACTACAACTACATTTTGCTAAGATGAAGTTCTTAAGATTGTAATATAGAGTATATTACATGAATGGTAAAAGCTTTGTTGTCATAATCACCAACCTTTTTTTCTTTACAAATATCGTATATATAAAAAGGATGAAAGAAAAGAATCGTTGTAAGTCCTTTAAAGTTATCGTGAGATCTTGATAAATTATTCGTTGTAAGTGTTAACAAGTGAAATTGTAAATTTAATGACAAGTAATTTTTTTTAATCGTTAATATGATAAAACATATAATTCTTAATGAAGTTATATTTTGTATAAAATATATACACTAGCATTGTTAATACATTCTTCAATAATATATAGGTAAGTTTTTACGTAACAAGTGAAATTGTAAATTTAATGACAAGTAATTTTTTTTAATTGTTAATATGATAAAACATATAATTCTTAATGAAGTTATATTTTGTATAAAATATATACAATCCTTCAATAATATATAGGTAAGTTTTTACGTAACTAATTTTAGAATAAAAAAATAGTTTCTCAACAAGGTAAAACTATCTTATAGATAGATTATTTTATTTAAAAGAAAGTCATAAAACTTTTCTAAAGTTTCATTTTTAATTTGAACATCAACTAAGCTTTATCAACTAACAAAGAATCTCGAATTTTAGAAAAAAAAGTCGTCCAATTATGAAGGATAAAATCTGAGTTTAGTGAAGAATGTAGGTAAAATGTTGAGTGAAAAGGACAATTCCAAAATGTTTGCATGGCAATAATGATGAGGGCAGTAGCACTAAGTTAGCTATAGGCTGCTACGTAGCCACATGATGAGAAGGAAGTGGTTAAGTACTTCCAAGACTCCGGGCAGAGGAGATACTAGATAACCATCAATGTCTATACTATATTTAAATTTTCCCTTTCCTTTTTCCCTTCTTGGGTCCATTTGAAGTGGCTCAGTTTATTGCTCTGCCAAAGAGAACAGTGCCCAGCACCAAGCAACTTTCGGCCCCATAGAAGCTTGAGTAGGTGCATTACGACAAGAAACTCGATAGAATCTAAAAAAATTATTAGCTTTTAGAATGGAGTTGGGGAATAGTGCAATACCATCCCCACCAAAAATTATTGTTTTAATTTTGCGCTAATCTCGATGCCTAACTCAAGACTAACTTAACCTCGTGTTAATTTCTCCCACGACAGATATCTAATGTCATAATTGCTCCACTTCACGCCTACGTTCTCATCATCATGCTTGGGGTCCCCATTCCCATGAGATATATGTATAAAACTGCAAATTAGCTTATGCTTGCAGCTTCCTAGAACAATTTTGCTGGATTG
The DNA here is from genome assembly GCA_034642375.1 of Vigna nakashimae. Classification (NCBI taxonomy): domain Eukaryota; kingdom Viridiplantae; phylum Streptophyta; class Magnoliopsida; order Fabales; family Fabaceae; genus Vigna; species Vigna nakashimae. Next base: position 37,034,932 of record CM067762.1, on the reverse strand, counting down.
AACACGTATATTAAATAAACCTTCCCTAAGAAAAGGATACCCCAGTAATACACAGTAAAATTAATGGAAAACCAGAACTACAGAAGACATGTTATAAAGGTATGTACAAATTGAATTAACGCTCAAGCTCTGAATGAAAATAGCATGAAAATAATTCACAACCTACAAGAATAATTTCTTGCCAAAATAGATAAGATAAAACAAGCAGAAGGGGTATTAGTTATTGTGCTGTAAAAATTGATGCAAGTTCTTGGATGACAAATCTTGAAAACTACCTGGGTGCTGATGTTCTTCCAACACACGTGGCTGAGAATGATTAAGGTTAAAATATCCAGGACTAGCATACTGTAACAAGAAAGCCTGATTTGGGTGCCCCAGAAAGTTAGACTGGGTTCTCTCCGGCATAAACGAAGTTCCTGACTCAGACCCATAGTCCCATTGAGAAAAACTGCCATGCTGCTTAAAAGAACGACAAAAAACCATTAACCTAAATGATGAAATTATATAACAGACTTCTATAATGTAGATTATGTCAAGGTCAGTGATCAGACCTCGGGAATAATTCTTAAGTTAAAACTCAGTTTTTGAAAAAGTTAATATGAAATAAAGTTTACAAATTAGTTTATATTCATGTTAATATTTGTTTATGAAAAACTAATTTTAGTTTTTCTTATTTTCTTGTTTATCGAAAAGTTTATTCAAATAAATCTAGTCAACGATGATCACACTTCAGGATAATAACCCATCCGTCAGATGTGAAGAACAGTTGAATGTCACTTTTTTAATTTGCTTGTTGCAGATGAAGCACGAATAGCTAACTTTACATGGCATTTTTCTCATAATACGAACCAACTATAGTCAAAAGCTCTGTATGGAAAAGATCATTCTTCATCAGAAAAAACTACAACATACCCGATGAATAGAGCTCAGGTTATGTCCACCTCCATACTGAGAAGATAAAGTCTCGTCTAAGTTACTTGAAGGTATCACATGAGAAGGAGAAGGACTATCCAGAAAGCTTTCAGAACTATAAACTGAAGAGCCAAGATTTCCGTAACCAAATGCATCTCTGGCAGTGGCACGGGGAGGCAATCTATTTGTAAGGAATTCATTTCCATTTTGCACAAGGTTGTACTTCATATCTGCAGGATATTCATGTGCAGTATGGCCCGAAAATGCTTGCAGAGAGGGCAGGGAAAGATATCCATTCTTGTCAAGAAATTGATGAAAATGTGTTGAAGATTGAATTGTAGGATCCTGGGGAAGTGCGGATCTCATAGGTAGAGAAAAGGCACTTGGCTCAATGACCTGCAAGGTTCAACAACTGTCAAGTATATCAATGACTAACTATTAGGTCCAATTTATCTATGACTAAGATTTTAGGGCACTGATTTGGAACCTTTAAACTTTAGGTAAATGATATTATAGAACTTTCCATCAATGTTAACTCTTATTATTTTGGCATTTCTTATCTACATTAAGACTACAGAGTAAATTATTCCCGGTTATAAGTTGAAAAAATTATCATAGGATATTTATTAGGTTTTAAGCCTATATATCTAAACAGATTGGCATTAACATAATAGCCCGATTTCTTCTAGGAGAAAAAGTCCCCGTTCCTCCTAAAGCAGCCACTTCCTGCTAAATCAATGCATTTGCCAGAAGAGAACCATGAGAAACAACTCAACTTGATGTATCCAAGAAACCCAGCATGTATTTCCCCTCATCCATTTTAATTCGATACAGAATCCGTGCACATCAAGAAAATAAATAACACAGTGTTTGGATTAATAAGAAATATTGAAACAAATTTTGGAGATCATTAACTTCTGAGTAGTCCAAGCAATACGCAAGACTTGAACCATCTCTTTTTGGTTATTCTTCAACAAACAATGTTCCAGAGATATAAACATCATTAAATGACTATTCCTACCAAAGAATATCTGTTCTATGAATTCATTAGCATATGGCCTCAGGCAAAAAACAAAAAATGAGAGAACAGATGAATACTCTACATTGGACATGGAGATGGCAGGATTTCTTATAGATGATACTTCATTACTGTGTCTTGCGGGTTGTGATTGTGACGTAAGAAATGACAACAAATCACCAGGTATTGAATTTGGGTCAGCATACTGCATCAAGGTAAAAACAGAATAAACAGCTATTAAATTTCAAAAGTAAGCATGAACAAGTAAACAGCTATTCAAGAATAGAATCACGTAGATCATGTGCACAGATATATTTCATGTACAAAGCCCGTCAATACCAATAAGAAAACCAAAATAAAGAACTCAAGTATGAAAGGCTATAGTGTCACCAGTTCTCTTGGAAAAGTAAAATGGTTTCGACTCCCCAAGCCTGGCTGTTTCAAAGGCAGTGACGTATTCACCCAGCGAGATGTTAGGAAACTACGGTCTGAGACAGATGCTGTGATGTTGTGTTCATGCTCAACAATTTCCTGAGGAATAACATGGTTCACAGGCCATTGCTTAGGAGACGAAAGGAAATCACTGTTTTTATCACCTGCTGCTCCTTCAGGAACATCAAATCCAAGCTTCTTATAACCATAGTCTACAGAACTAAGGGAGACAACAAAATAAAATAAGTTGTACCGTAGCCAAAACAGACTATATATCCAAAAATAGGAAATGAAAAATAAATTGCCTTGCATCCAGGAACTGAGCTGAAGAATCATCTACAGCTGCAGACTTCACTTCCATGACATTTTTAGAAAGATGATTAGAAGTAAGAACCGCAGATGCAGAATTACTGCCGCTATTATATGTACCAAAACTCAAATGTGAACAGTCAGCACCCAAGGCTTGTAAATGAATTGGAATAACCACTGAAGAGTCATCTTCAAATGTTGGCACTTCTGGTTTAGACTCTCCTATACTTAATCGCTGGAGAATTGAAACAGAAGATGACACGTCTACAAAGACCATCAGCAAATTTATTTGAATAATCAATAGAATAATAGCGATCCATTACTAGACTTTGAGGAAAAAAAACACTGAAAAAGTAATAAATATTTCATCAAACAACGCTTTCCCATGTTTCAAGATTGAATAATGCAGCATATCCAAATATTGGTTTCATTCCTTTCTACAGATTCTGATACAAGGACAACACAACTTCCTAGAAAACTTAAACATTCACAGAAGTGAGGAAAATGAATTATAATACTTGAGATCAAAAACAGAGAAAAATAGTTCTAAAGGGCTTGAAAGACCCTTCTCAGTTCTATCATTAATATAGATAGAAATCTGATACAATACATAGATGGAAGATGAAGAGATTGTCCTAGACTGCTAGGAACAATCATTATAGATACCCCAACACACAACTGCCTACTTTAGGCCCTGCTATACTAGGTAGACTTAATAATTATTCTAACACTCCCCCTCAAGCTGGAGCATACAGATTGTATGTACCAAGCTTGGAACAAATAAACTCAATCCGAGGTCCCCTTAACGACTTAGTCAACACATCTGCGAGTTGGTCATTTGATCCAACAAACTCAGTACATATTTCTTTTGACAATAATTTTTCCCGAACAAAATGACAATCAATTTCTATATGTTTGGTTCTCTCGTGAAACACTGGATTTGATGCAATGTGAAGAGCAGCTTGGTTATCACAATACATCTTCATACTCTGGATGTTACAGAAGTTAAGCTCTTGAAGGAACTGCTTCACCCATATAAGTTCACATGTTAATGAAGCCATTGCCCTATATTCAGCTTCAGCTGTTGATCGAGCCACTACATTTTGTTTCTTACTTTTCCATGAGATAATGTTTCCTCCAAGGAAAACACAATATCCAGTAGTAGATCGTCTATCAATAGGAGAACCTGCCCAATCAGCATCACAATATCCTGATACTTGAAGGCTTCCTTTCTCTTCATATAACAGCCCTTGCCCGGGAGCCTTTTTCACATACCTTAGAATGCGAATGATAGCATTCCAATGGCCAACACATGGAGCTTGCATAAACTGACTAACCACTCCAACTGCAAAAGATAGATCCGGCCTTGTAATAGTGAGATAGATTAGTTTTCCAACTAGCCTCCTATATCTCTCCGGGTCGGAGAATAATTCACCTCCTTCTGTTGTTAATTTCTGATTTGGATCCATAGGGCTATCAACCGGTCTACAATCAATCATGTCTGTTTCTTGCAAAATATCCAGAGCATACTTCCTTTGGGAGATTACAACTCCATCTTTTGACTGAGCTACTTCAATGCCTAGGAAGTATTTGAGGCTCCCAAGATCCTTGGTTTGAAAATGTTTACACAAGTACTCCTTCAATTGAGATATTCCAGCAGCATCATTTCCTGTAATAACTATATCATCAACATATACTATCAAGTAAACACATTTCACGGGAGATGAATGATAATAAAAGACTGAATGATCTGCTTCACTGCGTTTTAGCCCAAATTTTTGAATAATGGAGCTAAACTTTCCAAACCAAGCACGTGGTGATTGCTTGAGCCCATATAGAGATCGGTTCAATTTACAAACCATACCAGACTCCCCCTGAGCAACAAACCCCGGAGGTTGCTCCATATACACTTCTTCCTCAAGATCACCATGGAGAAAGGCATTTTTGATATCCAACTGATGAAGTGGCCAATGACGAATGGCGGCCATGGCAAAGAACAATCGAATGGTAGTCATCTTGGCCACGGGAGAAAAGGTGTCACAATAATCAAGACCATAAACCTGAGTGTACCCTTTTGCAACCAGTCGGGCTTTGAGCCTATCAATGTCACCATTAGGGCCGACTTTAATGGCATATACCCATCGACAACCAACAGCCTTTTTGCCCGGGGGAAGTGGCACAAGCTCCCAAGTATGACTGTGGTCAAGAGCCTGCATTTCTTCAATCATGGCTTGTAGCCATCCAGGATGATCAAGTGCTTCTTTCACATTTTTAGGAATAACCACAGGAGATATTGAGGATAAAAGGGAATAAAAGGAGGGCGACACTCGGTGATAACTAAGAAAATTATAAATGGGATGAGGGTTGCGAGTGGAACGAGTACCTTTTCTGAGAGCAATGGGCCAACCAAAATCATCTTCACCAGGAGGCGTGACAGGAGATGGTGACGGAGAAGAATATGAAGGAGGAGATCCACCATTTGCTGGAAGAGGATTACTCACCGGGGTACTGTGTCGAAGGATATCAGTATGGGGAGAGGAAGGTTCGGGAGGACCTTGGGCATGACTTGGACTGACTGAGGGATTGGAGATATTAGATTCAACCACTGGAAGAGGAAGGACCTGGTGGAGGATATGAATATCTTGAACAGAGGGTGAGAAGAAAGGTGTCTGTTCAAAGAAGGTAACATTGGCAGACATGTAGTACTTTTTGGTTTCAGGGGAGTAACACCGGTACCCTTTTTGAAGCCGAGAATAGCCCAAAAAGACACATTTGATTGCACGAGCAGAGAGCTTGTCGAGCCCCGGAGACATGTCGTGAACAAAACAAACACAACCAAAGACGCGAGGAGAGGTGTGAAAGAGAGGATCATTGGGAAAGAGAATGGAGAAAGGGACTTTATTATTGAGGGAGGAGGAGGGCATCCTATTAATAAGAAAACATGCAGTTAAGATGGCATCCCCCCAGTGATGAACAGGAATATGAGCACTAAGCAAAAGGGTACGAGCCGTTTCAACCAAGTGTCTATTTTTTCTTTCGGCTATACCATTTTGCTGGGGTGTATGAGGACAAGTGGACTGATGTAAAATACCATGGGAGCTAAGAAGTGAAGAAAAAGTTAATGAGAAATACTCTTTAGCATTATCACTTCTTAAGACTTTAATTACATGACCAAATTGGTTCTTGATTTCATTCAAAAAGGATGTGAAAATGGGTAACAATTCAGAGCGATCTTTCATTAGATAAACCCAAGTACATCTAGAATACTCATCAATAAAAGTAACAAAATACCTAAAACCAAAAGAAGAGACGCGACTAGGTCCCCAGACATCAGAATGAATAATAGAGAAACTAGAAGTACACATTGATTGAGACCTTTTGGGAAAGACAGATCTAACATGTTTTCCTAGTTGACAGGACTCACATTCTAAAGTCTGAAGACCACTAAGTTCAGGACACATCTATTTTAACTTTGACAAGTGAGGATGGCCAAACCGATCATGTAACACTTTAGGGGGAAGAGCTGCAACACAAGATACCCGTGGGCGAGATCCAAAATGGTATAAACCTCCAGCTTCATATCCTTCTCCAATCTGTCTCCCCGAGCCACGCTCCTGTATAACAAAAGATTTTGAATCGAAAGTTATTGAACAATCTAACATTTTGGTTAACTGACTTAGGGAAATTAAATTGAATGGACAATTAGGGACAAAAAGAACAGATTTCAGAGTTAGAGAGGGAGACAGGGAGACTTGACCGACTCCCTTTGAACAAGTTTTAGAGCCATTTGCAAGGGTAATGAAATGGGGTTTCTCTTGGAGGGAAAGGGTTGAGAACAATGAGTTATTACCAGAAATGTGATCCGAAGCACCCGAGTCAATTACCCATGAATTTAGACCTTCCATGGATTGAGACATGCAAGCTGTGGACGTACTTGGGGATTGAGATGATTGTGCCAAACTATTAGACTTTAATCGCAGATACTCTTGATACTCTTCCTCAGTGAACTTGGAGTTGGAAGTGGAAGTTTCAGCCTTAGAGATATTGACGGTTTTTGAAGGAAAGCCATGCAAGGAGTAGCAGTTTTCTTGGGTGTGACCCACCCTCTTACAGTAAGAGCATTGTGGACGTCCCCGACCTCCACGTCCTCCTCCTCTAGTGCCACGTCCTCCTCTTCCTCGCGTGGCAACCATGACAGATGGTTCCATTGTTTCATAAGCTTATTGAGACTGAGGCACAGGAACACGAAGAAGACGTGTGGTCAAGGCTTCCAAGGAAGGGACCTCATGACTTGTCAGAAGTTGATCTCTGATATGATTCATATCTGGATGCAAAGCACGGAGGATCATCACCATATAATACTTGTCAAGCTTCTTTTTGATATCTTCTGAAGATTCCGCTTCCAAGAACATTCTCAATTCTTCCACAGCTGCTTGGGCTTCAGTCATGAAGGAAACCATATCATGGTTTGTCATTTTGAGACAGGCAAGCTTGTTTGCGGTATCATAGAGACGTTGAATATCATTAGCATAAATGCTTTGAGCTTTCTTCCAAAAAGTGTGACATGTCTTAAAAGCTCTAAGAGATATCAAAAGTCGGGGTTCCACAGATTGCCATAATAGGGCACACAATTGGAAATCAGCTTGTTTCCATTGTTCAGCTTTGTCAGAAGATACTTGGCTCCCATCCTGCTCAAGGTGGTCATAATGTCCTTGACCAAGGAACCACATTTCCACAGCAGCAGACCAAGACAGATAATTCTTTCCGTTTAACTTTTCGGAAGTGATGGAGGGACTTCCAGAGAAAGAAAGAGCACTTCCAGACGCCATTCTGTGATAAAAGCAGGAGAAAGAACCAGAAAAACCGTGAAGAACCAGGGAAAAACGTGAAGAACCAGAAAACCCTAGGGTTGCTCACGGTTTTCTTCAAGGGGGAGCTTCTGGACACACCAAAGTGAGATTTTGAGGGGCTGAACGGACAGAGGAGCAGAGGGCGACAGCTACGGAGGTGGCGCGGCGACTTTCCGGTGAGCAGAGGGCGGCGCGTGGACAGCACGCGCCTGATCGCAGCGCACAAAGAGGCGGCGCGTGGCGGAGCGTGGAGGAGAATCAGGAGAGCCCACCGGTGGGGTTGGCCGTCGCGTGAAGAGGCGAACCAGATCCAGTGGTCGCCGGACGGAACTGTGACGGCGGACGGCGGCGGACGGCGGAGAACGGCGGCGAACGGCGGCGGACGGCGGCGAACGGTGGTGGACAGCAGCGGACAGATGTTGTATGGCGGACAACCAAGTTGGAGAGCTTCAAACTGCAGTGGACAGCTGCAGATAGTGGCGAGACAGCCGCGGACAACGGCGAACGGCACCGGACAGGTGCAAACAGCAGTAACAGTGCTGGTGGACAGGAAACCAGAGCAGGATGAACCTGCTCTGATACCAACTTGAGATCAAAAACAGAGAAAAATAGTTCTAAAGGGCTTGAAAGACCCTTCTCAGTTCTATCATTAATATAGATAAAAATCTGATACAATACATAGATGGAAGATGAAGAGATTGTCCTAGACTGCTAGGAACAATCATTATGGATACCCCAACACACAACTGCCTACTTTAGGCCCTGCTATACTAGGTAGACTTAATAATTATTCTAACAATAATCATCATCATTGAAAACATTCACAATTCAAATGTCAGGTGCGTGATCTACTGTGTAACCCAATTCACTGATTAACAAAAAATGACAATACAAAGGTGGTTTAATTTTTAGGTTCCAAAACCAACTTCATAGTCGTTAGGAAAGAAATGTGAATACCCAGTTAAACACTGAATAGTTTGTTATAAAAATATCTCCTCCAAATTCCAATACTCCAAAAAATGAAAAAGTTGATCATCGCACAGAAACAACCAAACCCTCTCACTAATGCAGCACCTACATGAATCAAATGCAATTTGCCACCACTAGGTTCTGTAAGAAAAACAAAGTATTTGTTAAACTATAGAAAAAAGAGTCATTGACCTGAAACCGTGTGTTTTTGAAACAGAAAGGATGTTTCATTTATATTGAGAAAATGAAATTAATAAAAATAAATAGAGATATGATATAATAAATTAAAACGTTTCTAATAATACTAATATATACATAGATGTGTGAGTATATGTCTGTATAGTATACATGTATGTGTGTGTATGTGTATAATCTAGATATCCCTTATTTCTATAATTGTAACAATACCAATAAACCCATTTAGGGTGGGCCTTTTAAGGTTTTTCTCAAGAAGTTAATTTTCGTCTCTGCACACCTCTTTTTAATATGACTACATAGAAAGAAGCCCGAACACTTCAAACTTGTAATTGTGCCATTACATGACATTTACATGTCGATCATGTGCAGTTACATGTAGCTGTAAGTCTAAAAATTTTATACTTGTATTCACAAATATAGGTTAAACCATTCACTTAGTCCCTACTATATATATAGTTGACCACATTTTAGTCTCAAATGAGGAAACTATGAGTTTTATTCCCTACACATGTATAAAAGTTAAACTTTGGTCGTTTGTGCTAACACCAGAAAAAACTCTCTGCGGTGTAAAACCACTGCAAGGACTTTCTGACTATGACAAACTCCAACAAAAAACTGTTCACGAACTAAATTTATAGATTTCTCATGTAGGAACTAAAACTTATTGGAAACAGGAAGAGTAATAGGGACCAAATGAATAGTTATATATTCCCACACCTGAGAATAATGAAGAGTTACCTTCATGATGCTTAAGAGAACTACGATGATCAGGGAAAAGAGTATTCCCAAAGTTAGAATTGGAATGAGATTGTAGTCCAGTGTTGCTGCTCAAAAGAGCCTGTTTGGTAGACATAGGAGCAGATTCAGTTTCTTCAGAAACAACATAATCACAAGCAACATCCCTCCATGAAACTGGGGCTACATCTAATTCACTATTCCTGTGTGAACATAATGCAGTATCATGCAAGCTAGGATGCTCGAGTGGCCCATCAGAATTTGAAGCATACATGTTTGGTGCCTGTGAATATCTAGCAATTGGATGCTCAATTACAGGCCATTCATCATGAAAAACTTGTTGCTCAGAATGATTTTGACAGGGAAGACCTAAACTTGACTCCAAATTTCTACATGCAGAAACTCCTGAGGTATTAAAGTTGTTCACAACATCTTGTGATGATGTTCTACCCATTTTTACAATGTCTGCCATTGAAAGATGCCCTTTTTTCACTCCTGTGATGGAGGGTTGAGGTCCTGAAGAGGCTTGGGCAGAATCCGATACAGAATGTCTTGTTATTAAGGACTGTCTTCCATTATCATTACTAAAATAATCACTGCATTAAATTTAAAATAAAACATATGGAGAGTAGTTAGAAATTTTATTCAAAAAAGTAATTAATAACAGTAACAATCTAATCAAAGTGATATCAATATGTATAAAAGGCAGGCAAATAAAAACATTTTGTTTATTACTTTTCTAAGAGATCATGTTAACACCAATGAAGACACAATATTTAAAAGTGAATCTTTTATTAAAAGGAGATTCAGCCTAATTAACATTTGAATAATGGACAACTTTAGTATGGTTACTGTGACCATGTAGAAAATTTTTTCTAGGAAATCCTTTAATGTACTTTAACATACAAATGACTACATTTCAATGATCTACACATGAAGAACTGAGAAATTGACTCACCACACTGACGGTAAAGGAAATTTCAAGACAAGTAATAGTAAGATAGTTCAACTTTCCAACTAATCTTTTGTACTTCTCAAGATCTAAGCAATACTCCCCAGATTAGGTAGGAGTTTGGTATTGGGATCCATAGGTGTCTCAACAAATTTTGAATTCATTAACACAATTTCGTTTAAAATATCTAATGCATACTTCCTTTGAAATAGAACAATACCATTGTTGGATTATACACAATCCCTAAAATATATCTAAGTCTGCCAAAATCTTTGGTCTGAAAGTGGTGACAAAGGTGTGGTTCATACATGAGATGTCATGGTGGCAGCCATTGTCTTTAAGAACAATATCATCAACATATACTATTAAATTGATACACTCAACACTTGAGCAAAGGCAAAAGAGTGAATGATCCGCACCACTGTGAGTTAGACCAAATTGTTGAACAAAACTGCTATATTTTCCAAACCAAGCCCTAGAAGATTGCTTGAGACCATATAAAGATTTGTGAAAACAACATACTAACCCATAAGACTCCCCTTGAGCAACAAAACCTAGAGGTTCTTCCATATAAATTTCTTCCTGCAAATCCCCATTAAGAAAAACATTTTTGACATCTAGTTGAGAAAGAGATCATTGTTGAAGAGCAATCATGGCTATAAATAAGAGAGCAAAAGTCATTTTTGCCACTAGAGAAAAAGCATCACACCATATTACAAACCAAAAATTTGTGTGTAACCTTTGACAGCAAGGCAAGCTCAAAGATGATCAAAAGTAACATCAAACCCAATTTGATACCAACCACCTACAACAGATTTCCCAAATGATAATGGGACAAGCTCCCAAGTCCCACCTTCTTGAAGAACACTTATTTCACAAGCATGACCTAACTAATGCCAACCAGGATCAGCTAAGGCATCACCTACAGATTTTGGAATTATCAGAAAAGAAATAGATGAAAGGAAGTGTAAAATGGTTGAGGTTGTCTACAAACTCTCCCCAAATTACTTTGGATCATTACAAATTATTGCACACATAGACAAAGTGATCTAAGAACTCAAGCTCCCAAATTCAGCATAAGTACTGTTAGCATATTTACCTTATTTATCATGATTATATTGTGTCTAGGGTTACCTTATTTATCATGATTATATTGTGTCTAGGGTTACCCTATTTATCATGATTATATTGTGTCTATATTACCCTATTTATCATGATTATATTGTGTCAATTTACTTTTATAAATAGAAGATTATGAGAGGGGTCAATCAAACCCTATAAAATTATTTTAAAGTTTAATTCTCAAGTTGGTACCAGAGCAGGTTGTCTGAATCTTTTCTACCTTTGCCACCGGTGGCCTGTGGCCGCTGCCACCGGCGGCCTTAAAAATTTCATCTTTACTTAAATACCTCAATGAGTTGTTCTGTTCTGGTTTCTATCTAGTCTCCAAACCTTAGTTGTTGTCTGCAATTGTCCGGCACTGTTTGCCGCTGTCTGGCACTATTTACCGCTCTCTGGTGTCGTTTGTTGTTGTCTGGTGCCATTTACCGTGGCACTATTTTTCATTTACATAAGTTTGTCACCATCAACCTCTGATTCCTGTCATTCTGACACCGTCCGCAAATGCTCGCCACTGACCACCGCCACAGTTTAGTCTGGCGACCAATGGATCTGGATTGCCTCCTTGAGCCATGGTCAACCTTGCCTGTGTCAAGGGCTAGTTCTCATCCAAGCATCGCCACGTGTGCCACATCTGTTCAACCTCCATCGTCACTGTCGTCTTGTTTTCTCTGGCGAAGTTGGGGGTTTTGTGCGCATCGAGGAGCGCGACCCATCCTGGTTGTCGTTGCCACATTCTCCTCCACATGCAACGTCATGCAGGACTTCTCTACGATCAGCTTCCAACGTGTGTTTGTCACGCGCCACCTTTCAAGTGTCGAAATTACACTGTGACACTTCCATTCGTCTCACCGGAGCCTCGTGAGTGCATTTTGGTCCTTGTTTCTTAGTTTTGGTGGTTGTAACTCAGACCTACGGTTTTCTCCTTTGGTTGTTTTGGAACCCTAAGTCCTTCAGATCACTGTTTCATCATTGTTTGACTCATCGAATCATGTTGAGTCCATATACGTCATTGGTTCTTGATTTCAAAGTTAGCAGACCGCTCTTGACACCACTTCGTCACATTTTTCTTCAATCGTTATTGGTAACCTTCTCCTTGGGCCCGAGTCTAGTTTGTTTAGCATGTAGTTCTTGTGATACAGTGTTAAGTATCACCATTTGGGTTAACACCATTTGGGAGTAGTGTAGCACAAAACCTTTGGACCTCCAACCTGTCTTTGGCCTTTAATGTCATCATATGTCTCAATCTTTGTTCCTCGAATTTGTCAACCTTACAGTTCTCAACACAATCCAACCATGGTTCCTAGTGGGGCTTTGATGTATAAAGGAGACCATTATGACATTTCACCTTCATGATTATATTGTGTCTAGGGTTACCCTATTTATCATTATTATAGTGTATAGGATTACCCTATTTATCATGATTATATTGTGTCTATGTTACCCTATTTATCATGATTATATTGTGTCAATTTATTTTTATAAATAAAAGATTATGAGAGGGGTCAATCAAGCCCTATAGAATTATTTTACAGTTTAATTCTCAAGTAGTACAACTAGTCTTCCATGTATCACACTCAAGTGATCCCTCACGTATAGCACTCAAGTAGCCAATTTTACCTTAAGTTTGACTTTAAAGACCTTCAATGCCACCTTACTATAATTTGTGTTGGCCACTTGTGTGGGGCAAGGCTACGGGCAACTTTGATGAGTGGCAAGTTTTGTGGAGGTCCAAGCCCATTAAAAAGGCCACTTAGGAGATTGCTTCCTCCATTCCTGAAAATATTCCTATGCTTAGCCTTGAGTACTAATCTATTAGGGGCATGTATTGTTAGGAAGCAACACCCAAATAGAAATAAGCCTATGATGGTTTATTCTTGTAGACCCAAGTATGGTATGTAGTGCCACTGGCTTAGTTAGATTGGGAAGGGTATAAAGGGGTCCATTTGATTGTAGAATCATCCAGGAGAGTGGTTATCAGAAAATGGGTGCAAAGAGTGTTCTCTTTTGCTTGGGAGGGTTTGGCCTAGTCACATTTCTGTTAGGTTTCTTGGAACCAAGAAACCAAATTTCAAATTCAGTGTAAGAAATTATCACACAAATCTTACTACACAATGTATAATCACACTTTAATTAGGAAAAACATAATGCAGAAAACATCCAACAGCTTCCAAGGGAAGAAATTCCCTTCTACACAAGACAAGCCCTGTTCTAAAACAAAAATACACACACCTGCAAGAGGAACCGTTTCCACTTTAAAAGATAACCCCTACTAGACTAAATAACTTCCTTTAACCACTCATAAATTGTCCAACTACTGTTAACTGTTTTGTAACTTCTAATTTTGAACCTTTTTCCTAACATACACCTTAAAAGTCTTATTAATACTCCTCAGATTCCGAACAATCTTGTCCTCAAGGTGAAAATCTGAAAATTGATCGCGAATGGTCTTTATCTTCTTTCTTCAAGCTCCTCTTCCTCTTCATTCTCCCCCAAATTTAACACCCGAAGGTTCTTATCAGAACATTTATGACCAGGACAGTATGGTCCTCCACATTGAAAACATATGCCCTCTTCTCTTCGCTTAATATATTTAGCATAGGGTGACATTAAATAATAGGACAATCAAAGCATCAAAACAACACATGGATTATCCCATGGAATAAAATGTGACATTAAACCACACTCCATCAACAATAACAATTTGAATTCACATAAGCTACCAAATTGCATTAGAAAACTCACCTTTTAATACTGTTCATCAAATCATGAGTTGTAGGACCCATAACTGAAGCACTAACACATACTGACCCACCCTCCCCCTTGCCATTAGCTTTATAATGCTCTGACATTAAGTTACACATATTTGACAAGGTAAGGCAATGCAATAGTAAAAAACCACGTCAATATACTAGCTGCGTGTACCAGAAATTGCATGATGTTCCGCAATCAGAGAAGATACCGTTATAAGTCACATGTGCTAATCCACTTTGTACAACACTGCAATCTCTGCCAGTTTTGCCTCCGCGACTCAAGCCTACATTCTTACCCCTAGTCCTTGAATTGAAGGGGCCCTTCATTTGAAGTTTAAAAAGCAAACAGATTATTCATCCCACAATTGGCTCAATCTTATCTCAATGATCATGAACAATGTCATACGAGGAATACCTCTTTTTTCTTTTCACGTTTATTTTTCACCTCATGAAATGTATCTGCAGTTAAGATATTGGAAACTACCAAGCTTAAAGATATATAAATCATGCCAACAATTCATAGATCATAACACTCAGAGTAAGATTTTTAAGTGGCCACTGTAGATATAACTTATAAAATAATTATTACAAAAGCCAATTACTTAATTATAAGAGAATTCATAATTGGATGGCATGGTGGTATTTGGTAAACATTCACAATATCAATGCATCCTAATTAGATTCAAATAAATAAAAGGATGCAGGATTGTCACTCACAGAAAATACACATGTTATCTACCAAAAACAATGAATAAAACTAACAATTTAATTTCCATGCACCATCCGTGAAATGATTTTAGTTCTGTAACCGCATGAACTAAAACTTCTAGGATAGTCATTATAAAAGCGCCGACACGTTATAATTAATTTCATAGATAAAAAATGCAGATAAATCATAATACACAATATGAAGTCAGAGAAATCACTTTTAGACTATTCTTTCTTTCTTTCAATTTCTGAAATAGCGTATGGAAACATAATCTCCCCAGAATCATAACACAAACTAAAAATATAAAAGGAAGCAACCACTTTCTCATCTTCATCAATTTCTCATGCAACAAAACAACGAGAAAAGGACAAGACGTTCCACTGCAACAAAGAAAGCAAGAAAAGGAACACAGTATCGAAGAGCAAAACCTTGAGAGAGAAGCTTCTCAACGGCGCGGTTTAAGTCCATGTCACATTCCTCGAGCACAGCGTAGATCTCATGCTCCGTGCAGTCCACGATCTCCTTCACGCTCTGCACCACCCTCTCCGTCGCCACTGGCATGGCGCTCTCCGCTGCAACGTGTTCTTCGCCGCCGTTCATGTTTCTTGTTTCACTTCCCGTTCTTCACCCTCCGTAAAGTTTGTCGCAGTTTCTATCCTTTTAGCCAGAATACTCTGATCAAACAAACGGAACCTTTTCGCACTCACAAACCTTTTCAACTTCTCGCGCTTCAGCTTTATTATATATATATATATATATATATATATATATATATATATATATATATATATATATATATATATATCGGTTTTTTTTTTTTCTGACTTGTGGACTGCGGTTGAGTAATCCACACAGTCACGGGGGCACACGCTGTTGTCACGAACTGTGATGTTTGGGGCTCTCACGATAAAGGCTTGTTTAAGCACATTTTCGCCACGTCTTTGGAAATATGACTGTGATTGGTTGATGTGGGGAAGGTCGGAATGACGTGGAAGATTAGATGCTTGGAAGATCGAATTTTAAGATTTTCTTTTATTATTTTAATATATTCTTATTCTTGTTAATATATTATTATTCTTATTCCTTCACATTTAAAATAAAGTTGTTCTAATTTTAAGATTTAAATTTTTATCTCCTCGAGATTGAGATAAAATTGCATGTTTAAAAAGACAATAGTTTTATAATTTATAAAAGTTAATAATATGAATTCATTTATAAGCTTTTTCTTACCGTTTTTTTATTATTTC
Source organism: Vigna nakashimae (assembly GCA_034642375.1). NCBI lineage: Eukaryota > Viridiplantae > Streptophyta > Magnoliopsida > Fabales > Fabaceae > Vigna > Vigna nakashimae. The sequence continues at coordinate 37,018,729 of CM067762.1, read as the reverse complement.
AACATAAAATTTAATAATTGTATTTTAATTATAATAAAAGGTTAAATATGTTTTTTATAAAATTAATTTCTTTTTAAAACTTTGGTTTATTATTTTTAGAATGGCGTGAATTTCATTATTTTAATCAAAATTTATTAATTTTATTTGAAGTTTTAAACGCGTTTTTCAATTGACTTTGAAAAAAACATTAAATAATGTAAACAATTCAAATGCTATGATGAAATGCGTTTGAAACATCAAATAAACTTAACAAATTTTGGTTGAAATGACTAAATCTATACATTTCTAAAGTTGAGAAACTAAATCAGACTAAAGTTTTAAAAATAGACTAATTACAATTTTCATTAAAAGTTAAAGGATACAAAACATATTTAACCCAAATCACAATATTTTTAGTGATCAACATATCACAATTTTAACTTATTAAAAAGAGCAATATGATTATAAATAATGTTTTAGCAAAGTTTTAGGGCAACAAATTTCAACACAATTTTAGCATTTACAAAATGATAATTTTAGTTCTCCTTATATATTTAAAAGAGTCTTTATATAAATTTTATAAGAGATGACCATTACAAACCCTTTTTTGTTCTTCTTGTTATTATTTGTCTAACTTTGACATAGAGAAGCATTGAGTGATGAAACATTAAATTTGTTTATCTTCTTTGATAGTTAATAGTGGACAACATTTATATTCATGAGTTGCATAGTGTTTTACTTCTTTAACTGACAAAATAGCACACTTTACTAGTCAAATAGATTGGATAGAGTTGACATGCTTATGTCATAAAATTAACCAAAATTTCAACTTCAGCATGAATCTTAAGAAATATTTGAATATGCTTTGAACTTAAGTGCAAGAAAGTGGTTTTAAGCCTAACTCAACCCCACAAAATCAGCTTGTAAGGTGAGATTTGCACCCCACTTATATATTATAATTTGGCCTTATCTCTAGTCGATGTGTGACTTCCAACACACCCCCTTCACGCCGAGGTATAGACATCTCGAGCGTGAGAATAGAATTAATAGATGGTCCGATAGTGGCCCGACAACGGGTTGAACAGAATGCCCACATAAATATCGCTAGGATAGGCTTCAACCATGACTTTGATACCATATTAAGAAGTGGACTCTTAAGCCTAACTCAACCCCACAAAATCGACTTGTAAGGTGAGGTTTGCACCCCATTTATATATTATAACTTGGCCTTATCTCTAGTCGATGTAGGACTTCCAACATTAAACTCAAACTTTGGAATATTCTTCATGTGTGTCAACTTAAAAGTCTTCGTCTATATTTATTGTGAACTTAAAATTTTTTTCTATACTTATTGTTTGTTATCAATTGAAGTGAAACTTGACATAGTACAGTTGCTACATGTTTTCAAGCTTTAAATTCAATCAAAACATTCAAGGTATTTAAGTTTTGCCCCCAACATTTAGTCATATTTAACACATTTAATCTCACACAATAATAAAATATTAAAAAACTTAATTCAAGTCATGGGATAAGACAAGTTGCCAACACTTTAACCTGTACAAATTACAAGTTATGTAAAATGAGCTTGCATTATATGTAATCTATTTTTGGATAGACCTATGTGGGAAATTGGACTTAAATGTCTAATTCACCAACATTTTGTTTTAATGTAGATTATTGACCAACTCATATAACTCATCCACATTATCATTCCTAACTTTTTTTCATAAACAAATTAATGCATATTATTGTACAAGCACTAGTACAAAAACAGCGTATAACACCACGCGTTCAACATCCAACCACTGAATAACCAAGGTTAAAAATGACCGGTGGTAGTTTTATAAATAAAAGCAATTATTAAACGTTGTTTAGAACTGTAATTCGACATAAAAGGATATAAATGTCGAATACCACAGAGTTCGACGTCAAAAGGTTAGTGAATTCAATAAAAATTTGAGCGAGAGATTGAAAATTCAGTCACTTTATCTTAACGCGCGAGACGTTCTTCACTTCTCGAACGAAGTTTGACGATTATCACATGTAATCTTTCTTTCATTTGATACAAATGCATGTTAATTAACTACTTTATGTATGATTTTCGTTTGTTTTGACCGATTATTTTCGTGCTCTTGTCCTTCATTGGTGCATTCTGCTTTCTCTCTCACTGGTGACGACACTTTATTCCGACGAACCCACCTTTTGAAGGTTATTTTTCATTTTCATTTTGAAGAACTTATTTTTTGAACTTGTTTGTTGTTTTTTTTGTTGAACTTGTTTGTTGTTGTTGTTTGGTTGAACTTGTTTGTTGTTGTTGTTGTTTGATTGAACTTGTTTGTTGTTGGTTATTGTTGTTTGTTGTTGATGCTACACTACACGTTCATAGTTCTTGCTTTATAAAATAGGGTTAAATATGTTTTTAGTCCCTTAACTATCAAGCGATTTTGGGTTTAGTCCCTATTCGAAAGTTTTGTTCATTTTAGTCCTTTAAGTATTGAAACTCTTATAATTAGTCCTTAAAATTGAACGACGTTAACTTTTGTTTAATGTGGCAAACGACAAGTCACGTGTGATGCCAACTTATTTTAGGTGGGTGCCACATATCTTTTCTTCTCTGAAAGTTCTCCCAACATAATGTGACCTAATCAAACTCTGCTGAAAGGGAACCCCAACTTTTGCATCACCAAGCATAGCCACAACCCTAGAATCAGGAACAACAATCACAATATCCTACAACCCTAGAATCAGGAACAACAGTCACAATATCACAGTCCACGGGACTCTGGTTAAAATATCCCCAAATCTTCTACGAGACTCGATCAAATCAAGCGTGCAGGTTTCAAAGGCGAAGACAACAGCGTTCTTGCTTCTCCTCCCCATGACGATGGGACAGAAGCCGAAGGGGTCACGAACGACCACTAGTTTGTCCTCGATAACAAAGACGAGGGAATAGGCATCCTTCAGCTTCTCGCAGGCGTCAACGATGCGGAGGATGAAGGGGCGATGCTTGGAGGTAGCGATGAGGTGGAGGACGACCTCGGTGTCGGAGGTGGGGTTGAAGATGAAGCCAAAGTCCTCGAGGTCGGACCGAAGATTGCGGTAGTCTAATCCTTTTCCTTATTTTCTTCGCAGAATCCTAGAATGTCATCGCCAAGGTTCACTGGAGGAGGTGGGGCGTTGGAGTATTTTGTCGAAGCGAGTGGATTCACCGAGAGATCCATTCCGGCGGCCACCATGAACAACCCGAACAACGTCGCGACTGCCACCGCAAACCTCCACCCTCTCTACCGAACCCAACAACAGAACCTCCCGCAATGTTTCTAGATCCTGCCTCGCAGATTGTTATATGCCAAACACCAACCCTTATGGATAAACGCAACCATTAGTAGTAATCACTTCGACACTGACTACTACCTGTGAATAAAAGAAAACAACATGTTATTATAATATGAACTAAAAAAATGGTTTTTATGGAAAAGTCAATCTCCACGGGGACTTTCTCTGTGCTGGTCAATGATGATTTGAGGAAAAGTTTGGAGCTTGGAGTTAACTCCAAGAAGAAGGACTCAAGGCCATGTGTTGACCTTTGAAAGAGATGCATATTCTTTTGTGGAAAAGTTTAGAGCTTGGAAAAGCAGCAACAAAAGGGTGGTTGATGTTACCAAGCTATTGGAACTCTGATTTGGGCATGCCACAAAATGGGGTTCGACTTTTTGGTCCTCTTCCGGTTCTCGTTCAGGTGGCTGAAGAAGATCATGGATCACCAACTTCTGGAATTGGAGAAACAACTTCTGGAAGATAACGATGAAGGAGAAGCCGATGTTGTGTCCTTCGTAACCACCAGCGAGTGGTCTGAAACATATCAAAAAAAAAAAAAGAAAAGCAACGTGATAAATAGTAAGGAAGGAAGGTGGCATCACACACGTGGACTTACCATTTGCCACATCAAACAAAAGTTAACATCGTTCAATCTTAAGGACTAATTATAAGAGTTTCAATACTTAGAGGATTAAAATGAACAAAACTTTTGAATAGGGACTAAACCTAAAATCGTTTGATAGTTAAAGGACTAAAAACATATTTAACCCTATAAAATACTAAAAACTGAAATTTGTTATTTTTTTTTTCTTTTTCAAGTCTCGTAGAGTTGTAAAATAGGATCACAATTAATTAAGAAAAATAAAAAAAAAATTGATTAACGCTTATATTGACAAAATTCGATGTCAAGTTAACATCGTATATTGACAAAATTCAATGTTAGTTTAACGTTGAATTTTTTAAATCCGACATCAATTTAACGTCTCCTAATATAACGTCGTTCGCGAAGTCGTCGTTAAAAGCTTAAAATATTCGACGTTGTAATTTTTTGTTAGTGAAAACAGGTCTATGTCAGCAAATGGAGATAGATGTCTTATGTGAGAAGATGATGTTGGTCGTAACATGTGTATATGTGCAATTGTAATAAATCTATTATTTTATGGTTTATTTGTAAATCTAAGTATTGATTTAGATCAAATTTTGCTCTTTGATAATGAGATATACTTAATATAAATTTTTCAAAAGATATCGCTTACCCTTTCAAGTGTATCTTTGATGTGTAGATTTATGTGCTATTTTTATAATTTTTTTTTTTAACATTTTAATGATTGTATCATCTATATATGTAAAACTACAAAAGATATATATATATATATATATATAAGAAAAATTTATTTGTTATTTATTATTAAATATTTGTATTTATATACCTATTGTATATGTTTAACTTATATTTTGAAATGTTATATAGTTTTAAATTGGATAGGATGCAGATAAAATTTCATTAAATCTTTACATTATTTGTGTAGTTTGTTAACAAAAAATATCTGCACATGTCTTTAATAATTTTTATACTGTAATTGGATAATTTTTTATTATTAAATTACTTTTGTTCTCAACTGATTTAGTAATAAGTGAAATGAAAGTATTACTAAATGAAACTAATCCAATGTGTAAATCAAATGGATAAAATCATCTTACCGTAATCAGGCATATTTAATTTCACCAATTAAAAGTATAATTGTCTTAAAAAGTTTCGAAACAAAAACATCTTTTTGTTATAATCTTATATTTAAACTATTTAAGATATTTGATGCGATATTTGAATCTTGTAATATTAAAACAAACAACTAGCTAATGCTATATTTATCTCAACCTATTGTAAAATATACAATTTAGACTTAATATATATATTTTATTTCTGAAAATTGAAGTACTTTTGATTTTGTTTCCTTAAATTTAAATAAGTATTTATAAATTTGTAAATTTGAAAAAGATATTATTTTAATGTTTACATTAAATATTTTTAATCTATTAAATTTAATATTTAAGGACTAAAACTATATTTAGGTTTTTTTCTTTTAAATTTGAGGATCAGAATAAAAATCTACCTTAAATATAGGAAAAAAAAAACAATTAAACCAAAACATTTATTACCAATATTCATAACAAAATTGAGGCAATAGGACTCTAGTGAATTGTATATTTTGGAAATTGACCTAATGTTGAGCGACTTATAACTTTGTGACTTGACTTTAAAAAATGGTGTTGATAGAATAATATGAAAAATATTGGTTCCAATTATTGTAGGATGTGATGTGATCATAGTCACGTTGTCTCAATCCATGGATAGGTGTGACTTGTAAGGCTATGCATGGATGATCATATTATTCGAGGATAAAGAACTGATGGTCAAATACTCAGGCATCTCTAATCAAGATATATTTAAATAATATATTTAAGAATTGAGTGAAGTAAAATAGATTTTCACACTCGTTTTGTTTGAAAAAAACGGAAATGAAGATTTTTCTTAGAATTTATAAACTCGAATGGAAGTAATTAATAAACAAGTATTTTAAAATATATGCAAAGATTTTAGATATAAAAACGTTAAAATATATATTTATTTGTTTAATTAAATTTTAAGAACCTTCTAAATTTAAATATTGGTTAAATATGTTTTTAATCTTTCAACTATTAAATATTTTGGGTTTAGTCCATCTTTCAAACTTTACTTCATTTTCATCTCTCTCCTTGATGCAACGGTTAGATTTAGTTCTCAAATACTAATGACGTTAATTTTTGTGTGATCTGGCGTGATTTGGTTAACGGCGTGCCACGTTTCATGTCATGTGTACTTCTTTAGCACATACTCTCCTTCTCATCTGCCTGCAAATTTCCCAACAACGATAGGGTTCTTCCTTGCACCACCACGCCGACGATCACCTTGCAACATTCTAGCCCCAATCGCGCTCTAATGAATCTCGACCATAAACCGCAAGGTGACCTCCATCTCCACTACTCAAGAAACCCCGAAATCGTGTCACTACCTTCCCACTTACAACCCTAAATTGCGAAACGCGAGTTCACATCTTTGTCTTCTCCCTCGCGCAACTCGTGTTACCACCAGAAACCAACCACCTACAGAAATCGTGCAACAATGACAACCTTCACCTCCATGTTCATCCTCTTTGCGTACCCAATCAGAAATTGCAAAATGCAACGTCATCTTCTTTATCGCATCAGAAATGTGAAACCCGTCGCGAGAGTTCTCCCCTGCAATCAAATTCAACGAACAAAAAAATTCCCAATTTAGCAAACCCTAATCGCAATGTCCCCAAAATCGCGAAACAGAGAATTGCGCCACCATGGGAATCATGATTTGCCCTAATCATGCAACGACCACCCTCCTTTCCCAGCCCTATGACAAACCAATGAAAACCTTCATCACAAAGCCCATACGCCACCTATAAGACCCTAGGAAAATGTGGCAAATAAGGAATAATGTACTTATGAGACTTAGACCTTATTGCTTGATAATTGATGATTACATGTTTTCTAAAATTATAATTATTAAGTTTATTATTTAATGTTATTATTGATTAAGTGAAACATATGATTGGTATAATGTTATTTGAGTGATTTATGTAGTGTGTTGTTATTAATATGATGTATTGGATTGAGGGTAGAAGAATGATTTAGGATTGAATAGGTGTGGGCCAAATTCTAGAAGGAAAGATAGTTAAAGTAAACTTTTGGATTTTAATTTGTATTGTGCGCCCAAAGGCAAAAAGGTCATTTTATCCTAATTAATTAGTGCATAAATTAAGTTTTGGGAGTGTAGAAAGGAAAGGAAAGGAAAATAAATCTGAAATTCAAATATTTAGTGGTTGTTGATATTATTTTAATTAAAAAGATAAAGATAGAATAAGAAAAGATAAAAAAAAAGCAGAAAGGGAAACTAGGGTTCATAATTGTGTCCTACATCAAAAACAAAAAAGAGAGATAGAGAAGCGGTTTTGGGGAGAGAAGAGGAAGAACTGCTAAAAACCTTAGAGATTGGTGGTGTTTTAGAGTATAGACAAAGCTCTAGAATTGGCCAAGGTATCACAAAGCTTACTTTTGTTTGTTAATTCTTGTATGTTATATGTGTTCTTGGTTATTTTGATTAATAATCCTTGTTGATATATGTTTATATGATTATGATTATGGTTGTATGTTGGTCTTTTTGAGCAAGGGTCTATGTATGTATGAGCATAGGGTTTATGTAATATTTGTGTTGGGGTTTTCCTATGAATGTATGTATTGTCGGGTTATCCCAATGAAGGGTTTAAGGCTAAGGGAGAATAAAGTTAGGAGGCTTGGGGGTTTTCCATGCAAATGCATGTGTAAGGGTGTGATAATAATGATATGCATTATAATTGTGTTATTTGGGTTATAATATGTATAATGATTGAATTTGGATAATTCAAGTGTTGTGATGTATGTGTTTGAGTATGTTTACAAGGGTATGTGATGCTTGAATGCATGAATGATGTTTTGGGGGAGTTTTCTTGTGATTAAAGGTTGTTGCATGTGTGTTTACATACTTGAATTATGTCTAAGATATGTTTCGTTTCATAGATAATTGATTATTCTTAATGATAATCGATTATTGCGCGTTGATATTGAGTCTGATTGCGGGAATAATCGATTATCAATTATGATAATTGATTATCCCTTCTTGCGTGATGTTTTTGGGTAATTTTTACCGAGCTAATCGATTATCAAAAGTGATAATCGATTATCATAGTGTATTTTGGTGAAAAATGGTGAATTCGATGAAGAATGGATGTGGTTCAAGCCTAAGAAGCAGTGGAACGCGTTGGTACGCAAGGAATGAGAGTAATGGGCATGTTTAGGGTTAAATTTGACTTGTGATTGTGAATTGGAGTATAAATGAGTATTGAGATGTATTGGAGTATGTGATTGATAAGCATGAGAGTGGAGAATATGTCTACTTGTTGTACCTAGTAAATCATGGTGTTATCTACAGATAGGTGCTTCCTTTTGCCTTGTGTACATTGGAAGGGTTATTTGGGTATTGAACCTTCCTTGTGAGGGTTGAAGGTGTTTTTCTTGTCTTTGTGTGGAAGGATTACATGTTCCTTAGCTAGATTGCGGGACTACTCGAATGTATCTATATGGGGAATCTATAAATGAGGTTGTAGGAGCGGCTATAGTCAGTGAGGTAGGGTACATGAGTGTGACTGATTCTTTCCACTATGGTGTTTATAGTATGGTAATGCTCATGGTTTTTTTCATTACTTAGATAGTCATGATGGTGGTGTATCTATGATCGTGATCATAGTGCTTGAGATGCTCCAGGTGATGCTATGTGATAGTTGTGTTACTATAATAGTTATAGTAAATAGTTAGCATATATGTTAATGAGTGAATATACCAAGGGTCTATGTGTGAGATGTTAGTGAGGACATTAAGGATTATAGATCAAGGATCGATGGTCAAGGATTGAGAATTGAGTAATTCGTTTTGATGAATTGTTATGTTAGAGGATTAGGAATCCTATTGTTATTACTCATATGTGTGAGATGTTTGATTATTTTTTATTTAATCAGTATGTTTATATAATGTTATTATGATTGTTTTATCGGTAACTTACCCATACGTGTTTGTGTCGTGTGTTTGTGAATGAAATTATCGACGATGATCGTATAATGCATTATACGTGAGCATAAGATGTTGTAGATGGTGTTAAGGCATGATAGATTCAAGAGATGACAGGGGACAAACTTAGGGTTTTTATTCAAAGTTATTGCATTTGAATTTTAGACAAAGTAATTGAAGTTGTTTTAATTCCTTCGTTATTTCTATTGGACAACTGTTTTAAGAACTATTATGTTTTAAAATAAATTATGATGTTAAATGTTGAGATTTTTTAAAATACATTTCCGCAAAAGTTGTAGTTTAAATTTTTACCGATTTTTTACTAGCCCGTGACACCCTAGAAATTTAGGGTGTCACACTGCCACGAGTTCGCCATCACTTGAAATAAAGACCTATAAAAAAAAATCATAGAACCACCATCAAACCCATGAGTGTTGTTGCTCTCTCGCGTTCTCGCTGCTGATAACGGTTGAAAATATCGTTATCTGTGCTGTAATTTTGATACTAAATGCACCATTTTCTGCTTAAAAACTTTCTTGAAATCATGACAAATTTATGAACATCGAAAAACGACGCCAAAAACTTGTTTAACCCTCGGCAAGTGTGACCGAATCGTATCAAATAATAAACTCGGTAAGACCAAGTATCGTTCTCCCAAAGGACTCACGACCTAGTTAGTTATATGATTTCTTGATTAGTTAAGACTTGTGAACAAATTCTTGAGGTTTCAAATGCAAAAGACAATAAGTAAACATGTATGCATGAGTTTTGATCAATGAAAAAGAGGAACACAAACACTTTGAATGAATTAGATGGATGAGTATGTTGGGATAATCAATTTCATTTTATCCAGTCCCATATACTTTAGGAATTCAACATTCTTTTCATCAATGTTAATGCCACTATCTAAATTACCTTGCAAGAAAGCCTATCCTTAATTACGAGTTCATACAATTCCTAGCATCCCTAATAATTAATTCTGAAGCACAGAAGCTTAACGGCAACCAACCCTCATATCTCTATGTCTAGGCAATATGCTATTGGGAGAATTTCCCTGGATCTAGATTTCCCCATATGTTCCCATATCGACAAAATCAATAATCATGACATCGAATGAGTTAAACAATGCATGCTTTGAGCAAAGAAGAAAAACCCTAACTAATGATGAAAGAACACATGTATCATAAATATGATGTTTAAACACAAAATTCCAAATATGAGAGCTTCATAAGATTACATTGATTCTCCAACAACAATACAAAGTTTAGTTCACCATATTCATGGTGAAACTAGATGAACAATAATGGAAGAATGAAAGATAAAACCTAGAAAGTTGAGTAGGTAGCCTTAGCATCCCAGATCTTCCTCCAAGGGGTGGAAAAGTGAGTGTTTGCTTCGTACTCTACCAAAGATACAAACCCTAGGAAGTCCTAAAGCTTATATACTATTCGAAATATTACAAAAAAATGGGCCTAGGCCCAAAAGACCACCGCTCAGCGGTAAACTGCCGCTCAGCGGTAAACTAGCGCTGAGCGGTACTTGTGGCTTCTCTTCTTTTCCACTTTTTGAGTTCTTTTCTGATGCCATCTCTATCCTTCTTCACTTCTTTCATCAAATTCATCTTAAAACATGCATAAAACATTGAAATCAAGCATAAACCTGTCCAACTCTCTTATTTCTAAAAATATGAACAAAAGCATGATTTTAAGCTAGTTTCTAAGTGTTAAAGGTTGCTTTTAGTATCAATTTTAAGCATGAAAATAACAATTTTTCAATTGTTATCAGTCATCTTAAAGCTCTTGATCTTCACATTTAATTACTAGGAATTCTAGGAAATGCATGAACTAGTGATTAAGGACAAACTTATTTCGCCGAGGGATCGGGTTTAAGTGATTTAGTGAGTGACGTTAACATTAATGCATAAAGAAGAATTCTTACGTACATGAGAGGGAACTTGGCGAAATCTAACCCTAACAACATACTCATCTCATTTTAAACAACATTCGTTCATCATTGTGCTACTTTGCTATCGATCAACTTGCATTCATATTTAATTTTCTGTTTTTGCATTTGAAACCAATGTCTCGTTTTCTTTAAGTCTTAATCAATCAAGTTATCACACGACTGTCTAGTGCCGAGAGTCTCTTGGGACACAATACTTGGTCTTACCATTTTATATTACTTGTGCGATTCGATACACTTGCCGATCCATCAATAAGTTTTTGGCGCCGTTGCCGGGGACTCACGATTTAAACTATTCTATTTGTGTTATTCTTGATTAACTTTGACTTTATTTTTTTTATCCTATTTTTAATTTGTGTTTTATGTCGTTTGTTTTTGTTTTAGTGCTAACAATGTTTTCTAGGGTTTTGTGTCTAGTGCTTGCAGGATGCAATTTGGAAAAGAAGTTAACTATATGGACACTCAATTCCACCAAGGTGATTTCAACCACTGTTGGAAACCTTACTTAAACATGTGTCAAAGTCAATTTGGGCAAGCTGCCGAACAATTTGATAGGCTGCCACAACAACAATGGCAGCAACTACCCTCTCTTTAAAAAGAATGACTAAGAAGGATGACACACTTCAACATTTAATGTAGATGCCTGATTCTCATCATAAAAGCACTCAAGCAACATTCAGAAGGATAGGGGGGCATCTTTGTCACATAATTCAGAAGCTAGATGATCTTGGGAGTAACATGAAAGTTAACCCTATGGAGGAATCTCAAGCTATTATCACTAGAAGTCACAATGTTTTAGATGAGAGAAAAATAGAGAGAAAAGAAGAATGGTTGAGTGAAAAAGAGAAAGATGTAAAGGAAGAGGAAGAAAAAGAAGAGAGAAAAAGTGAGGTTGAGAGAAAAGAAACAAAAGAGGTTGAGAGAGAAAAGAAAAAAATTGAGAAAAATCTTTTGTACCCTAAGGAGTGTTCCAAGGAGGAAAAAGATAGGGAACAAAAGAAAACGAGAGAGAAGGAGCATGAGAGAAAAAAGAAAGAATCATATGAAAAACCCCTTCCTCACCCAAAGAAGTATCATAGGAAGGATAAGGAAAAACAGTTTGAGCGTTTCATGGAAATCTTCAAGAAATTGGAGATTAAAATTCCTATGATTGGGACACTGCAACAGGTTCCTAGTTATATTAAATTCCTGAAAATATTCAACAAAAAGAAAAAAAAATATCCAGAAAAGGGAACAATTGAGGCACAGGGCAATTGTAGTGGGTCAAGCTAGTGACATTAAAGAAACGCTTGCTGGGAGGCAACCCAATTTCTGATTATGTTTTTTTTTTAATTTAGTAGTGTGGTGTGGATTTGATTTTGTTTTGCAGTAATGACAACATCTGTTGATGGATGCTGGACAACATCTATTGAGGGATGCTAAAAGGATTCAAATAACAACATTTACTGATGGATGCTGCTACGATGAATGCTAGCCCATTTTTCTGAACTTTTCTTTTTAGTTGATTTAATTGTGTGTTTTTTATTTGATTTTTTCTTTGTGTGTTTGAGTTTTTTTCAGGTTAAATATTGCTTCTGATGGCAGTAATGATAGCATCTACTAATGGATGTTGTTATGGAAGAGGACAATGACTAGACATCTACTAATGGATGTTAGGTGATTAGACATCTACTAATGGATGTTGATGAAGATGAGAAAGATTGGTGTCTACTGAGGGATACCAATAAAGATAAGAAATATTAGCATCTACTGATGGATGCTATGTGATTAGACATCTACTGATGGATCTCACTGACAACATCTACTGATGGATGCTATGATGATGAAGATGGTGTCAAGCTAGTGACGTTAAAGAAGCGCTTACTGGGAGGCAACCCAACTTTCTAATCCTTTCTGTTTAATCAATTGTTTTGTTATTGTACTTTGCTTGAATGAACCATACTACTTTGATTCAACTAGGTTGTGTTTTGTGATAAGTATTGCTTTGTGATATTCTAGTGTATTGATTGATGTTGAGATGATGCATGATGTGCTAATATACAAGTGATGACTCACAGTGTATGAAATAGGTGCTTGAGGTAAAACTTGATTGAGATACTGACCAGGGTGTTTTTTTTTTAATTCTAGGACTTGTGAGTTTACTTGTGTGAGATTTGGGCTTCAAAGTTTTTTGTTAATAATTGATATTACTTTGGAAACATGAATCATTTTGCCCAAATTTTCTATGATTGAACTACTTGCTTGCAGGTTTCATATGATCAAGGCAATCTTTTGTTATCCCTTATTCTTTTAGCCTTCACATGAATTTTTGCCAACTGAAAAGAGAATAAAGTGTTCTAACCTTTGAACCTTGAGCCTTATGTATGTTTGAAAAACCTTTTTTTTGAAAATCTTTACCTTGAGTTGAGTTGAGAACATTTGATGGGGTATTGACAAAGGTTCAAGGTTGGGGTTGTTGGAAAGATTGAGAAAGGAAAAAGAAAAAGCGTTGAGCTAAGTAGTGAGTACTTAAAAAGAAAAAGCAAAAGAAAAAGAAAAATGAAAAGAAAAGAAAAGAAAAACTCAATGCAAGGGAAAGTTGGGAAAAAGAAAGTGAGTTTGTGCTTGAATGATGAAATCATAAATGCCTATCTTAACTCAAGGATTTTTCTGACCAGAAAAACCAATTTTCTTCTTAGCCCACCATGTTACAAGCCATGAAAAGCCCTTGTGATGAGAACTTGCTTGTGAGTATGTTTGATTGTGGTTAAATGAAAGGCAAAGTTAATTTGTGACATTACGATAGCAGAGTGAAAAAGACACCAACACCTCACTATACACCTTTGAGTTGAGTGATACACTTTTGAGTGCTTGAGTGAAACACTTTCCTTGGTCAGAAGTAGTTCTTTGAATTTCTGATTACATCTTTGCTTGGTTATTTAATCATTCTTAAGGATAACATCTGTTGAATTATATGAGCATCACATTGATTTTGATTGGATTAAGGCATCTACATATCTTGATTGACATCCTTATGCTAAGTTGATAAAAGTGATTTCTTGTCCTGGAAGAAAAAGGTTTTGAAAAATGTTGAATCATTGTAGTAATTGTTCTGAAAAGCTGAGTTACAATCTGTTTTGCTTGAGGACAAGCAAAGTTCTTAGTTTGGGGTTATGATAACGGTTGAAAATATCGTTATCTATGATGTAATTTTAATACTAAATGCACCCTTTTCTGCTTAGAAACTTGCTTGAAATCATGATTTTTTGTTAAGTTGTGTGAATAAGAGAGTTGAGGTTGAACTTAATGATTTTATGGCTAAATTCCCTTATTTTAGTAGGTTAATGAAGTGATTTGGAAGAGGAGACAAAGTATGAAGGAGTCGGAACTCAAGGAGCGAGCAAAACTACAGAAAAAAGAAAAAAATGCAGTGTTGAAAAAATCTGCGAGGCTTGGGCGCCCCTCAAAGGGGCTTGAGCGCCAGAAGTGCACTACACACCGCTTGGGCGTCCCCTCAGGGAGGCTTTGTTACCAATGAGAAGCATTGGTGTTTTGAAGTTAGTAATTTTGATGATGCTACAAAGTGAAGAATATGAAGACTCTTGCTGCATCAAGTTTAAAAGCATATCTGCGCAATGATCAGCGAAGAAAAAGAACAAGAGTAAGTTGCAGACCGAACGATTGCTATGAGACGAAGACCGAACGACTACAATCAGATAAAGGTCAACTACTGTTTATGGTCGGACACTGTTCATGGCCGAACGAAGCTTAAGACCGAAAGGTAGAAGGCATGACCAAGATCAAGTGGGGCATGAACGAGATCGAGCGGGTGGACGCTGAAGTTGAGAGCAAAGGCATAACTGAGACCGAGCAGTCGTAATAATTGGAGACCGAACGGTTGTAATAATTGAAGGTCGAATGCAGTAAAAGACCGAATAGTTTGTTGCACTTCAAGGCATGACCGAACAGTTTAAGACTTGACTAAGACCAAGTAGTTCGGACCGAGCGGTAACGAGGAATGACTGAGACCGAGCAGCTAGCACCGAACATTGGAAAGATATAAGTAACCAAGCTAGGCTGTGACAAATTAAACCGAGCGGTTGAAGATGAAGAACTCGAGCCGATTGGTTGAAGAGTTAAAAATCCAACTTGTTCCAAGTCTCGCATATAATCGATTATCACTTACAATAATCGATTATCACTGGCAGTTGTAATGCGTCTTTTCAGTTTCAGACCAGTAGGCTTTATATACCTTCACCAAGCACTTTAGAAAAGAACTCTGAGCTTTCTAAGAATACAATGTAACTGAGGAAGTTCTAAAAAGCTTGTTCATTGCATTGCCTGGTCTCGTGAATAGGAGAAGCTCGCTGATGGAATCCTACCTGTACTTAGTGTTCTCTTTTAGTATTTTTATATTTTATTGTATATGTGTATTAGCTTGCAAGGAGCATGGGTTACTATAAATACCCAGCTCCTATCTTTGTAATGGACTTTTGAGATTAATGAGAATTGAGTTTTCTGAAATAAGAAACTATTCCCTTTTGAAAGTCATAGGCTAGAGAGTCCAAAGACTCCCTCTAGCCACCTTCCAAGCACCTCTCACTTTCATTTTCCATTCCACCGTGCTTTTCTCTCATCACACACCATCACCATTACTCCAATCCGCTTAAGCACAGTGGTGTCAACCCCTCTTGGCCACGTGTCCTCCTTTCTCTGGCGCACATCATCTACCACCGTACACGCGTCAGCGTTCCTTTCCTCCACCTCTTCATTCAGCCACGCGTGACGTCTTTCACGCTTCACTTTCATTCCTCTCCCGTGGAACTTCACCACATTTCTCTCATTTTCCACTTCGAAGAAACCTCATCAACTAGGGTTTTCTTCTTAAGTGCATCACCATCACAGATCCACGTCTCATCCTTCGTAAGTTTCATTTCTCTTCATGAATATACATCTCCTTCCATATCCGCGCCTCATCTTCACCGTTTCTTCAATTTCCACCGATTAAAAACCTTCTTTCCCTGATTAAATCCATTTTCCACCGATTCAACTTTGATTTCCGCTAATCAATCGGTCCAGTTTAGTGATTCCTCACCATTCTAGGGTTCTTCATGTTCTTCTCTATTTTTAGGGTTTTCTACCGAAAAAACCCTAGTTTCTTGAGTTCTCAGATTCATGCGTTTCTCAATCATTCCGTTGCGTCATTCTTCGTCGGAGAAGCTTCGAGGAGGTCAGGTTCGTGTTCGCGCAGCTTCAATCGGCCTCTCCTTGGAGCTCTTCCATCATCTCGCGCTTTGTTTATCAAAGGTCGGAGTGATTCTCTTTGAGTTGGCAACGCTGCTATCTTCCAGTTCGTTGGTCGAAGGAAGATTCTGACTGCACTGTTTCGGTTCGTTGGTCGAAGGAAAGTGTGGTTGTTTGCTTCTGGTTCGTTGGTCGAAGGAAGCACCCTTCTCGTTCGTTCGCCGAAGGAAGGTTTTATCATTCTTATTGCATTTACTATATTGTAACTGAAAAACTGTTTTTAGTGAAAAAGGTTAATCATTATTCATAGTGATTAATGACTGGGCATAAAATCTTTTGATTCGAACCAGGATAAAAATCATTTGTGTGATTTTTCTACTCCCTACTCTCTTTATATTTCCGTACATCAAATGTTCGATAAATTTTCTCTAAGAAAACTAATTTTATAAAAAACGGACAATCTTAACTTGAGTTGTGATCGAACACGCTTTCCGCTATTCGCTAATTTTTATTTCGCTGCACGACTCTACGATACTGGTTGTACCAACAATTGATATCAGAGCTTGCTTTGATATTCTTTCAAACTTTTGCGAAAATGGCCGGTCGTCAAACTCAAGTGTACACCAAAGGCTTCCATCAACAGACCACTAATTTTTAGTGGTGATAACTATGCATTTTTAGTTATGTGATTTGTTGATTAGCTAAGACTTACAAACGAAATAATTGAGATTTTATATGCAAGACAGAAAATAAACATGTATGCATGAAGTTTTGATCAATGGAAAAAAGCAAAAGATAAACACTTTCAATGAAATTTATGTATGAATATGTTGTTGGGGGTTCAATTTCATCTTATCCACTCTCATATATTTTAGGAATTCAACATTCAAATCATCATTGTTAATGCCACTCTCTAAAGTACCTTTCAAGAAGGCTTCTCCCTAATTACGAGTTCACACAATTCCTAGCATTCCTAATAATTAGTTCATCAAGTGCAGGAGCTTAACGACAACCAATATAATATTGGGAGTAATTCCCCGGATCTAGACTTCCCCGTACGTTCCCGTATCGACATAATCAATAATCATGCATTGAATGAGTTAAACAAAGCAAGCATTAAGCAAAGAGGAAAAACCCTAACTAATGATGAAAGAAAGCATAAATCTTAGATTAAGATGCAAGCATAAATTCCATATATGAAAGCTTCAAAAGATTACATTGATTCCCCAACAAACATACAAGGTTTAGTTCACCATATTCATGGTGAACCTAGATGAACAATAATGAAAGAATGAAAGATAGAACCCTAGAAAGGTGAAGAGGTAGCCTGAGCATCCAAGATCCTCCTTCAAAGGGGTGGAAGAGAGAGTGTTTGCTTCGTTTATGCCAAAGATACAAACCCTAGGACGTCCTAAAGCTTATATACTATACTAAAATTACAGAAAATCTAGGCCCAAGCCCATAAGTGTGCTGCTCAGCGGTAAAGTACCGCTCAACGGTGAGTGCGCGTCTTGTTTCTTCCCCTCAGCGGCCATTTTGCCCCTCAGCGGATCTCCCGTAAGCTCCTGAGTGCCGCTCAGCGGTAAACTGCCGCTCAGCGGTGACTTCGGCTTCTCCTTTTGCACTCTTGGATTTCTTTTCTGATTCCATCTCTCTCCTTCTTCACTTCTTTCACTAAATTCACCTTAAAACCTGCACAAAAACACTGAAATCAAGCATAAACATGTCCATCTCTCTTATTTCTGAAAATATGGATAAAAGCATGATTTCAAGCTAGTTTCTAAGTATAAAGGTTGCTTTTAGTATCAATTTTAAGCATGAAAATAATAGTTTTTCAACTGTTATCACAACCCCAAACTTAGAACTTTGCTTGTCCTCAAGCAAACAAGATGTAACTCAATCTTCAACCAATTCATATGATGGTTCACTCATTCAAAAATCCTCTTCTTCAAGATAAGTAAAAACTTCCATCAACCTTATGACCAAGAGTTCAATCAAGATGTGCACATGCTTTAGTGTTTACAAAGTCATTTAAATTTCAACAAATGCTATTTTTCATGAATGATCAATCAATTAAGCATGGATGTTCATGTGCTCATGGAATATTTCCTCACTAGGTAAAGAGTTTCACTCACACTCAAGTGTATAAGAGGTAATCTCTCATTCACTCTACTATCACAATGTCACATGAATCAACTTTGCCTTTCATTTTACCACAATCAAAAACATTCACAAGCATGCATCATCACAAGGACTTTTCAATGGCTTATAATGTGGCTGGGCTAACAAGAAAATTGGTTTTTCTGGATCACAAAATCCTTGAGTTAAGAGAATCATAACAACAATTATTCTTATTCATTCCGAACTTTCTTTTGCATTGAGCTTTGCTTTTTCTTTTCTTTTCTTTTTCTTTTCCTTTGCATATTCATATTCTTAATTCTTAGCTCTTAGCTCAATGCTTTTCCTTTTTCATGCTTTCCCAACAACCGATGGACAAATTTATGATCACCAAAATATGATGTAACAAACTTGTTTTACAATCGGCAAGTATGACCGAATCGTTCAAGTAATAAACTTGGTAAGACCAAGTATCGTTCTCCCAAAGGACTCACGGCCTAGTTTAGTTGTGTGGTTTGTTGATTAGCTAAGACTTAAGAACGAAATAATTGGAGTTTAATATGAAAAACAGAAAATAAACATGTATGCATGAGGTTTTGATCAATGGCAAAAGCAAAAGACAAGCACTTTCAATGAAATATATATATGAATATGTTGTTGGGGGTCAATTTCATCTCATCTACTCTCATATATTTTAGGAATTCAACATTCAAATCATCATTGTTAATGCCACTCTCTAAATTACCTTGTCAAGAAGGCCTATCCCTAATTACGAGTTCATACGATTCCTAGCATTCCTAATAATTAGTTCTCTTAGCACAGGAGCTTAACGACAACCAATATAATATTGGGAGAGATTCCCCGGATCTAGACTTCCCCGTACGTTCCCGTATCGACAAAATCAATAATCATGCATTGAATGAGTTAAACAAAGCAAGCATTAAGCAAAGAGGAAAAACCCTAACTAATGATGAAAGAAAGCATAAATCTTAGATTAAGATGCAAGCATAAATTCCATATATGAGAGCTTCAAAAGATTACATTGATTCCCCAACAAACATACAAGGTTTAGTTCACCATATTCATGGTGAACCTAGATGAACAATAATGAAAGAATGAAAGATAGAACCCTAGAAAGGTGAAGAGGTAGCCTGAGCATCCAAGATCCTCCTTCAAAGGGGTGGAAGAGAGAGTGTTTGCTTCGTTTCTGCCAAAGATACAAACCCTAGGACGTCCTAAAGCTTATATACTATTCTAAAATTACAGAAAATCTAGGCCCAAACCCATAAGTGTGCCGCTCAGCGGTAAAGTACCGCTCAGCGGTGAGTGCACGTCTGATAACAGTTGAAAAACTGTTATTTTCATGTTTAAAATTGATACTAAAAGCAACCTTTATGCTTAGAGACTAGCTTGAAATCATACTTTTATTCATATTTTCAGAAATAAGAGAGCTGGACAGGTTTATGCTTGATTTCAGTGTTTTTGTTCAGGTTTTAAGGTGAATTTGGTGAAAGAAGTGAAGAAGGAGAGAGATGAAATCAGAAAAGACATTAAAAAGTGCAAAAGGAGAAGCCGAAGTCACCGCTCAGCGGCAGTTTACCGCTGAGCGGCACTCAGGAGCTTACGGGAGATCTGCTGAGGGGCAAAATGGCCGCTGAGGGGAAGAAATGACTCACGCACTTAACGCTGAGCGGTACTTTACCGCTGAGCGGCACACTTATGGGCTTGGACCTAGATTTTTTGTAATTTTAGAATAGTATATAAGCTTTAGGACGTCCTAGGGTTTGTATCTTTGGCAGAAACGAGGCAAACACTTTCTCTTCCACCCCTTTGAAGGAGGATCTTGGATGCTCAGGCTACCTCTTCACCTTTTTAGGGTTTATTCTTTCATTCTTTCATTGTAATTCATCTAGGTTCACCATGAATATGGTGAACTAAACTCTGTATGTTTGTTGGGGAATTAATGTAATCTTTTGAAGCTCTCATATATGGAATCTGTTTTTACATCTTTTAATTAAGACTTATGCTTTCTTTCATCATTAGTTAGGGTTTTTCCTCTTTGCTTAATGCTTGCATTGTTTAACTCATTCGATGCATGATTATTGGTTTTGTCGATACGGGAACGTACGGGGAAGTCTAGATCCGGGGAATTTCTCCCAATATTATGTTGGTTGTCGTTAAGCTCCTGCACTTATGAACTGATCATTAGGAATGCTAGGAATTGTATGAACTCGTGATTAGGGAGAAGCCTTCTAGAAAGGTACTTTAGAGAGTGGCATTAACAATGATGATTTGAATGTTGAATTCCTAAAATATATGAGAGTGGATAAGATGAAATTGAACCCCCAACAACATATTCATACATAAATTTCATTGAAAGTGTTTATCTTTTGCTTTTTTCCATTGATCAAAACTTCATGCATACATGTTTATTTTCTGTCTTGCATATAAAATCTCAATTATTTCGTTTGTAAGTCTTAGCTAATCAACAAATCACATAACTAAACTAGGCCGTGAGTCCTTTGGGAAGAACGATACTTGGTCCTACCAAGTTTATTACTTGAACGATTCGGTCATACTTGCCGATTGAAAAACAAGTTTGTGACATCATATTTTGGTGCTCATAAATTTTGTCGCTCAGCGGTAAACTACCGCTGAGTGGTGACTTCGGCTTCTCCTTTTGCACTCTTTGATTTCTTTTCTGATTCCATCTCTCTCCTTCTTCACTTCTTTCACTAAATTCACCTTAAAACCTGCACAAAAACACTGAAATCAAGCATAAACCTGTCCAGCTCTCTTATTTATGAAAATATGGATAAAAGCATGATTTCAAGCTAGTTTCTAAGTATAAAGGTTGCTTTTAGTATCAATTTTAAGCATGAAAATAACAGTTTTTCAACTGTTATCAGGAAGTCCTCAGAGTCACACATGAGGGTACAGATGACGTGAAACGTGCAAGAAAGAACACGCTCATCTAGGAGTATGAGATGTTCAAAATGCAGCTTGGAGAAACAATTTCAGATGTTCAAAAGAGCTTCACTCACATTGTGAACCACTTGACACGGTTGGGTAAGACTTTTGACACTGATGAATTGAATGTAAAAATGTTAAAATCATTGGACAGGTCTTGGCAACCAAAGGTGACTCCCATCTTGGAGTCTCAAAACCTCACTCAGATGTCTATGACGATTCTATTTGGAATGTTTCGTGAGCGAGCTTTAGTTGAAAAGATTAACTACATAAGAGAATCAAGGCAAAAGAAAGATGTTTGCCTTCAAATCTAAAACTTCTAAGGGAAAAAGTTCAAAAAAAATTGAAGATGATGATTCCAATGATGAAGAAAACATGAGCCTCATGATAAAGAAGTTTGCAAAATTCATGAGAGCAAAAGGAAAAGATAAGTACCGTGAAGAAAGAAAAGAAAATCAAGGTTCTCCATCAAGCGTCAAGTGCTATGGATGCGGAGAAAGAGGACACGTGAAGACTGATTGTCCTAAGAACAAGAAAAGTGAAGAAAAGAAATAAAGAAGATTTCCCAAGAAGAAGAAAGCCTACATAGCATGGGAAGAAAACGCTTCTAGTTCTTCAAGTGCTAGTGAATCTGAAAAACTAGATGCTGCTCATAAAATTCTAAAAAATGATTTTAAAGATTTGCAAATTAAATATGAGAAAGCTTTAGATGAAGAAGTGGTATTAAGAAATAAAGTTAGTAATCTAGAAACTAAACTGTCTAAGTCTAATGCAAATGAACAACCTGTTGAATGCTTATTTTGTAAGAGTCATATGTTTGATATTAACATTCTTGAAAATCTACTTGCAAAGGCTTCCAAGTCTAACTCAAATGATAAAACTACCTTTAAAAGAAGCAAAAATGATAGTAAGAACATGCATCGTCACAAAATGTCTAGAATTAAGAGAACTCGTAAAGTTTGGGCTGAATAAGGAACTTTTGTGAGAAATAAGGTGCATGATGTTTGTTGTTTTTATTGCATGAAACATGGACAAACATCAAACAAATGCAACATTAAACTTTTTGGTGTTCCAAATGGCAAATATGCATGGGTTAAAGTTGTGAAATAATGTATGCTTGCATGAACTAACCCCAAGGACCCATAATGAGATTGGAGACCTAAATTCTTGCTCAATTTGTTTTGTAGGAACCTACTAAGTCAAAGAAGTCATTGTGGTATCTTGAGAGTGGTTGTTCAAGACCGGTGACAAGAAAAGGTTCATCTCTTTTGAGAAGAAAAAGCAAGGATTTGTAACATATGGGGATAACAACAAAGGTAAAATCATTGGAACCGGAGACATTGGAGGAGGAAACACGTTGACAATAAAAGACATCTTATACGTTGAAGGTTTCAAACACAATCTCCTAAGCATAAGTCAATTATGCGACAAAGGTCTCAAGGTAACTTTTGAAAGCGACAAATGCACTGTTTACTTTAAGAATTCTTTTGATATTGCTTTGCAAGGTGTTAGGCATAATAACATTTATTTGATTGATATTGAAAGTGAATCTAGTCATAGTATAACATGTTTAGTTACTAAGGAGGAAAATCCTTGGTTGTGGCATAAAAGAGCTGTACACATACACATATGCAAAATGAAGTGACATTTAAAGTTGCAAAATTATTGATATAGAAATATTCCACAGCGCTATTTCTCGAATAAAATCAAAAGAGGTGAAAACAAACTAAAATGTAGAAGCACTTGTGTGCAATGCTACTAAGGAAGCATAATCACCTTCCTTGCTCAGTAATGCTTAATATGTTCCCTTCTATGCTATGACACCATTTTTTACTATTATAATTAAACCAGCACCCTTTGTAGTGGATAGCCAATGAGCCACTACTATTGTGGTTCGATTCACCATAACGTGCTCTAGTGCATCTTTAACCACTTTTTCAGATTCTACATCAAATGCACTAGTGGCCTCATCTAGTAGTAATATTTTTGTATTCTTCACTATTCTCGTGCCATTGCTTCTCGTTGTTTCTGCCCTCCAAATAGTTGAATCCCTCTTTCGCCTACTATTGTGTCATAATCCTGCACATACAAATATTGCTCAGACCAATGCATACATTGTTCATAGCATCCTACGGTGTCTTAAAAAACTAGTACAAATTCTTATTTTTGTGCATATGGTTGCAATAGTCTTTAAGAGACCTGAGGTTATAGGACACCATACATTACATTTTATAAACATTTACTTACCATTTCAAAGATGTTAGTTACGGTATATAGATACAGTTCATATGAAATACAAGCAAATGTGATAAATGCATTAATAAAACATCACAAGGCAAATTGTGATTTTCATAAGAAATAATCGTTCACAAAAAAATTAATGGCAAAGGATTATTGACAAAATTGAATTCATGTCCATGGTATCTAAAAGCAAAGACTAACCTTAGTTGCAACTTTCAGTGGATCAACATTCTCATATAAGAGTTGATGTACTTGCTCATATGTAACAACTTTTTATAGTCTCCAAGTTCAACATAAAGCCTTTCAACAAGACCTCTAAGAGTAACATCTTTGGGATTTGTTGTATTTGCTTTTAAACCATAATGTCATGCCTGATCAAGATAACCTTGTTCTCTACATTTGAAAAAGTTTCATAACTCAATAATCATAATACTTCTTTCAACATTGTTTAAAATTAATATATGCATAATATTCATTAATGCAGAAAAGGCTTTTAACGTATGTTATTTTGGACTTTTTACGTCTGATCCCGACTTGATGTCTATTCGTATGACGTTGATGGGACGTCAGACCCCAGACCGACGTCTATATAAATGACTGACCTGTACAAGTCAGACATTTATATAGATGTCATATATGTACAAATCAAACGTCTATATAGATGTCTGATTGGGGGTGACATCAAACGTCTAAGACTCTGGCGCGAGCTCAGTCTCTGCAATCCATTGGACGTCTGTGTGTATTGACAAACGTATATAAACGTCCAACATGATATTAACAAATGTCTGCTAAGTGTTTTTCTTTTAAAAAATTATTTATTTTTATAATAAAATCACACCTAAAAAATAAAAAATTATCCCAGAACAGTATATATATATATATATATATATATATAATATGCGTTTCAACTAAACAAAGTTCTAAATAATCTAAAAACAATCCAAAACCTAAACTATCAAAAGTTAAACTTAAACTAAATGCAATTAATGTTCAAAAACAAATAGAAGCCTTCCTAGGTACATCTTTGCAGAAGATAAGTTGTCCATTCTTATCTTATCTGCTTAATTGCGTCCTGTGGTATAGGAGATGTACTCTTAAAGCGCTGCAAAATGAAGAAAGATTCATTATGTTTTCATATATGTTCAAAGATGAATTTGATTTGTAATGTATTGAAGGTTAACTTCATTACCTGATTTCAGTCATCTGTAATGACAGCTCGAATGATGGTCTTAATCCAAGACATCACATTGTAGCCACATTCCCATGAATCTAACTTCTTGTTACACTAAAATGACAAACTAAATAGTCAAGCATTTAGATCATTCAATAACATAGAAATTGTATTACAACTATAAATGACTTACAACCTTTGGATACAGGATTTGAACTAGCTGACCTCAGGATTTACCCATAACTCTATTTACATTGAAAACACACGGTAATATTAATATAACTATATTTATCATAAAAGTTGAAGGTCAACATGAATTTGAAACATAAAAAGAGAAACACTTACCCTTGAAGCATGTTTCTCAAGTCAGTTTTCATCTTCCTGTGTAGCGAACAAAACCATATAATTGTACATTGTCTGGGAATGATGACCATCTGCTGCCAGTGAGACCTATCATGAATCATAAATAGTTAGTAAACTAATTAAGTAAACTTTAATGAACTTTTACATAAAAAACCCGTACCCATCAATGTATGGCACAAGGTATACTTCTTTATTTGACTCAACCATCCATGTTTGCAATTGTGTTACCAGAAGGTTGAATGGACTGAGGTTCAACAAATCCATACATGGAAGACCAACCTTGGTCCACAATGAATGTATCCATGTACCTAAAACAACAAAGTTAAGTTGTTTAGAAACTAAGAATCTAAATAAAACTAATATGGAAGACAATATTAACTATCTTACATGCACTATAGTTGAAGGATGGAAATATTCAACATCCTGTATCCCCCAATGATCTCTAGTGCATCATTGAATGTGATATATACTGGCACATGAGTACACTTCTATTGGTCCTCTGTTCAACTTGGGTAATTTTGTCATGAGCTTTGCTAGAGGATCGTCCTCCGCTTCAGCCATCTCATCATTTTCATATATGACTGGCTCATGCATCGGCTGCTTCTAAGGACGTATGAACTGAACATAAAAATTTCAAAGTTATCAATAAATATTTTTAAATTTAACATAAAAAGGCTAATAATAAAAATATTATACCCGTGGTCTAGCAATGTGTGACATGATTAATGCTCTAGGCCGGACTATAAATGTTCCTATGGTTCCCCACAAAATGAATTTCTAAAGTGGGTACAAGCACCTGAGCTTGGGGATCCCGAACCTCATCAATCCTCACACGCACGTGGTGGGGTAATAGAAGAACACCATGAATAGTCTTGCTTCCCTTAAGTACTCGTCCAACATCCACAATGTGTGAGGGATCCCCATCAACCAACAACTCATATTGACCACTATACTTAGTAGGGTCTACAGCAGAGCATGATCCTCTAGTGTTGACCCGAGGTGGTGTTGGAGCTTCAGTGGGCAACCCCATGGTGCCCTGCGTCATGGATTGTAGCTTCTCTTCAAGCGCTCTTTGTATTTCTTTTTGTTCTTGTAGCTGTTCCATGAATCGTTGCTCCATTGATTTCATGTTTTGGTTGAGTATTTCCTCCCACTGAAGATCCATCTTCCTTAATGTCTCCTGACTCATGGATTAAGTGTTTTTTTGTGTAGGGCCAAAGTAGTCACAAAGACCAATCGCCCCACCAACTCCATATACACGTCTTGGGTGCTCGGGCTTTGCAATGACCGTTGTTAGAATGTCGTCCCTACCTTGGCCAACAAATGTTCTTTGAGTTTGCTGCTTAACCAACTCATCCTACATATAAAATAAAACTTTGTTACATAAAATATATGCGATGATAAATACACAATCAAACAATACTTTGGTTTGAACTTACAATTCTTTGTGAGATCAAGGCAACTGAGGAAGATGTCATTTTCCCATTATTTCTAGTCTGAGCAGCCTTCCACAGCTCGTACCTAGTAGGTGCAAGTGCTAGGTCAGGAGACTCAAGTCCTAACTCCTCCGCTCGACTCTTTCTCATCTTCTTCTCCAGTTTTGCATAACCACCTTGTGATAACACGTGTGGTGCATCATTTAGCCTTTGCTTTTATTGGGCGACTAACCTTTTAGCCTGTGAAACCATGTATATTCATAAATGTTAAATCATAATAAAAAAACATTAACTAAAGACTCTCTTGATGCACAAAACTGCATCCACTCCTCCTTTGTGAAAGTGTAATGCTAACATGGATTCTCATGTTGTCTGTCTCCAAAGACATATAGATGATAACAGTTGAAAAACTATTATTTTTATACTTAAAAGTGACTTCAATTACAACCTTTATGACTTATAAATTAGCTTGAACTCATGATTTTGTTGAATTATTGGAAATAATAGAGTTGGACAGGTTTTATGCTTGATTTCCTTGTTTTTGCAGGTTTTTAGATGAAATTGATGAAAAAAGTGAAAAGGGATAAAGATGGAATCAGAGAAGGACACAGAAAGTGCAAAAGAAGAGAAACCGCAAATTACCGTTAAGCGACACTCGCAAATTACCGCTGAGCGGCACCCGCAAAGAACCGTTGGCACCATTGAGGGAAAAATGGCGCTGAGGGGAAGAATTGACACACGCTACCACCGCTGAGCGACACTTTTATGGGCTTGGGTCTAATTTTCTGTATTTTTTAGAATTGTATATAAGTTTTAGGACGTCCTAGGGTTTGTATCTTTGGCTGGGACGAAGCATAAATACATTTTTCAGCCCGTGGGGGTAGAATTGGAGATGGTGACGACTCTCCTCTTCTCATTCTCGGATTTTTCTATCTCTTACATTCTTTCATTCCATTGTTCATCCAGTTCTTCCATGACGATGGAGAACTAAACTTTTTTTGTTGTTGGGGAGTCAATGTAATCCTTTTGAAACTCTCATGTATTGAATTTGTTCTTCAAGATCATTTTTATGATACATGCTTTCTTTCGTTAATAGTTAGGGTTTTTCCTCTTTGCTCAAAGCATGCATTGTTTAACTCATTCGATGTCATGATTATTGGTTTTGACGATATGGACACATACGGGGAAATCTAAATCTGGGGAATCTTTCCCAACAGTATATTACAAACCTAGTCATAAGAGTATGATAGTTGGTTGCCTTTAAGCTTTTATTCACTATAATGCATGATTAATTGCTAGGGAGACAAGATATTGTAAACTAGTGATTATGATTAGGCTTTCTTTGCCGAGTCATCGGGTTTAAAGTAATTTAGAAAGTGACATTAACATTAATGAAAAAAATGATGAATTCCTAAATACAAGAGAGTGGATAGGATGAAATTGATAAACCCCAACAACATATTCATCCATATATTTCAATTCACGTGTTTTGTTTCTTCTTGCCCATTGATCATCACATGCATACATATTTACTTTTCAGTCTTTTTGCATTTGAAACTTACAACAATTTGTTCACAAGTCTTAATTAATCAATAAATCAATAACTATCTAGGCAGTGAGTCTTTTGGGAGAACGATACTTGGTCTTACCAAGTTTATTACTTATACAATTTGGTTACACTTGCCGAGGGTTAACAAGTTTTTGACTCTGTTTACGGGGATTGAAGATTTGTTCATCAATAGACGTGTCAGTCTTGTCTTGAAATCCATCCATCTAGTCGGTACATGGGATAACAATTTCTTTCTAAGCTGACCAGTGTTTGGAATATCATAATTTTGTTGTTTAAAACAAAAAACATGTTAATGACATAATAAGAACAAAGAAAAAAGTATATCAAACTTCTTTTAAGTAAACATACTTGAATATCTTGCCATAAAAGGTTATTGTCGACCTTTGGGACGTCATCCCAAGATGCAAGAAGGATATAAACATTTGTTTTTTATAACACACCTAAATAACTCATAAACCTATCAGCATTTCGCCTTTATGGCACACCTGATCTTGGGTCAATGTCAACATGTCTCCTCTTGCCATCAACGCGTTGGGATGTCACATCTGGCAATCGTGTGACAGATCGACCACGTCTGCTGTTTCCTGATCCTAAGGTTGACATCAAATATGCTAAATAAAACAAGGCTTAATAGCCCTCATGGTCCCTATTTTGGTCAGGTTTTTTTGAAATGGTCATAGTTTTTTTTTCTGTTCAATATTGTTCTAAAGAATGTAATTTATGTTCAATTTAGTCCTTTTTGCAGACAGTGTTTAAATCGTTAACAGTCCATTGTCCAACTGTGCAAAACCCAAATGAGATGGCATTTAGAAGTTGCCACGTCACCATCTTCTTCAACCTTCAGCCCAAACAAAAATTGAAACCCTAATTTCTCTCTAGCCACCTAACCCTAGCGTTGCCACACCTAAACCCTCAAGCGGCTACCGCAATCACCAAAGACCTTCAAATGCAACCTAGAAGACCATCACTAGGACGCAGCTGCGACCACCTCCACGTGCCACCATCTTCATCGCGCGCCTTCACCATCATCTTCTTCCAAGTTCGCGCTGCCACCATAGCGCCGCTGCCAGCACCATGTTGTTGTGCCATCATCCTCTACTTCCACCATCAACCTCATGTCGCCGCCATGAAACGTACTTCCACCATCATCAATTACACCGGAAACCTGCATTAAATCCAATCCAGAAAACTCACAAAAACCCATAAACAACACCGCTATGATTCACGATGTTTTCGCGAGTTCTTCCTTCTCCATTGATGCAACCTAGTAGTTCGAAACCCTCAACCCTATTGCACATAAGAACCACCATATTGCAAACCTGCTTCTCCCTCGTATTGCACATCCACCTAGTGCAAGATCACCAACATCCATCACAAGGGCAAGGTTGCAACGTCTTCATCTTCTTCTTCATTAAGCCAACATCGTCGCGAGAGAGAACAAGAATCGTGACCACCACTAGCGCTCATCCATCATCACAAGAGCGAATGACCCTCCTCGATTAGGACACGTGACAACTCCACGTGGGCAGTTAAATGCCATCTCATTTGGGTATTAAAGAACTGGACAGTTGGTCGTTAACGATTTAAACGTTGTCTGCAAAAAGGACTAAATTGAACATAAATTACATTATTTAGGACAACATTGAACATAAAAACAAACTAGGACCATTTCGAATAAACTTGACGAAAATAGGGACCATCAGTGCTATTAAGCCATAAAATAACATTTAAAGTCACTAAAAAAATATCACAAAACCTATTAAGATATTGTTTTCTCCGAGATCCCTTCATTGTGATCACTACGAATTGTGTGATGTCATCGGCTACGTCATCAACCTTGTCTTCAATGGGTCTTGATGCAACAGATGTTGTCTCAAGTATATAAAGAGAATCTTCATCATCATATCCGTGCATGTTTTTTCCTTCCAAAACCACATACCATTTTTTATTTGCTGGATTATTTACGTAGAATATTTGTCTTACTTGACTAGCCATAATAAATGGTTCATCAGTGTAATTCATCTTGTTAAGGTCCACCAATGTGAAACCAAAGTCATCTGTCATGACATCGAAATTTATATCAACCCATTTACACTTGAAAATTGGGACTCTAAAACTAACATAATCAACTGCCCAATTTCTTGTATTATTCCAAAATAACTCATGGATGCTGTGATTGGATTTTTTTCTTTATAACTAGCAAAATGCACAAGCTCAGCTTGTTACAAAAATATTAATCATTTGTGTTAAATTTCAAACGGGAACTAAGTTTCACTCAATTTGATACTATTAAGTTAACATACCAATCATAATAACACAACAAAACTTTATCACATGCATATTCAAAAGCCAATAACATGCATACGCAAAAGCTAATATCATGCATACACAAAATTCAATAACATGTATATATCCAAAAGCCAACAACATTCAAACCCAAAAGCTAATAACATGCATATTCAAATGCCAAAAACATGCATACCGAAAAGCTAATAACATGCATAGACAAAAACTTTTAAGTAAGAATGTTAACCTTCTTAACAAATTAAAAACTTAGTGGAGGGAAATGGAGGAGGGGAAAACGCAAGAAATCGCCGCCTAAGAACGCAAGAAATGGCTGCCCAAGGACACGAGCAAAACTGCACAAAAACACAACGAAAACACATTTTAATCGGTTCAAATGGAAGATAATTCATCAAAGACTAATTTAATTGGAGCAAAACAAAGTTTAAACGGTCCAAAAGAGAGAAAACGCACTTGGAAAATGCAAACCGGGGAGAGAAAACGAGAGGAGAAAGATGATGAACAGTGCGCGTAACTGCCGGCGAGTTCGTGTTGCGGTAATAAAATGCATTTAGATGTCGGGGCCCCTTCCAAGCTGACGTTTAAAGCATTTAAAAATTTAAATTTGGTGGAGCCTTTTGGCGTCCGACATAAGGGGCCCCGACGTCTAAGGTCCATTTAGAAGTCGGAGCTGTCTAGCCGACATTTAAGGGCAATGGAATAGTCACTTTTTACCTACATCTGTAGGCCATTTGGCATCCGACATAGGGGCTCAGACATCTAATTCGTCTCAGACATCTAATTCGTCTCTAGACGTCTGGGTGGCTGGGTCGGACGTCTAAATGACGAAAAAAATGACTTTTGAAATTCTGGCGCGACCATTTTGGCGTCCAGTGGAGCTGTCTGACGTCTAAATAGACTATAGACATCAGACCCCCCCCAACCCGGACGTCTAATATGAATAAAAAAATCATTTTTTTTTACTTTTACGTATCTTTTTGGATTCTAATGGAGCTGTTTGACGTCTAAATAAACTATAGACGTCAGATCCCCTATATCGGACGTCTAAATACTCTTTTTAATTACAAAAATGTCACCGGTCATTTTCTATGTTAGATATTTGGGGTCGGACGTCTAAACGATGACGTCAAAGGCCTTTTCTAGATGAAATTTTAACCACCATCACAATTGAGGTAGGCGTATAGATTCATGTAGCTAAATTATTCCAGAAAAAGAACTTCACAAAAATAACATAGACAACAAAACTAAGAAGCCATCTCACATGGATCAGGTAAAAATCCTTGTCCAAAGAGATTAATCTTTAGGATTCAAATGAGGAGCAATTAGGTAAAAACTCATTGCTCTTTTATAATCCTGGAGTGAACTACAGACAAGTACCCATTCGACCTTCAAACCAATAATTAATTGTGAAAAAAAATTATTCACAAGACAAACCCAAATATAAACACACTAAGTCATTTATCATAAACATAGGATTAATTACCAATACCAATTGATACACTTAATAGAATCAAAACATCAACCCCTAATTTCTTTTTCTCTAAAATGATAAAAAAAATTCAAATATTTTAAATAAGTGAAAATAACCAAATAACAACAATAAAGAAAAACCAAAATGAACAACGAAAACTTACCAGTGATGTTTTTTCGTCTTCAATGTTGGTTTTTGCTTATAAATGTGCTTCCAATGGTGGTTGCAAAGAAACGAACGACGAAAAACTTCAAAACCCACGTGGTTTCGGCCTTCAAGGGTGCTTTGAAATGGTGGAATGTTCGACAAGAATCTGCATCCTTAAGATCTTCCATCCTAATCAACAAGGAAAACTCTTCCCGTGTCAACCCTACTCTCTCATAAACCCACACAACACAAACCACCAACGACAACAACAAAATAGGCTTTGCAAAACACCCTAAATGCGCAATCGAACAATGGAACGACTTTAGTGCTTTGAAGTAGAGGAACAGCGACGGACAAGGCTTTAGTCAACGTTAGAGGTCCGGTGGACGGTGCAAAGTTGGTGAATGATAGGTTCTGCGAAAATGGGTCTACAAGTGGAAAACGTTCTCTCTCGACTTCTCTCGCACAAATGAGCTTCCAATTTTTGGAGGCCCAAAATGAAGCTCGCCATGCTGGGTGCTCCTTCTCTCTAGGTTCTCTCCAATGTGATATTCTCTTTTTGAAATCTTAAAGTGAAGCCCGACACTTGAAACCCTTGCATCCTTTCATCTCCACGTCATTTACCTTTTCTAATTTCTTGTACACATAGACCACTAACATCACAACACGTGGTTGTGTCAAAATGTTGTCAAAAAATTGGTATCAAAATATCATTATTTATTGAAGGAACCTTAAATATGGAAAAATATTTAGGAAATACTTTACCAATTAAATCATTTATTGAGAATTTATAAATTAAAATATTCAACAATTCATATTTTCATATATATGTTTTTTTTTTGTGTTAATGATAACTTTTCTTTTTTACGAAAACTCAATTACATAACAATTCCAACATGGAAATTAGCATCTACATGGCACCGAACAACACAACGAGGCTCTCATTCATTCTTTTCAACTTTATCAATAACTGCTTATGCTTCAATAAAAAAACGCACCTCCTTCTCTCCATAACGAAGCCGAATACCTTCGATGGTCTCAGTCAAACCTAAGAAGAACCTGTTGTCGAAATCCATCGAGCTTTAGACCACCGTGCTTTGAAGTCAGCTAAAGGGTTTGCATTGAAGGTTGCACCGTTGTGGAACATAGAAATATAGGTGAGTAAATGGTGCCTCGTATTATCATTACTAGATTATTTGCGTCCTTCACAAACCACAGAAGCACCCAATTCCAATTGGGTTCTCTGCTGCAACACAAGCACAATGCTTTTCTTTTTAGGTTCAACACATTCACCTCTGGTGGGGACACCCGCATAGGTGACACCTTTACCGTGATTTACCTCATCAACTCATGTGGGTTGTCCCTGGAATTGGCCAGGAAAGTCTCCAAGAGTGTGAATTTGAAAACCCCAGATGGTCCAAATGCTGTTATTAACACTCTCAAGAACTATGGATTCTCCCAAACTCAGGTTGCAAAACTTGTCGAGAAGAATCCCCGTGTGCTTGTTGCAAAGGTGGAGAAGACCCTTTTGCCCAAACTCAAGTTCTTCCACTCTATTGGGGTTTCCAACACTGACATGCCTAAGATCGTGAATGATTGTCCTTCAATCTTGCGGAGGAGTCTGGGAAAATGCCTTCTGCCACGATACGAGATTATCAGGAGTATAGTTCGTGATGATCTGGAAGTTGTTAGAATTTTGAGAAAATCTCCAGTTGGTTTCATAATGTGTGACCTAAAGAAATGCTTGATTCCAAACATTAAGGTTTTGAGGCAGTCTGGGGTTCCTCAGGGTTCAATCTCTCTGCTGATGGTCAACTTCCCCTCTGCAACATTGATGAAGCATTCCAGATTTGTTAAAGTTGTCGAGAGAATTAAGAAATTGGGGTTTGACCCTACGAGAACAAGTTTTGTCATGGGTGTCCAAGTGCTTTTAACAATGCGTAAAGCGGCATGGGAATCGAGATTTGAGATTTATAAGAGGTGGGACTGGAACAGGGAAATAGTTCTTCAAGCGTTTCTGAAGTATCCCAATTTTATAAAATTGACCGACGAGACAATTACGAAAAAAATGACTTTCCTAGTTAAGGATATGGGTTTGCCATCATTGGAAATTGCCGCATATCCTCCAGTTCTAGTCTACAACTTGGAGAAGAGGATTATCCCTAGATTCTCAATAATTAAAATCTTGAAATCAAAAGGTTTGGTTAGGAGGAGTTTGAGTTTTGGTTACTATATGGGCATTAAGGAGAATGTTTTTTTGAAGAAATATGTCGATAGCTTTAAGGAACATTTGCCTCTCTTACCAGATGTCTACAAAGGATTGATTCATCGTGATGACGTAATGTAGACTTTGAAGGTATATGCAGGCTATTTTTCTAACTTTTAACTCTTCTATTTCAGTTCTAAAGTGAACTTAAGTTCTGTCTGCTTTTGTTTTTTGTGTCGATATAGTGAGTTTTGTTTTGCTTAAACAGGATGGAATTTTGTTCAGATTTATAGCATATGGGTTTTATAATCAAATATATAAATCTACTTACTGGCGATATTCAACTTAATTATCTTGATTGTTTATCTATTTTACAGTTTCAGTCAAATATAATTGCATTAAGTTATGCTAGTTTTACAATTCTTTAATAAATGAATTTTGTTTAGTTGTCTTCCAGGCCCAAGCTTACGACTCTTTTCAACTTGAAATTTGTCACTATATCTTGTCATGTCAGTGTATACTGCATACTGTTATAGGAAGTCATGGATACGTATAGTTTTGAACTTTTCTCAACTTCTGGTTATCTTTTCAGTAGCATATTATACTGTTGTTAGGAAAGATCGAGTGTCGTGCTCTTTCTCATTGAATGGAGCATTTGCCTTAGCCAAAGGTTTTAGCAGAAGAGATGTTAAGGGCAGAGCTTTGTTTCCTTAAATTTTTTCGGAGCTGCTTCTAGTTTAAAGGGTAGCACCATCTACAAGTATTATGGAGTGGGATGTTTAACCCATGGAAACCAGAAGTTGAAGCAGACCGGTTATTGCAAAAACCACTTCATGTGTGTGAAATGTAGAGCTGTCAAATTTTTTCAAAGCCCCAAGGCCAACCCTGGCCTTTTCTACACTGAGGCCCATTTTGTTTGACCCACCTTTGAGGGGGCTTTTTCCAGAGCCCCTAGCCCCCAAAACCCCAGAAAATGGGTTGGGATTAAGTTAGGGCCGGGTTAGCCCCTAGTCCCAAAACCCCATTTTTCTCTGTTGACCCTGGACATCCTGTTTTCTTGACAAACGTTTACCTTGAAGAGCTCCACAACAATCTACTGAGACGGCAGCGCATAGCAGTACAGGCGGCAACACAGCACTTGACGGCAACGCACGGTGGTATAGGCGGCGACGATATCAACGATTGAGTGGTTGAAAGAAGAATCGTGAACGAGGTTAGGTTTTCTTTCAAATACTTCTTCTCGTGCTTTTAGTTTCACCGTGATGTTCTGAGAACAGTTTACTCGGGTTACCAAATGAACACATCTTTCATCTATCATAAACTTATTCTCTACATTTCTCAATCTGGGTTAATCATCTCTCCATTACTTTTCAACCTTTTCTATATCTTTCTCTCTCTAAAAGCAATGCATTTTTTCTGATTACTTAAACATGTGGGGTTTTATTCTTTCCATGCGTAGAGATGAAGTTTTCTTATAGTTTGTTGCTCTGCTTCACTGGATCATATTTTTTCTTCTGTATACGATAGAACATATGTAATCTCTGAGATTTTGTTAATGTAATTTTTCCCATTAGAGTCAAGTAATTTATCATACAGAAGAATTTCTATATTCTAAAAGTCTTGCTTTTTCCATTCATGAATGGAGCTGAAGATTTGCCATTGATTTATGATCCTGACTTGCTTATATTGCTTATATATTTTTAAATCCCATAAGTGATGAGAATGGAGATTGGAAAAGACATTAGACCTCAACTTTCTTGTAAGGTTTTCTATACAAGGACTAGATTGCTTTTTGTTACCAACCTTTCCACGTTATATATTGGCGATATTTCCAAACGTTAGGAACATATATATCATCATTGCTAGAGCTGTAGCCTGCAGGGAATTCAAATATCTGAACTTCAAAATCCAATAAAAGTAATTCAAAAATTCTAATTCAAATTTAACTCCCATTTGTTTAGATAATATTGCATTTCAGTCGAGTGTGCATAGTATTAGCAGCATGACATTGCAACCCCCTACTGGATCAAGGTTGAAATGGGAATTTGAACAGAGTTTGAAATTTTTTCACAAATAATCCTTAAAAAAAGAATTTGAAATTTTTTCACAAATAATACTAGACGTTGTTTGTAAGAATTAAACTGTATCTACCAGGCTTAAATGCCTAATGATTTTTTCAGGCTTAAATACCTAATATTTTTTAAAACATTTAAAAATACAATAAAAGATAACATATCAAAATTCATTTTTATACCGATCCACTTAATTTTTTGTTTTTTTGTTTTTTTGAACTCCTGCAGTCTGCATTCTGAGTATTGAATGGGTGGGATACTCCTTTTTTCTTATTAAGATAACATTCTTTTTTGTTTGAATTTTCATATTAGGTATTATGCTTTATGTTGTTGTCTTTTCATATATGGATAAATAATTTTAAAATCATGATTTTAATATGTTGTTGTCTTTTCATATTATGCTTTATGTTGTTAGCTATAATGATTTTAATAGTGATTTTGTGACCTTTAAACTTAGTTGGTTCATATTTAATAACAGGATTTGGATCTATTTTGGGCATCTTTTGTCTTCCCCTTTTTCTGCCTTAAATTTGCCTCATAAATATGGACCACTTTAAGAGTAACCCTTTAACTTTGGTTGATGATCTTGCCTCTGAAACTCCTGGTCCATCTGAAAGTGCTACCACAAATAAAAAAGAAGTTTCAAATATTTGGAATTTTTTCACAAAAATAGGAAAAGATGAGGATGGCATTGAAAAGGCTGCATGTAAGTATTGTGGCAATAACTACAAAGTTGGAAAACACCCTGTTACTAAAAATAATTATGGAACTTCACATTTAAGTCGACATGTCAATGCGTGTAGAAGTATTGCAAACGTGGATATGAATCTTTACCAAGAAGGAAAGTTTGGGACACGAAAAATCAATCAAAAGATTCATCGTAAGTTACTTGCAAGAGCCATAATTAAACATAGTCTCCCTTATAATTTTGTTGAATATGAAGGAATCAGGGAGTGGATAAAATATATTAATCCGAATGTTGACATGAAATGTAGGAACACTACTGTATCAGATGTGGAAAAGGAATACATTGAACAAAAGGATAAAGTTAAGCAAATCATGTCTAAGATTCCTAATAGAATTTGTTTAACCTCTGATGTTTGGACTGCAGTTACTTCTGAGGGATATATTTGCCTAACTGCACACTTTGTTGATGAAAACTGGAAATTGACAAGTAAGATTCTTAACTTCTGTCGAATGAAACCACCACATACAGGTGTTGAACTAGAAAGTGTTGTGTTTGATTGCCTAAAGCAATGGGGTATTGATAAGAAAATTTTCTCAATTACCCTGGACAATGCTTCTGCCAATAATAATTTGCAAGACATTTTAAAAAGCCATCTCTGTGTTCATAGAAATTTATTATGTGATGGTGAGTTTTTCCATGTACGATGTTGTGCTCACACTCTTAATTTGATAGTTCAAGATGGTTTAAAGGTGATTGACAGAGCACTCCATAGTATTAGAGAGAGTATTAAGTATGTTAAATCATCAGATGGAAGAACTCTCAAATTCAAAGAATGTGTAAGTGATGTTGGCATAAATATGAGTATGGGTTTGAGATTAGATGTGACTACAAGATGGAATTCAACCTATTTAATGCTGGAAAGTGCAATCAAATATAAGAAAGCTTTTGAAATTCTCAAAGTGGTTGATAGAAATTATAAAAATTGTCCATCTTTTGAGGAATGGAATAGGGGGGAGAAAATATGTCAATTCTTAGAACCATTTTATGAGATTACAAACATGATGTCTGGTTCATCTTATCCCACTTCAAACTTCAAACTTCAAAGTGTGGCAGATTGAGGCATGTTGTGTTGAGGTGGTGCATTCGGGTCACTGATTTTGGGGCTGGTTTGATTGCTATAAAGTGCAAGGAGATTCGGAGTTTGGATCTTTCTTATATGCCGGTAATGGATTTGGATATTTAATGATTGTCAAATCTTTAATAGAGATGTGTTTTTGTTGGGTCTAGCTAACCTTTGTGTGTTTTGGTGATCTTTAATCATTTCCTTTTCAAAAGCTGTATTGTCCTTGTCGTGGAGATTGAGATGGTTGGATCATGTGCCCTTCAATGGGAAATTGCTAAATTATTCCATTGTATTAGTTTTATGGTTTTACATTATGGTTGCAGTTTCTGATGAGGATACAATTGCTGTTGTGGAGAGTATAAAAATCTAGATGTTTTGGCTGTAATTTCAGTTGTGAGCTGTGTTTTAAAACGCAGTTAGTTTGGTGCCTTGTGAATGTTTTACTTGTGGAGAGTGATTGATCTGTGGATTTAGCATGTGTTTGTTTGCTCGTTTAATTGGTGATGGATATTGATTGAGTGCAGATTCGATAATGGTAAACTTATGACCAATCTTGACGATAATGTTTGCTCGTTATTTAGTATAGTTATCACATTATTGCTGATAAAATCAGCTGTTCATGAAGATTACTATTCTGCCTACCTTATGGTAATTTTTTGAAGATATACATGAGAATTTTTATTTTGGCTGATATCCATGTACCAAGAAAGGATGCATGATTGATTTGACTAGATTTTTTATTCTTTGGTGCCTGCATAATGCCTTGTGTGAGTGATCTGTTTGGTATAATTTGATATGATGATTTTATATTTTTATACATAAATTTTTGTAAAAAAAAGGCCCATGGGCTGGCCCTGACCCATAGGACTTTGGGGGCTTTTAGCCCTAGGGGCTTTTTCAATAAAAGATTTTTTTTGGCCCTGTGGGCTTTTTTGGCCCCAACCCACATGGGCTAGGGCCAAATCTTGTTAATGGGGCTGACTTGACAGTTCTAGTGAAATGTGAATGGTATTCTTGGGAGGGAGGGAGTTTTGGTAAGATTTACAGCATATTGGTTTTATAATCATGTGAATGAAACCACTTGGTGATTTTCATTTTTAGCATCTTGTGTCTTGGTTTATTAATTTTTGTTGATACAACAGAGCACATTAGAAGAAGTGTCCCTATGTTTTGCAGGCCAGGGTTTAAGTCTGATGAACAACCCTATGTGCTTTGGCGTAACAGCAAATTCCAATGCAAAATCACTAATTTCTTTGTTAGTTGCTTTCCAATAACAAGTTCTTGGTAAATAATGTTTATTCTTTTCACCTAATTCTTTACTTTTATCTTTAATTTTTCATCTGAAGTTTAGCTTATTTGGTTTATAAATTAAGTTTCTTGAATCAATGAACTAATACCGAGATGGTTAAGTTTATTGTTAGTTCTAACCATGACCATAATGTTAGTCAGCCACTATTTATAAACTGTTAAAACTTGTTTTTTATAACTGCCTTAATTTATTTCAATTTATTTTAATTTATTAGTTGCTACACTTTATGAGCAAGTCTCGTTCTTATCCACCGTTTCTGGAAACTGCTACTGTTACGTGGTTTCTGAAAACTGCTACTGCTACGTGGATGCTTTCAATTTTATCATTATAAATGTATCTGAGATATATTGAATAAAATATCCTTTTCCAGAATTAAGGGAATTCTCCACCGTCTTCCTTCTTCATTTTCTCGTTGCCTCTTTTTTCTTCTATTAATCTAACAAATTGGTATCCAGAGCATTTTTTTCTTAAGGGACCTGTAAGAATGGAAGGAGAGTCAACTTCCTTTCCAGTAACACTTCCCATCTTTAATGGGGAAGACTATGATATGTGGGCTGTAAAAATGCAGTCCTATCTAGAGGGACTGGATTTATGGGAAGCTGTGGAAGAGGATTACACTGTTCAACCGCTGCTAGAGAACCCTACCTTGGCTCAAATCAAAAATCACAAGGAACAAAAAACAAAGAAGGCAAAGGCAAAGTCATCCTTGTTTTCGGGTGTTACAAAATTGATCTTCACCAGAATCATGACTCTTAAATCACCAAAAAACATTTGGGATTTTTTGAGGGAAGGAATATACATCAACCAAATTCAATCAATTCTGTGAAGAAGCTGGGATTGAGCATCAATTAACAACTCCTTACACTCCTCAACAAAATGGGGTTAGTGAAAGGAGAAACAGATCGATAATGGAGATGGCTAGATGCATGTTACATGAGAAGGAGCTACCTAAAATATTTTGGGCAGAAGCTGCTAATACAACAGTTTACTTGCAAAACCGGCTTCCAACTAAAGCCTTGAAAGACAAAACTCCATTTGAAGCCTGGTATGAATATAAGCCTTCTCTAACCTTTCTTAAAGTATTTGGTTGTGTTTGTTTTGCACATGTTCCTTAGGTTAAGCGTGATAACAAAAAGGCAATTCCGGGCATCTTTGTGGGATACAGTACAATTTCGAAAGCCTACAAAGTTTATCATCCTCAAACCGGATATAGATGTGCATTTCAATGAAGGGCAACAATGGGAATGGAAGAATTCACAAAGCACAACTGAATCCTTTCACAATATACAAGATGATCATCCTGGAGAGCAAACCACAGAGTTGTTGCAGAATGAATTGGAAGATGAACCTCCAATTAGGGGCACAAGGCTATTGACTGATATCTATCAAAGATGTAATGTAGCCATTTGTGAACCTGCTAGTTGTTAGGAAGCACTACAACTCCCAAAATGGAAAATTGCAATGGAGGAGGAAATGTCTATGATACAGAAAAACAAAACGTGGGAACTAGTTGACAGGCCTAAAAACAGAAAAGTCATTGGAGTCAAATGGGTTTTCAGAACAAAGCTTAATGCAGATTGCACAATCAACAAATACAAGGCTAGACTAGTCGTTAAAGGGTATGAGCAAATTTTTGGTGTTGATTATTCTGACACTTTTGCTCCTGTGTCTAGATTAGACACAATCAGATTGGTGCTAACTGTAGCTGCGCAAAAGGGCTGGAATTAGATGTCAAATCAGCCTTCTTAAATGGAGTTCTAGAGGAAGAAATATATGTGGAGCAACCGGAGGGATTTGTGAAGCATGGTGAAGAAGATAAAGTTTATCTACTTAAAAAGGCCCTATACGGCCTAAAACAAGCACCAAGGGCCTGGTACAGTAGGATAAATGATCACCTATTGAACATAGGCTTCAAAAAAAGCTTATCTGAGTCCACTCTTTATGTGAAACATAAGGGAAATAACCTTCTCATAGTTTCTCTCTATGTTGATGATCTTTTGGTGACAGGAGATGACACAAAGCTAGTTGAGGAGTTCAAGCAAGAAATGATGCAAGTCTTTGAAATGACGGATCTTGGTCTCATGTCCTATTTTCTTGGACTTGAGATCAAACAAAGTGAGGATGAAGTCTTTATTTGCCAAAGAAAATATGCAAAACAAATATTGAAGAAATTTCAAATGGAGGAGTGTAAAGCAATTAGCACACCGATGAATCAAAGGGAAAAGTTCACAAAGGAAGATGGAACTGATAAAGTTGATGAAAGAAACTTTAGGAGCTTGATTGGATGTCTAATGTATCTCACTGCAACAAGGCCATTTGCTGTAAGTCTCTTATCTCGGTTTATGCATTGTGCTAGTGAAATGCATTTAAGAGCAGCAAAAAGAATACTGAGATATATAAAAGGCACTGTTGATTATGGTGTTAAATTTAAGAAGTGTAAAGAATTCATGCTGTATGGATTTTCTGATAGTGATTGGGCTGGATCCATTGATGATATGAAAAGTACTTCAGGATATTGTTTTAGCCTAGGCTCAGGTTTTTTCTCATGGTGTACAAAGAAGCAAGAGATTGTAGCACAATCCACTGCAGAGGCTGAATTCATAGCAGCAACAGCAGCTGTAAATCAAGTTTTATGGCTAAAGAAGATTTTATGTGATTTACATATTCAGCAGAAGAATAAAACTGAAGTTTATATTGACAATCAGGCAGCAATTGCAATTGCAAATAATCCCGTGTGTCATGGAAAAACTAAACATTTCAACATCAAGCTCTATTTTTTGAGGGAGATGCAGCAAAATAGAGAAGTAAACTTAGTTTATTGCAAATCTGAAGATCAATTGGCTGACATGTTTACAAAGCCACTTCCAATCAACAAATTTGAATTCTTAAGAGAGAAGATTGGAATTTGCAGTTCAAAAAACAAGGAGGAGTGTTAAAACTTGTTTTTTATAACTGCCTTAATTTATTTCAATTTATTTTAATTTATTAGTTGCTACACTTTAGGAGCAAGTCTCGTTCTTATCCACTGTTTCTGGAAACTGCTACGTGGATGCTTTCAATTTTATCATTATAAATGTATCTGAGATATATTGAATAAAATATCCTTTTCCAGAATTAAGGGAATTCTCCACCGTCTTCCTTCTTCATTTTCTCGTTGCCTCTTTTTTCTTCTATTAATCTAACAAAAAAAGAGGTTTACAACAACAACCCATCATGAGCGACAAATTCTTTCTACACTTTCATATTTTTGTCTTGCACAGTATGAAAGTCAAAAACAACTTTCAGATTTCACAATCCGAAACTATTTTTCTTCAGAGAAAGTCTTTTGGATTGCATAATTTGGGAGCCAAAAGTAACTTCAAAGTTGAATAAAATTAAGAAAAAATAGCTTCCAGGTTGTATAATTTAGAAATCAATTTTAACTTCCGGATTGCATAATCCAAAAGTCATTTTTGTCTTTCAGATTGTACAATTTGAAAGTTATTTTTGACTATCAAGAAGACTTTTTTGCTTTCAGATTATGTAATCTCAATTATTGCCATAGGCATCCTTTTGGTGAGTTTAGTTTAATAATATTTTTTATTTTCTACAATTATGAACTTACCATAAAAGATATTTTTTTCTTGAAATGTTGTTTGTACCTTTTAAATCATAAATATTTAACTTTTGCTCCCTAAAACCTTTATTTTTTTGTGCCCTGGACTAAAATTTCAACCGAACTGGCATTGTCCTGATCCCTGTGAATTTTATAAATATATATAGACATTCATAATTAATTCTATTGTAAATATATGTTTCGAAATAAATTATTCTAATTCTGAAAGCTAATTCAAATTATAAGTTGTCATTGAAATATTATCATGTAAGCAACTTTCCGAGAACGTTCAACTTCAATTTTAACATGCATTTAATGAAAAGAATAACTTATTTTGCTCCACGCAATGGATTTTTTAATTTATTGCCACTTTTTGCTAAATCTATTGTTTCTTTCATCAGTTTTTAATAAAGTCACAAAATCTCCC
The DNA here is from genome assembly GCA_034642375.1 of Vigna nakashimae. Taxonomy (NCBI): domain Eukaryota; kingdom Viridiplantae; phylum Streptophyta; class Magnoliopsida; order Fabales; family Fabaceae; genus Vigna; species Vigna nakashimae. Next base: position 36,975,369 of record CM067762.1, on the reverse strand, counting down.
ACCAGTTTCACTTTGCTCCTCAATCTTATGAAAAATATATAGTTTCTTCCGTAAGTTATTTCTTAGTCACAAAATTCTTACCAATGTCCCTCAATCTTACTGCAAACATGCGTTATTGCTTTCATTATCTTCTCTTAAATTAACAGTTTCTTCTACCCTTCTGTCAGTCAATCTTTTTGCAAAAATATATTGTTCCTTTGATGAGCTTTTCACGAATTAACAAGTTCTTCCATCACTTTGTCACTTAATCTCATTGCCAAAAAAGAAAATGCCTATTCAAACAAATCCCTGGAAAGTAGTGCAAACATTCTTGAATTGTTTAGTGACGGTAGGGCATATTCAAACAAATCCCTAGAAAGTAGTGCAAACATTGCCTTAGTGCATCAGACTTTGATTAGGACCGTATTTATTTTTCAGACTAATGGCATATGCAAAGGGAATACTCCTTGAGATTTTGAGCTCAATTTGGCTAATTTCATATTTTGATGCCATAGTTTATATACAGTATGTTGATTATGGCATGTTTTATGATTATATATGAAGAAATTCTGGTAACGTAATGTTATAAGTAGTTAAATATGATAGGCATGATGTGTGTCTAGGACACTCATTAAGACCTTTTTTGCCTCATTAGTTTAATTTAAAACATTTCAGATTAAACAAGTCACAGAAAAACGAGATAGTCAAAACTTAAATATGTACAATTATGTATATACTATTTTTAATTGAGCATGTTGCAGGTTTATGAAATGATCGTTATTGGAGTAATGAGGTATTTTTGGGAATGGAAATGCATTACCCTGAAGAAGGAAAAACACAAAGTTGGAAAGTTTGTAATCTTGATTAAACTCCTTTTGTAGTAAATGAAAAGTTTTCGAGAATGATGGTGATGGGAAAGCCAATGTAACTCAGTATGAAAGTTATTTGACTGTCTGTTTCACTTGACTGCAGCTATACCAAAGTTCATCTACTGGTCATGTTTGGCACACTTTGGTATAGATAAAAGAGTGTTGAGACATTTATGGAAATATTGGAAGTTATGTTTATAGTGATTGGAATGGTTCCATTTATTTAAAGAACACTATCGGGAATTCTCTTAACTTGACAGCTAGTGTGGAATGGATGTAATAACAAAATTTTGTGACTGTTCTTTTGGTACTTTGAAAATTTGAATTCGTTTCCTACACCATACAGAAGGCACTTGGTGAACTGATAAGAACATGTCACTTCAATATCTCTAACATACCAAACAGTTAGATTAACTAAGGACAAAATGTAGTTTGGTGTTATGTATTTCAGCATCTGAACTTTGAACAATTTCGTGTGAATGCATGCCTCTTAATTTGTTCAAGATGACTTAAAACATACGTTTGAGTGAATAAGGGGAAAAAGGTGGCAAAAAGAAAATTAAATGAATAAAAGTTGAGTTAGCATATCAATTTGGATCAAATGGTTGAAGCACCCTAAGGCTATTTTACAAGGAGTCCATAAGAATAATGCACGTTTTAGGTATAGAAGCCTACTAATTTGTTTATTGACACCAATGATTTCAACAAAATTCCACTGCTCAACGATGAAAGCTCCCTCAAACTGCTCATTATTGAACTTGATCTAGTATCTACACAAAGAACAAAATAACAGATACAATTTTTTAAGAACTTCCAAGAACAAAATAACAAAAGTTAGATACAATTTTTTAGGTACTTCCAATCGTTTGCCTAGTAAAACTTTGAATAAATTATGAGTGAAACTCTAATTCTGGTAGAGATCACATGCTTAAAGGTGTGTTTTTTTTAAGATGAATTTAAGAAAAAGTGACTTGATGGATTTAAAGATAAAGTTTGTTCCTTCTAAAGAATTTAGAGACGAAAGTGAATGAATTTAAAAATAAAACTTGTAAAAGATTATAATTAAAAAAATTAATAGATTAAAATGTTAAATTACTTTTTTATCCTTATAGTGATTATTATTATTATTGTTATTTTTATTATTATCCTAAAAGAATGCAACATAAAGGCTAGTTTATCAGTTTCATTAGACAAATGATTGGGAACCGGTTTCATTAACACACACAAAGGATTGGAAATCGTTTCCAGCTATAAGGAATCGATTCCAATTATTAAGACCCAAGTTTCTCCTAGCTTTTCAAGGCTCTTGTCACCCTTTCAGCGCCAATTCTGCAATGCCAACGGACACAATCGCAAGTGAAGTCACCATGAACCTGCCTTGGTTATCACCTTGCTGCACAACCCAATCACTCCAAAGCTCTTGGAAGCAAAAGTACCACGTGATTTTAAAGTGGAGTTATTTTTGTAAAAACTCATATATCACCCATAAATCTCGTTATATAAAAGAGAATCGCATAAAGTGCTAATTCCTCGCAAATCTACGCCTTCTATTGTGTGAACAGCAAATCCATCCATAAGAACACAGTCTAAACCAACCAAGGCACTAAATGTAGGTTTAGTCGAAATCAAAAACATTGAAACAAACAAGTGTTTCAACTGGCGAATATTATAAGCATATATGTCATTCGGTGTAGTTTATCCATTTCCTGGTTGATCAATAATGATTTGGGTAGGTGGCAAATTGAATCACACGACATACTTTCCTCTATATGTACAACAGGTTGAAATGTGATAGAAACACATATATATAATAAATATGTGTACACAATTCATGGCAATGCAAAAGAAAGAAATATTATCACTTCACATAATGCTTTTTGGAGTTTATACATAATGATTAACTTAAAGCAAAATGGCAACTACAGTGAAGCCAAGTCAGTTTTCATCATCTCAACTCTCAGGCAGACAAAAATGGCTGCAAAATTAGCAGTCATGTAAGGAAGAGAGAGTGGTTTCAGATGACATCTGTACAAGTACAACATGAACTGGTTCACTCACCCTGACTTCATCCTCCAAAAAATTGTGTATCATATATCCTTGAATAACCATCTTGAACAAGAAAATGCTTCATTGTCCAAATGAGCTATCTCCAACTTAATTCTCCTATCAGAATTCATTATCTTCTCGGATTTGCAGCAAAAGAAAAATCTCAAGACTAGCTTTGAACATATATGGTATTTGATTGGTTACAGAAATTGAAACAATGCCGATTGTACATCCTGGTTAAGTCAAGTGTGGCTGTCAATCCTACGCTTGAGTTGTTTCTGGTGCATGGCCTTCAGAACCCTTCACCTTTTCAGCATCAGATGGGCCAGAAATATCCTTCAGAGACTCAATTTCCATGCTGGCTGTGCGGCTCTTTCTATTTCTTCGATCCTGGAAGTGATATAGAATATATGTTTGGCTTAAATTAACAAATCCAATAGAAGTGACTGATGAAGAGTTCATGTAATATCCAGAAACGCATACATTCAAACATGCACATAAAAAACCACAGGATCCATGGCATTCAACATTTAGTAACTGGTAACTAACCATGAAAGGGGCATGCATACGGGCAGATGAATTCTGAGAATAAATTTGGGAACATGTTATTGTTTACTAGTCATTCAAAAATATCAAGTTCAAAAAATAATTCCACACAGAAAAGAAGCTTAACACACTAGGATTACAAAAAGGCTATTGAGTTAGTATGTAATCGCAATGATGTGTCAGGTAGCAAGGAGCGAAACAAACATCCAAAGTCCCAAATTGTGATAAAAATTCAGATTCTGTAGCAAAAGTTAAATATGAGAAGATACGACAAAGAATGAACCTCTCGGAATGGATATTCATCGGCTTCAAGCATTCTCACAACCTGACTCATTTTAGGCCTCTTTTCTGCTTCAGGATCAACACACTTAAGTGCAACCAGAAGAGAACGCTTTAAAGCACGTGTTGAGGGTGTCACTTCAAGCCTTGAATCCACAACTTCCTCGGCCCTTCTCATCCCCACCATCATCTTGAGCCATTCAACAAGATTCACCTGTAATGAGGATAATCAAAATATTATCAGCTATACAAAAAGCAAAACAAAGATCACTTCTCATGCAAAAGAAAGTTAGAAGCAGTTAGGCACTGCTTAAGTAATTCATACCTCATTAGCAGGACGTGAATAGTCCACAGGATCCCTTCCAGTAACTGCTTCTAGCAGGAGAACACCAAAGCTGTAAATGTCACTCCTCTCATTTAACAAACCCGTATTGGCATATTCTGGTGCCACATAACTGAAATTGGAAACAGGAGTAAGTTTCCATTCATGCAATCCTTTAAAAGAATTTGTAAAGTGGATACCAAAACATTTTACATACCCAAACGTTCCCATTACTCTAGTAGTAATGTGACTTTCTCCTGAGTCCAAAAGTTTGGCCAAACCAAAGTCAGAAACTTTTGCATTGAACTCGGTATCAATCAATATGTTGCTAGACTTGATATCACGGTGAACGACTTTCGGTTCTATTGCTTCATGTAAATAAGCCAGTCTGCCACCAGTAACAGGAAACAGGGAGCTTAATCAGTGGAACTAAGCCTAATGTTGAAATTGCTATAATATTAAGTTAAGTATCCAATGGAGCAAGCACCAACATAAAACTATGAAAAAGATAATAATCTAGGCAACAAGTCCCTTGTGCCCTATGTTTAGGGATTTAACAATGGACCAGTGGAGCAGATTAGCAGACAACACATAGCTGTGTTGTCCAGAATCCTAGTGGAGCAAATAAATTGCAAAAGACATGACTATATATCCTACAAAGTAGCAATATCACCCTTTACTCTCAAATTACATTGATGACATTCTTTGGTACACATTAAAAACTGATTGTTTAATTTTGATACACTAACAGTGTGACAAGTTTAACATGGTCAACCATTTAGAGATCACCCTAAATATGAATTTTAAAATAGTTATCACAAAATGCTTTCACTGCAATTTTTCATAAGTGGACAGAAATAATTCATACTGTCCCCTTTTTGAAGTTTTCAAATAAAACTTACGCTTTGGCTGTGCCAGTTATAACTTTCATCCGCGCTTCCCAGGTAAGTATCCCTTGTTGGCTCATAGCCCCATGTAGCCATTGTTCTAAATTACCATTGTTCACATATTCATACACCAGTAACCTGCAAATCAGATGGCAACCACACTTGTTAAGAAAAGGCAATCAAAAGAGCTTGCTTCAGTTCAAATTTTCAACAAAAAAGTAAGACAAAGGCCATCACAAAAAATAATATTAGTAATGTGATCCAGTATATAAGGGAATATTTTCATTTGTGATATTTTGATACATTAAGAACACCAAGTTTACCTGTGAACTCCTTCTACGCAATAACCAAGTAAGCGCACAAGATTTTTATGTCTCACATGGCCAATAGCTTCCACTTCCACCCTGAACTCTTTCTCTGCTTGTCCCCTGTGAATTCAACACATTATGCAATTATGGAGCAATTCAAAGATCATTGCTCAATCAAGAAATAACAGCAATAGATGACAGTCACAGGATAAACCATCAAGTGTTCTTACAAGTTGTTAAGAATTTTCTTAACTGCCACCTCGGATCCATTGATCAATCTTCCCCTGTAAACAACCCCATATCCACCCTCACCAATCACATTTTCTGGAGAGAAGCGACTAGTTGCAAGTTCCAGATCTCTTAGTGTGAACCAGTGACCCCACCCAAGATGAGAAATTTCTGGCAAGCCAACTAGAGGAGAGGCAGTTATCACTCCTCCAAATGCCAATGCAGACTGCTTCTTAACAGTGCCGGAGCTTCCTTCTTCCCCTGACATTGAACTAAATCCTCTCTCGTGATGATAAACTGAGCTGCACTGACTGATATTATCAGCATCGCTGGATTTGCTTTTGCGCAAATGAACTAAGAACTTGTCAGAATTGTTCTCACTTGCTTTGTCATGAACAGGAATAGCTACACTTTCTGCTTGATCATAAGAAGTCTGCACCCCAACCTTATCAACTCTGATGTCTTTTGAGACATGCGGTATTTGTGACAAAGAGAACTTGTCCAGAGATCTCCTAGACTTTCTCCGAAACATCACCCATACAGATAATGCACAAAGAATCAGAACTATAAAAGCACCAACACCAATCCCAATCAAAACCCATAATTTCAATCCCAGAAACGAAGTCTTCTTCGATAATTCCACGTGCAAAGAATTGTTTGCTGACATGCTTGGATCCAAAAATGAGTCAATCAAATATGTCCACCAAACTTTTCAGCGTACAATCAAGACATTCCCACCTGAATGCAAGAACATGGTTAAGTATTCAACATTCCAATTTACAGCCAATGTTCAAGTTCATGCAGTAAATCCTCATAAACCAAACAAAAAACAAAATCAGAAACTCATCTAATCACCAATTCCACCATTTTTATCAAAATCAAACATAATCTGGCTGCAGCATTTAAACCAATTTGCGGGAATTCAGGTATTCTGAACCAAAAACTATTGCAACACTTCAACAAATCAGAAACCCATTTGCGATCACATCACTCCGATCAGAAAAGCGATAATAAATTTACAATTTATAAGGAAGATAAGAAGCCCTCCACTGTCTCAAGCAATTCTAATCACAACAAAATATCCAACAAGACTAAAAAAGCAAACTTGTAAAGCATCACTAATAATAACAAAAGGCAAACCCAAATGCCATTTTTTCCCAAAAATATACAAAAACAACAAAGTGGCTCTAAAAGACGCAAAGCACTCACCTTTGTATTGATCTATATCACCCTCCTTGATCCTCTATCTCCAGCACCCACAGGGGCAACAAAGGGCCTTCTCTCTGAACCCAAACAGACCCAATGAGCATAGATAGACGCAGCAATGGCAGAACAATAGAAGAAAAAAGCACAACAAGCCCTGCAAAACTCAGATGCTGCAAAAAGATGCAGAGTCTGATATGCAGTTAGCTATAGTGGATTGTGACCTCAAGTGGGTCACAACTAAACCCAAGGCAAGACCAAGATAACAGGAAATAAATAAACAAAAATTGATAGGAATGCCAGACAAACGTACTATTTTTATGAAGAAAAAAAAATGCCAGGAGAGAGAGAAAGGGTGAGAATGGCTAGATTTTGGTGTAGGAAAAAGCAATGGTGGTGGGGAAAACGGTTGGTGGGCACTGTGCTTCAGGATGAGAGCGGGACCTAACTAGCTGGAAAGGAAACCTGGTTTGTAATGGAGGAAACCAGAGAGAGAGAGAGAGAGAGAGAGAAACAGTAAAGGGAAAGCAAAAATGCAATAAACAGGTGAAGCATTTATAGCTGGAAGCAAAAAGTGTATTAAATAAGCTAACAACAAAAGTAGAGTGAAGAGAGAAAAAGAGGAGAGAGAAATAAGAAGTGGGTTGATGAGAGAGAGAGAGTCAACCTCAATCCAACAGGGTTGAACTCCAAACCAAATCTAGCTTCTTCTGAGGTATACTCACCAAACTGTCCTATTTGTATGAACAGAAAAATAAATATTTAATAAAATGCTTACATTCCAAATCTTAAAAGCGTTTTAATTTTTTGGTGATGGAAACTTTAGAGTTTGATCTTCAGATTTCTCATTTTTTGCAAGCACTCCTTCAATACTTTTTCTTTATTTTCCATCACACCATATATATTACTAAAATTTAAAAGATGAACTTTTTGAGGTATTAAACTTATTTTAAGAATGTAACATCTTTTTAAACACGTGTGAAAGAATAAGTGGGTTGTTTCATAGCATATAGGTGTCTAAAGTAAGATTTAAAGACTATTTTTTATAGTTATATTTCATCTTATATAAAGAAATGAATAAACTTATAACTTACACTTTACCATAATGGAAACTATATTTGATGAATCTCTTGGTGCTATTTTAAATAATACTGATAAATGTTTACTTTATCGGCTAAAAAGATGGAAGATAGGAAGAAGAAATAAACAGTTAAAAAATTATGAACAACAAATATGAATGGTGGAAACAGAATACATGATAAATATTTTAGTACCTGAAAAGCATTGTATCATGGCATATCTGTCCCTGCACAATAATGCTGATGCAATTGACTGTGGAATTTGGATTTTGGACACATTATGGTGAAGGGTCACAGAAAATTTTGACATTTTTTGAAAGTGTAGCTGGCATTAACATTTATATTCTGACCTTTTGTTTTGGTTCTTGCAGATCGCAAATTCTAGTAGTGGGAACATTTTTAGTTTGTTTCCTTCTACTGATCAATGTGATGGCTCTGCAACTTTGCAGGCTTAGCCATACCTAGGTTGATGATGATTCGATTGCACATGCAATATAATTAAACAGAAATGAGTTATGTTTTTGGTTCCAAAATTTGGAATATATTTGACTTTAATTTTTTTAAATTTTATAAGATACTGTTTCAGATTTTTTTTAAAATTTATTATTCAGAAACTAAGAATAGTTTATAAATCAATTTTTTTTTTCAAATTTAGTGTCTAGATTGGAAATATGTTTATTTAAATTTTAAGCAGTAAAGTAGCTTTTTTATTTTAAATTTAGAGGAATAAAATTGATTCAGCTCAAATTCTGTGAGTTAAAACTATGATTAAGAGAAAGAAATATTTGACTCATTAAGGATGTACAAACCAAATTTGAATAACTGTACTTTATAATAATTAAATGATAAATCAATGGGAGCACAAATAAAGTTTATTAAAAGAGAAAAGACAAGCTGAATTGAGGTCATTGATAGTTCGTACCCACAGATTTCATTGTTCTAATGGAAATTTTATTGTTAAAACGTGTGGCTTTTAGTTTCAATTATTGGAATTTAGTAGTGCTGTGAAATAATACATTAATTAAAGAATAATCTGTTACCAATTAAAACATTAACACTAAAAGTTATTAAAACCAAAGACAAAAAATATGCTTTTGATTGAGAAAATTCTTTGTCATTTATGTCTTACAAATATTTTAAAATATCACGACCCTTAATTACAATTGAGTCCATTTATGTACCTTTATTAATTAGTTAGTAAATGGGAATTAAGGTATAGTGTGCATTACCTTTTGTATGTCTATCAAATTATGATCCAAAATCCAGCTTTAAGAGAAAATTTTCAATACATATTTATAAGTTTAATAAAAAAGATATTACAACAATTTACAATTTTAATTAACTTAAAGAAAGTATTTCATATTATGTTCAATTTTAAACTTTTTCTATAACAAGTAATGTATATAACATTTATTAATAATTTTTGTCCTTTTGCATAAAGTCTACGTAAGAAACAAAAATGAGTTTTTTACTGACAAATATTTATGATATTTAAAATAAATATTAATTATTATTAATGTGATTTAAAGTATAATGTATATTTAATAAGTTTTTAACTTATGCATTAAATATACAGGAATATTTGTCTCTTTTCACATATTTAATTTATCGTAATAATTAAAGTTAATTTAAATTCATATTTTAATTATTATTTTGACTGTTTTTACATTAATTTTATTATTATTACTTGAATTCGCTCCTATTTTTTCTTCAGCGAAAGTTTAAAAGAGAAAAAAAATGTTTATATAATTAATTTATATGATTTAAACTATCTTAAATATTATAAAAAATCAAAAATTTATAAATATTAAACACATATATATATATATATAGTTAGAAGTGGACTTGAGGCCTAACTCATCCCCACAAAACCAGCTTGTAAGATGAGGTCTGCACCCACTTATATACTTTAATTTGGCCTTATCTCTAGTCGATGTGGAACTTCCAACATATATATATATATATATATATATATATATTATTGTGTTGACAAGATTAAATTAACCATTCTCATTAAGTACTAACATTATAAAATCTTATATAACTTAAAACTACTTAGTACTTTATGAATTATTTTATTTAATATGATATATTTTTAGGTGAGTACTTAATTTATCTAAATACATTTTTGAAAACAACATTACATATTTAATAAGTTAGCTTAGTAAATTTCAGAAGCTAACAAAATGTACTCTATGTGAATTATTATTATTAAAAAAAAATAGAAAGGAATTAGGGTGCCATTCTTTTATTATAAAAAATAGTACAATGTGCCAGAATGTTTTGACTGTGAAATCAGAGTTTTAAATTCCAATGGTCTGAGAGGGGTAATTTTGTCAATATTGTTTGACTAAACCTAATCTTTTTCTTACTCAAATAATTGCAACATTGGATTAAACAATTGAAACCTTTTTGGGAGTATAATGATGGCTTTGGAGGCTGAAAAAGTCACCAATAGAGGAAGAAACACAAACTTTCATTTTAAGCATAACTTTTTATTAAAGTATGACCCACACACAACCATTCCAACTTTTCTTTCCTTTCCCAAAATTAATTTGCAACTCTTTTTAGATTAATATCTTAATCATCTTTATGGCAACATCACACTAATAAAAACTTTGTTTAAATCCTAATTTTGTCCCCAAATGACCCAAATTATTGAATTGTATTTAATTTCTCTTATCAAAATTTATAAGAATAAAAATAAAAATAGAGGTCAATTTCTCTTACAAATTAAAATTAGTTGCTCAATGTTCTAATTATACTGGTTAAAAACTTAAAAAGAAGTGTTTATTATTAAAAAAAAAATTTCCATGTTCCCTAACAAACATTCTCCTTTAATTTCTTCATTATTCTTACTGGTTAACACTTTTCAAAGTAGTTTATATATATAAGCGATTTTTTTATAAATATTAAAATTACTTGATTTAAAAAAATAATTTTGATTTCTGTATAAACTATTAATTTAGAAATTACTCTTTTTCTTAAAAGAACTTCAAAATAGTTATCCAAATGCTACGGGGACAACGAAACAAATTTGATAGGAAATATATATTCAATCTTATTTATACGAAAACTTATCAAATTAATAATAAACATTGTAAGTAAGACTTGTATCTGATTTAAAATCAAAAGACTAGATAAAACTCAATGTACAGAAATAAAAATTGAATTACATTTACTTAAAAATATTCTCACCAATTAAGTTTATATATACATATATATATATATATATATATATATATATATATATATATATATATATATATATATATATATATATATATTAAAATTAACTAATTGGTTCTTAAATTTAATTGATTTTTCATGTTGTCACTTTAAGGTGATAAGTGCATTTTACCTCATTCTCATTTCCAAGGTCTAAATAAAAATAAAACACTTAAATCAGTATTGATATGTCAAAGGTTAGGTGCAACTATTTTCTCCCATAATAAAACAAAAATGGTGAAATTTGGTGAGTGACATTGATTTGCTTTTAGATTTGTAATTAGGAATTTAAAAAGCAGTCAAGTCTAATTAGTCAAATTGTTTAACTTGCTAGAAAGTCAGTATAAGCTTCATAATTTTAAGTCTAATTTAATTATGGTTAATGCAACTCATTCAAAGACAGTTGGCCAGACTATTTTTACAAAAGGATAATTTATTTTATTAGTTTAGCATAAGTGTACTTATCAAATCAGGTTGAATTTTAAGTTTAGGTTAAAAAATATTAATTACATATTCAAATATCAATTTAATTTTTCTTAAATGAAATTGTTATTAGTAATTGTTATTTTTTAACAGAAGCGTTTTGAAGAATTTTCGTTCACACATAATATTTTAAGAATTTTTTAATATTTATTTATCTTGCTAATTTTTTTTATCAACAAAGAATAGTTAAATTTAAGTTTAAATACAATTTTAGTTACTATTTTCATATATTTTATTCAATTTGATTTTTTAATAAATTTTTAATTTTTGTTAATTTGGTCATTTTTACTTATGATATTTAAATAGTTAATAGAACCTTGCAAAGGATGACACTATTTGCATTATGTGTCTTACATGTTCATGTATGGTAAAAGTTAGATTTTTTGTTTAATTGAGATTAAGGTGAAAATTGTTTTTAAGGCTTTTAAGAACATTTTTTATTTGTGCTAAATGGGGTTATCGACCTTATAAAATATTGTGGTTATGTCAACGTTGTGTGGTGGATTCTAGGCATTTTCTTTTGAAATTTGAAGGGATTGATCATCGACAAGTTTAGTTGCAGTTCTTAATTTGTGATTGTCGGTTTCTATTGTGTGTTAGTATTTTGTTTTAGTGTTTAGGGTTTTCGTCAGTCTCAGCTTATTTTGTGCCCCAAAATGCGGTGATATTGTCTTTGGCATGACGTGGATTGAATCATTTTTTGTTTTCTTTGTTAATGAGTCACACATTGGCTTCCTACTATTTTAATGAAAATTTGTCATTAGTCGGTTGTCAGTTGGGAGTTTGGTCCCCCCTTTCTTTTAATCGTTTTTGAATATATAAGTGGTCCCCATTAACTTAAATATATTCATATTTGACTGGCTTTAAACTATATAACCATATACTGTTTTTTTGGGATGTTTGACAATAGATTCGATGTTGCGGTCTACTATGGTGAAAATTTTGAAAATGATAGAGCATTTAAATATATTGGTGGGGAAACTACATCTTGGTCATGCGACCTTAATAGATGGAGTTACTTTGAAGTGTTAGGTTCATTTAAGGATATAAGATATATTATCGTTAAAGGTTGTGGTATTTTGTTGAAAGAATGTTACACCTATTGTTTGATGATAATGGTGTAATTAATATGGTGAACATTTCCAAGTGTTGTGGCCAAATTCACTTGTTTTTGGTCCATGGTGTGGATGAACCAGAGGTAACAAAGAATGAATTAAATGAAGTTGGTTTCGTATGTGATGGAACTTTCGAGAGTGGAAACATTAGTCATGTTAGCGATGTACCACAGGTTAAGGATGATGATGGGATTGGGGTTGAGGCTGAGGTTGGAGGTGATGATGTTGTGGGAACTGATGCTGTAAGTGAAAGTCAGCATGAGGTGGGAGGTGAGGTTGATGAAGTGTATGGGTAGTATGATCAAGTGAAGGGTAAAAGTGATCATGTAGTGGAAGGTGAGGGTCATGAAGTGGATGTTGAGGTTGATTATCAAGTGGAGGGTGAGGTTGATCATGAAGTGGAGCTTGAGGCTGATGAAGTGGAGGTTGAGGTTGATCATGAAGTGGAGGTTCAGGCTGATCATGAAATGGAGAGTGAGGTTGATGATAATGTGGAGATTGGGTTTGTCACTGGAAGTAAGGACATTAAGTTTAGTAATAAGGAGGATAACACAATGGATAAAGGTGCATATGTGGATGTAAGACTTGTGGACGTGAATAAAAATGTTGTAAGTGGTGTAGAGAACATTATAGAAGGCAATGTCGAAGTTGAAGTTGGTTTAAATGAAGAAGACTTCTTTGATGAAGACAATGAAACAATTAATGGTTAATATACCCAATCTAATTCAAATGGTAGAGGATTGTCTGATGATGAGTGACATTCAGAAGACTTGGTGAGTGGGAAATACACTGAAAGTGACATAAGCGGATGAAACAACAAGATGTGGTCCATTTGGGACATTTTTTATGCCAAAATCTATGGTTGAAAGTGGGAAATACACTGAAAGTGACATAAGCGGATGAAACAACAAGATGTGGTCCATTTGGGACATTTTTTATGCCAAAAATCTATGGTTGAGTATAAATGGGAAGTGAGGACAACTTTTACAAACAAACATTAATTCAAGGAAGTTGTGAGTAGGGGGTAGGCAAAATGAACTATATTGAACTACAATATAAACTAAACTGAATTGCTATGTACCTTAATCTATTTCTAAACTGCATTAATTTGAAACTAAACTACACTAATTTTGAACCAAATTACACTAATTTTGATAATCAATTTGAGGCATAAGAGCATCTTAATACATGGTATAATAATTTCTTTGGAAGTACTTTAGATTCAATTAGAGTCCCTAGTAATAAAGCAAATAATAATTATTTATAAGTCATTCATTTAACATGACCATTTAATGTTGAAGTCATAAGCCATTTTCTATATAGATATTAAAGCATAAGAAGCATGGCATGATGACAAACATTGAAACTCTGAAAAATTAGACAAAGAACTCAAGAAGAAGAAAAGAGTGGCATTGCAAATGTAGCTAATATGTTACTGAGCAACTAGACATTCATGTTAACACTACCTAATGGTCTTAAAATGCATAAAATAAATTATAAGAGCCAAAACTTTGGTCTTGTAAGTTCTTTCACAATCCTATTATTCCATTTGATTTAGTGAGTCAATCACATTTTCAGATGCCAACTAAGTGATGTGAAAAGTCAAACTTTATTGAACATGATTGCTTCTCAATTTAGAAGGACTGAAGATTATGCACATGAATTATTAAGGTCTATCCTTGAATCTACAATTAAAGTGAAAGTGGAAGATGTGGACGACAAAACAATATTATAGAAATTTTATACTTGTTTGAAAGCATGCAAAGATAGTTTTGTGTCATGTAGACCTTATTGATTTGGATTAGTGCTTTTTGAAAGGAAAGCATGGGGTGACATGTTAACTTTCGTGGGTCAAGATGTTAATAATCAAATGTTGCCACTAGCCTATATTGTTATTGAAGTGGAGAACAAAGAAAAATGGAAGTTGTGTTTGGAGTTAATGATTGAAGACTTTGGGGTCTTGAAGTATATGGGTCATGCACATATATGTCTGACCAACAAAAGGTACTTCTATTCATTAAATTTTTTTATCATTATTTAACATTTTATGTTTGTTGTAGGACTGATTGACTATTGTAATCCTTAGGTTCTGTTGGCTACTATCCAAGAACTTTTACCTAGTGCAGAGCAAAGATTTTGCATGTGACATTTGTATGCAAATTTTACAAAAAAGAATTTCAGGCCAAAAATTGAAAAATATTATGTGAAGGGTTGTGACAACCACAAACTCCCAAACTTAGGAAAGAGACATGAGAAATATAAAATAAGTGAATGTCAATGCTTACAAATACCTCTATTCCCCTAAGGCAGTCTTTCACACTTAACAACACATTAACTAGCCTACTTATAACTTTTCTTTCTTCCTCGAACATTTATTTTAATTCATTGATGTAGGTCTTGGTCCATATCTAGATATACTAGTCGCACCATATATGACACACTTATCAACAATATGAATGAAGCTTTCAATAGTGTCATTATTAATGGAAGTAAATCGATTATAACCATGTTGAGGAACTTAGGCTTTACATGATGAAAAAGTGGCTACCAAGAAATTGAAGGTCACAACTTTACAAGGTTCAATTTGCCCCAAGAAAACAAACTTAAAAAATAATCACATATAATAAAACATGGAATCCCGAGCTAGGCAAATATTAAATTTTGTACATTTTGTTTAAACTGCCACCTTTGACTTAGTCTTTTCTTTTTTTCATTATTATTACTTAATATGTGGACTTATTGTAAGACCCTAGGAAATTGTGCTAATTAGGAAATAATGTGGTTATGAGACTTGAACATTATTGTTTGATAATTGATGTTTGATGATTAATTTTTTTCTAAAATTATAATTATTATGTTTATTATTTAATGTTATTATTGATTAAGTGAAACATATGATTGATATATTGTTATTTGAATGTAGTGTGTTGTTATTAATATGATGTGTTGGATTAAAGGTAGAAGGATGATTCAGGATTGAATAAGTGTGGGCCAAATTCTAGAAAGAAAGAGAGTTAAGGTAAACTTTTAGTTTTAATTGTATTTTGGGCCCAAGGGCAAAATAGTCATTTTACCTCATTCAATGGTGCAGAAATTAAATTATGGGGGTGTAGAAAGGAAAAGAATAAAAATAAAAGCCTGAAACAAAACAAAAAGGTTATGTGAATATTTGAAATATTTGGTGGTTGTTGATATATTAAATAATACATAAGATAAAAAAAAAACAAGAGAGGAAATCTTGGTTGTTTTACAGAATAAGTGACATATATTGTTTTAATTAAAAAGATAGAGATAGAATAGAAAAAAGATAAAAAGGAGAAGAGTAAAAGGGGGCTACATATGTTTTATGATCTTAGAAGAGAGTTGGGAGTAATAGATATATCTTAGAATCAAAATTCATGAAAAATTTAAGTTTTTCATAATCCCAACATACTTAATCGATTAATTGATAGCTATAATCCATTATTTTGAGCTTTCAGAAAAGTTTTAGGTTCACAAATAATCTATTATTGTGAGGCATAATCGATTATCCTAGCTCGCTCTTCAAATCTGGGTATTCATGAATAGATAATCTATTATTTGCATCAATAATCGATTACCAGTGATTTCTAGAAATTATTTTTGACCAGATAATCGATTATCACACGATGCAGATTCAAAAATAGAGTCGTTGTAACGTTCAAATATGGCTATAAATGGCCATAAATGACTAGTTTTTAGATTTCCTCTATAAACACTCATTCATAATCGATTAACAACCACTCCTTGCACCCAAATTTGGTCAAACTCAAAATTCTTCCAAGATTTCACCCATTTAATCATACCTTCTCCTCATACCCTTTTGCTAAAATGACTGACTCAAGGAGACCTTGTAGAAGAACTGATGGTGCTTCTTCATCTCATTCTAGAGCTGCTCGTCCGTCATGGAGAAACAAGCTGAATTTGCCCATTTTTGGCAAGAACGCCGCATACTCGGAGTCAAATATATCAGGTTGGAATTCTACAGATACTATGGCTTTCAATTTCCTGCTTTGTTTTGAACTCAAATTATCACCCATTTGGTTGAACAAAAGGGATGCATCTATCCTGATTTGATTAGAGTGTTCTATCACAACCTCAAATATCCTGATGGCATTGTGACAACCAAAGTGAAAGGTGTCCGAATCATCCTTGATGACGATATATGGACCAATGTCGCAAAGCTCACAATATGGGATGATGCAGTAAAGGTTTATATGGGCGTTCCTCATGTCAACCGCCTTCTCGCATACCAATCGTTTCTACGAAACCCCCAACAACAAACCAATCGTTGTCAATTGTTGGTTGGAGGATTCAAGGTAGAAGATAAGATAATCCACTATTTGATTGTGTGGATCTTGTACCCTTGTGCTACTAATCATGCTCAATGTTCTGAGCAAGATCTTCTACTCTTATATGGGATTTTTATTCATATTCATATTGATTGGCCTACACTTATCATAAATACCATGTTAAAGGCTTAAAAATACTCTCCATACCACCTTTCATATGCTCTCCTCATCTCTAGGATTCTTGAATACAATGGAGTAAGTGTAGATGGTGAACATACCCAAGCCATCCAATCAATTGGGACTAAATTTAGGGAGACAACATTTCCATAAAGGGGATTTATTGCTCGTGGACGTGTGTTTGTTCACAAAGATGATGACAATCAGGATAAAGAAGATGATGACATGGATGCCCATATGGTTGAACCGGTAAGAGCTGCTGCTCCATCTGAAGTTGGACCTTCTCAAAGCCTTCATCCTCTTCTCTCTCAATGGAAGAGTACTTTGCCAATTTAATCAAACAAATGGAGGACATGAGTTTTGCTCATCAAGCGTGATTTGATCAGATTATTGAAATGCAACAAACTCATCAAGATTATGTCTATGAAAGGCTTGAAGATTTTGATACTCACTTAGGTAATATTGAGGAATGTCTTAATCTTCAACCTCTAGAACGTCCCCCAAGTCCTACCTTTTAGAATTTAGATTTGTCTTAGTTTCTTTTAAATTGTTGTCTTTTATATTTTGAGTGAACTGTACTTTCCTTTGCATAATTGAATAAAACTTCTTCATTTTCCTTCATTGCATGATTTGCCTTATTGAGGGGGAGAACTTATTGAGGGGGAGTATGTTTGCTTTTTGCTTAATGATCAAAAAGGGGGAGAAAAACTTATAGTACAATTACTACTAACTTGTTTCTATGTTTGTTAGATTGAATTATGTGCAGATATTGAAGAATGCTTTTATTGCATGATTTGCCTTATTGAGGGGGAGAACTTATTGAGGGGGAGTATGTTTGCTTTTTGCTTAATGATCAAAAAGGGGGAGAAAAACTTATAGTACAATTACTACTAACTTGTTTCTATGTTTGTTAGATTGAATTATGTGCAGATATTGAAGAATGCTTTTAAACAAGGAATTTTTTTATCATCATAAAAAAGGGGAGATTTTTACCAATGAGGAGCATTGGTGTCTTGAAGATAATGATTTTGATGATGCTACAAAGTGAAGAACTTGAAAACTTTAATTGTAGTTTATTTAAACGCATTTCTGTAGAATGAATTGTAATAGGAATAAACCATGATAAGGTAAACACTTAGAAGTTTTCTTGTCTTTAGAAAGTTTGCATAGATAATCGATTATCACGAGCTCATTTTAAAAAAAATTGCTTGCACAAATAATTGATTATTTCTCATAATAATCGATTATTCTGTTATGAGTCAGTATTGCCCAAGTCTCGTAGATAATTGATTATCCCTCGAAATAATTGATTATCACTTTTTAAAAAACCCATAACGGACAAGGATAATCGATTATCACTTACAATAATCGATTATCACTAGTAATTAGGAAATTTCTTTATAAATTATGACCTTTGGACTATATATACTCTTTGCCAAACTCTTTAGAAGACATCTATGCCATTTCAGAATATAGTTTGTCTAAGGAAGTTCTCAAGTGATAGTATGCTCTTGTCAAGTCTTGTGAATAGGAGATGCTCGCGCTTAATGTGTCTAAGGTCAGAGCGTTTCTCTTCAAGTTGGCTGAGCAGTTTCTTCAGGTTCGTTTGTCGAAGGAAGGTTTTTGTTGTTCTTAATTTCTATTTATCTCATTGTAATTGTTAAACTGTTTTTAGTGAAATAGTTAATCTCTCGTTATAGTGATTCACGACTGGACATAAAATCTTTTGATTCGAACCAGGATAAAAAATCATTTGTGTGATTTTTCTCTTCCCTACATTCTCTACACTTTTAGCACACCAACTGTTTATAAAAGTTCTCTAAGAAAATCAATTTTTTAAAACAGACCACTGTAACTTGTTTATTGACTGCTACACGTTTTTAGCTCTTATAATCGCTTTTTATTCCGCTGCGCGACTCCCTGATACCTACAGAAAAAAAATAACTGAAAAGTAAAACTCATAGTAGTGAAAGAACGCATTCTCAAGCTTCATACAAATATAAGCTTACATTTGTAAGTAGAGAGAAAATTCTACAAAGCCTATTGGATTGAAATTTATTATAAACACATCCTTTCTAAGGGTAATCGTCTACGACTTGTAAGAAATCTGGTTGATTGCACATTCTGAAAAAAATTCAAACAGTTTGTTGATTAACTCGGTTGAGTTAAATACTAGTTAAGCATTGCATAAGGTTGATATCAAGATTGTCTAGTGGAAACCAGGAGTGGGTGAAACTCAACTAGATATCATATTACGAAGATACCATGATTGTCTAGGAATACCAGGAGTGGTAAAGAATATTGCACAACTAGGAGTGGGTAATACTCAATTATAGTTAGTGTAACGGACAGTTGTTACTAGGATTAACTAGGTGATATCAGGAGTGGTGTGAATACTCAGTTGTAATCTTGTTAATGATTATAGTGGAATCCTTTAAGAAGTCTTAGAGAAGAGTTGGACATTGCTTAGTTGATTGAACGAGTATAAAATATATGTGTGTTTATAACCTTAGCCATGCAAAACATTTTACTTATAAACTCTACAATTGCTTATTAACATAATCATTTATTAAAGCTTTTGTCACTAAATGTTATCTTTCTTAAGAGCTATTTTTCTTAAAATACTACATCAACTTTGCTAAAACGCTTGAAAAACATTTTATCCATGAATTTCTGTTTAAACAATATTTTACAAATCAAGCGTCTGACAACTTGTGCAGACTGTTTAATCCTTAAAAATGGAAAAAAGTTTTTCACAATACTATTCAACCCCTTTTTCTAGTGTTTTTCGGTTATTTCACAAGTTGGTTTTGTGGATTGAGTTAAGGTTAAAGTCCACTTCTTAACAACTGTCATCCATTGCTGCCATGTAGCTACGAAATTCTTACATTTGAATGAAAAAAATTACATACGAATTTTGTTAAGATAAAATTGTCTAGAGAGACTAGACTATCTCGTAACTCGAGTTTTGATGTTTAAGATACTACACTTAACGAAATATCGTTTAGTGAGTATAGCGTCTAAGAGAAGTGCATCTTAGAACATCTTTGTTAAAAGATAAACAATGGTGTGTCAGTCATAAAAGGTTAAACAATACTTGAATAAAGCGCGTCTAGAGAAATCAATAATAAATATTGTATATTTTATCAATTGAGATACTACTTTCAAAACCATAGACTCATGCTAAAAACTCATACTACGAATCATGCCTAAACACTCTCTTAACATAAAAACATTAAATGTGTGAGCATATTGTATCTCTTTCTGCTTTTCCTTTGCTCTCTTTATCTGTTCAGATAATGACAACACCAAGCTTTATTTAAAAGCCCTACACATGAAATAGAAAGACGTTGAGGAATAGGAAGACATTTATGGAATGTTTCCTTAAAGCTTTACGAAATGTCATAGTCGTACAAGCTCTCACTGATAAAGCTATGTTGCCCTTCCAAAGATGCAGAATGATACAAATCTTTGTACCAGAAGCCACCTACTCTCAAGAGCTCAACTCTCTCTAAGTAACAGATCTTTTTCGAAGAAGGCTATATAAGGAGGATTTGATGAAGAGAATACAAGAAAAACTTTTCTATCATTGAATCATTACGCTGTTATTCTCTCAAAAAGCTTACATCATCTAAGTATGTTCTTTAAACAAGAAATAACTCTTAAAATTTCTCAAATTTCATTGTATTGTATTTATCCTATCTTTGAGATTTATTTAAATCTATACTTGTACTCAAAACACTTGTTGTGTTGATATTCAGAAGTGAATTCAAACATTTGTATTGTTTAACTCAGTTGAGTTAAACGGTTTAGATAGTTGTCTAGGTTTGATACCAAGAGTGGTTAAACTAGGACTAGTTATATTTACTAGGGTATTTTCAACTGTTCATCAGACGACGCTGACGAAGAGGTAGACTTTTTTGAAGCACAAAAACACACTTTTCAACCCTTTGGAGGCAGATTTGGATGTGGGAGCTCTCCTCTTCGTTTTCTAGGGTTTTTATCTCACTTTCATTCCATTGTACACCAAGGTTCTCCATGACTATGGAGAACTAAACTCATTTGTTGTTGAGGAAGATGTAACCTCTAAACTTT
Organism: Vigna nakashimae; assembly: GCA_034642375.1. NCBI lineage: Eukaryota > Viridiplantae > Streptophyta > Magnoliopsida > Fabales > Fabaceae > Vigna > Vigna nakashimae. The sequence continues at coordinate 36,954,215 of CM067762.1, read as the reverse complement.
CATGTATTTGAATATGATTTAAATTATTTTATGTTTCTTTCATTAATTGTTAGTGATTTCCTCCTTTGCTCAATGCATGTTATGTTTTGATCACTCATAGCATGATGTTTGAATTTATTTGTTATTGGGAAACACCTAGAAACCTTGATCTAGAGAATTTCACCCAAAAGAAATATTGCCTAGGGATAGGGATATGATATTTGGTTGTCTTAAGCTTCTGTTCGTAATGCAGAATTGATTAGTAGGGATGCAAGGGATTGTGGTTTAATAATTAAGGATACTCTTTTTATGCCAACAGATCAGGTTCTAAGTAATTTAGAAAGTGTCGTTAACAAATTAAAGAAGAAGATGTATTCCTATATACATGAAAGTATTTTGTTTGTTTATTTTTATTTTTAATTTTTAGGCTAATTGGGTGCTCTAGTGTTTTATTTAGTGGATGCAGGAAAAGATTCACAATAGGAGCACAAAACTATTTGAACCTCTCTTTTCAGGTCTGGAAAATAGTAGAAGAAAAAGGAAGAAAAGGATTTCCAGAGAACTTTTCCCCTCTCCTGAGACTCTTCAACAGCCTTTCACATTATCTGACCAGGAGAAAGAAGATATGGGTGACAATCAGAATGGTAGACTACCCTGGCAGATTATGCAGCAATCACTAGACCTCTTCATTTTAATAGCATTGCAAGGCCAAGGATCAATGTTGCAAGCATGGAGATGAAGCTTGCTCTCATTCAATTGGTGAAGAGCAACCAATTACATGGATTGGCTCATGAAAATCCATACGACCATCTGACCACGTTCAATGAAATATGCAATATAGTGAAGATTAATGGTGTGCCAGATGAGGCTATTAGACTTAAATTATTCCCTTTCTCTTTAGGAGGAAATGCTAATATGTGGCTTAATTCATTCCTAGAGAATAGCTTCACTAAGTGGGAAGATGTGGTGGCAAAATTTCTGAATAAGTATTTTCCTTAGTCTAAGGTAAATAAAGGCAAACAAGAAATTTCTTCTTTTAGACAGGGCATGGACGAAACTCTAGGTCAAGTGTGGGATAGATTCAAAGGTTTATTATGGAAGACGCCCACACATGGCTTTGATGAACCCATGGTGGTCATCCTTTTCCTTAAAGGATTGAGTTCACAGAATAAATTGATGTTCGATGCCTCGGCTGGAGGTAATATCAAGTGTAAGACTCTAGAGGAAGCTTATGAGTTGATTAAAATTATGGGCGCTAATGATAATGAGATGTATAATGAAAGGGCTAAATATCAATCGAAAGGAATTCTACAATTACAATCTCAAGATGTTCTGTTAGCTCAGAACAAAATAATGACTCAACAATTGGAGACTCTGATGAAGAAAATCTATCAATTGCCTCAAGAATTGTAGAATGTTTCTCAAGCTCAACATCAACTTTGTGAGTTATGTGGTGGAGATCATATCAATGGACAATGTGCCGTGCAAGCTATTACCCAAGAAGAAGTCAATTTTATGGGTAATCAAGGCCACCCAAGTAATTAGTACCAAGGGTGGTAACCTCACCCAATTATGGGTCAAGGGCAAGCTGGGCAAATTCAATAGACCACCACAACAACAATGGCAACAACAACCCTCCTTATCGGATAGGACTGCAAAGTTAGAGGAGACTCCAACAATTTATGCAATTGTCAATCTCCAACCATAAAAGCATTGAAGCTGCTATAAGGAATTTGGAGATACAAGTTGGCCAACTGGCTAAGAAGTTGGAGGATAAGTCCGAGAAGAATTTTGGGGTTAATACTGAAGTTAACCCTAAGGAGGAATGTAACGCCATCATGAGTATAAGTGGTGAGATGTTAGCAGAGAGAAAAGAGAAGGAAGTTGGTGAGAAAGAAAAGATGAGTAGAGAGAAAGAGGAATTGAGCGAAAAAGAGGAGAAAAATGAATAGAGAAAAGAAGAGGCTAAGAAAAAGAAAGGAGACAAGAGTGATGAGGGGGAAGAAACGGAAAAAGAAGAAGGAGAGGACGAAAGAAAAAAAGGAAAAGTAATTGAGAAGACCCTTCCTTACCCAAAAAGCTATTCAAAGAAGGATAAAGAGAAGCAATTTAGGTGTTTCATGGATATCTTCAAGCAATTGGAGATTACTATGCCTTTGACCGAAGCAATGCAACAAATTCCTGCATATGCAAAATACATGAAACAATTCCTCAGTAAAAAGAAGAAGTATTTAGATGAGGAAACAATTGAAGTGCAAGGTAATTGTAGTGCCATATTGTAGAAGACGCTTCCTCCCAAATTCAAAGATCCATGGAGTTTCACCATCCCTTGCACTATTAGAAATCATGATATAGGGAAGGCTCTAGTTGACTTAGGGGCTAGCATCAATCTGATGCCCCTATCTTTGCTCAAGAAGATTGGTGGTCTGGAGGTCAAATCGACAAGAATTATCTTGCAAATGGCAGACAGACCTATCAAGCATCCTTATGGTGTAGTGGAAGATCTTGTGATCCAGATTGACAAACTCAAATTCCCAGTTGATTTAGTAGTGATGGAAGTAGGGGAAGATGTAGATATCCCTCTCATTCTTGGAAGACCATTCATGAAGACAACCAAGGTTGTAATTCATGTAGATGATGGAGTTCTAACATTGAAAGACTAAGATGAAGAGGTGAGTTTTAACGTCTTCGACGATGTGCAACCAATCCGAGTAAAGCAGACTAGTCCTAAAATACCAGATGAAGTTTTCTTAGTAACTAGTCTACCTGATCAAGCTGCCAAATTGGTCAAGAGGAACCATAATTATTTTTCTCCAAGTGTGAATGAAGATGATGGAGATAAGGAAGAAAAGCTAGTTCACCAAGATTATATGCTGGAAAATAATGAATCTTACCTTGGCAAACTAGTGAAATTCAAGAACAGGTTATGGGTTATCAAGGCTATCAAAGCAAATGGAGATCTAGAGATTGAGGATCCTTATTCTAGGAGAGTCAAGTTGGTGGCTAGGAAGATGTTGAGATTATGTTGGTGTCATGAAAGGAAGAAGAACGCCAACATCAAAAATTCAAATTGAGCATAGTGGTGTCAAGCTAATGACATTAAACAAGCGCTTACTGGGAGGCAACTCAGTTTTCCCTTCTTTTTTATTTGATTTTGTTTTGAGTGTTTATGTTTTTAGGTTGTATGCTGCTTCTCCCAGACTTCAGTCCATTTCACTTGATGAGTTCATCACTCGCATGTCTTCGCCTGGGGACCAGGCCCAAGCTAGTGGAGGAGGTGGCACGTCTGGAGCCGAAGCCATGGTAGAGGATGATTTTGAGGAAGATTCAGATGCCTCTGAGGGGAGTGATGACAACATCTCCTGAGGGGAGTGATGACGACATCTCCTACTTTTTTTATTTTTATGCATATTTGAACTTTGTTTATTTTGTTTTGAATTTTTGTTTGAGCTATGTACTTGGTGAAATGGATAGTGTGCTTTAATGGTTTAATATGAAGTGATAAACTGTTTGATTGTGATTAGAAGTAATATTGCTTGTGTTTTCTTGATTGTTGTGAAAGTGATGTTGAGATATTGATTGGTTTAGATTTTAAGCACAGATGGTGGTTTCTCATAGTTGTTTAAGATATATGCATGGTTTAAATTGTGATTAATGTGCATAACATGATGTTTATCGAATTGTGGAACTTGAGTTAACCTGTGAGATGTTGTGCTCCAGAGTTATTGTTGTTGACTACTATTGCTTTGGAATCACAGCTGATTTTGCCTGAGTTTTTCTGTTGAACACTATTTGTTTGCTTGTTACGAATGATGAAGATCGTCTGTTCTTATCCCTTGTAAGCTAATGCCAAAATTTCAACTCCCCAAAATTTTTAATTTTTTTTAATCCTTTTAAGCTTGAGCCTAATGTGAAAAAACTCTTGAAATCCTTGCCTTGAGTTGAGTAGAGTATGCATGTATGGTACAGGAGAATGGTTCAAGTTTGGGGTTGTTGGAAAAAGTGAAAAGAAAAAAACATTGAGCAAAGAAAGCAAGAAAATCAAGAGAAGAAAGAAAGAAGAATAGAAAGGATGTGATCAATGAATAAAAGTTGGGATTAAGTTAAGAAGTGGTTTCCCAAGTGAAAAGTAAAAAGACAGATTAATGTTAAATTATGAAGTAAATTGTTCACTCTCTTAACTCAAGGAACTTTGTTGTCCAGAAAAACCAGTTTTCTTCATAACCCAGCCACAATACAAGCCTCAAAAAGTCCTTGTGATGATAACTTGCTTGTGAATGTGTTTGATGTTGTTAAATGAAAGGCAAAGTTGAATTATGTGACATTGTGAGTGTAGAGTGAAAGAGACACCTCACTATGCACCTTTGAGCTTGAGTGAAACACTTTCTTTGGTGAGGAATGGTTTCATGCACCATAGGATAACACTTTGCTTTGTTGTTGATCACTCATAAGGCTTTTGCATCTGTTGTGTATTCTTTTTTATGTGAGCACCATAGTTGAAGCTTGATTGGCTAAGACTTCATTATATCCTGATCTTTCTAGGATGGCCAGACATGAGTGATTTACTTGTCTTAGAAGAGAATGTTTTTGGTGTGCTAGACCATTGTAGTATGACTATTTTGTTTAAGCCAAATTACATTTTGCTTGAGGACAAACAAAGTTTCAAGTTTGGGGTTGTGATAACAGTTGAATATATCATTATCTGTGATGCAATTTTGATATTAAATCAACTCATTTTTACTTAGAAACTTGCTTGAACTCTTGTTTTTAGTTTAGTTTTTTGAATAAGTGAATCGAGGTTATACTTTATGATTTTATCACTAAATTCCCTTAATTTTGTAGGTTATGGGTATGTTTTGGAAGAGAAGCAAAAGTATCAAGGAGTCGGAACTCAAGAGGGACGACAAAAGCATCAGAGAAGAGGGCTAAAGAAGGCGTAGGGCGGCTGGTTGCCCTTTTCTAGGGCCCTTAGAGCCACTATGCACCGCAACACGCTTGGGTGCCAGTTATAGCGCAGTCTCGCCTGCTTGCCTTCCTGGGAGCGATGAGCGCTAGTTTCAGTGCACCGTTGAGCGCCTACTTGCTCTCTGAGGGGCACTGAGCGCCAATTCTCTCGCAATGTCGCCTGCTTGCCCTTAGTTGGGGCGTTGAGCGCCAACAACTTGGGCTTATGGGCCAATTTTTTTTATCTATTTAAGGACTTGCATGCCCTAGGGTTCACATCTTTCGAAGGCTGAAGCATAGAAACACATTTTTCGACCCTTTGGAGGAAAATTTGGATGCGGGAGCTCTTTTCTGCGTTTTCTAGGGTTTTTTTTCTCACTTTCATTCCATGGTACACCAAGGTCTTCCATGACTATGGAGAACTAAACTCATTTGTTGTTGGGGAAGATGTAACCTCTAAACTTTCATGTATTTGAATATGATTTGAATTATTTTATGCTTCTTTGATCAATTATTAGTGATTTCCTCCTTTGCTCAATGCTTGTTATTGTTAAGACCTTAGCAAGTGTACCGAATCGTATCAAGTAATAATAAATGGTAAGACCAAGTATCGTTTCCCAAGAGACTTATGGCACTAAACAGTCATGTGATTACTCAATTAATTAAGACTTTTGAAAAACAATTTAGGATTTTGAATGCAAAAACAAGAAAATAAATATGAATGCACTTTTGATCAATTGTAGAAAAAAACACAAAGGTTGATGAATAATAATGAAATTATGAGATGGGTATGTTGTTGGGGTTTAGATTTCACCTAGTTTACTCTTATGTATAGAAAAATTCATCTTCTTCATCCAATTGTTAACATCACTTTCTAAATTACTTAAAACCAAATCCCTCGGTGACGAAAGCCTATGCTTAATTACTAGACCAAAACTCATACCCTCATCCCTGAGCAATACTGCTTTTGGGAGAAATTCTCCAGATCGTGGTTTCTAGGTATTTCCAATAACAAAGAAGACCATAAAATCATGCCATGAGTGATCAAAACATAACAAGCATAGAGAAAAGGAGAAAATCCCTAACAATTGATGAAAGAAGCATAATAATTAAAACCAATTCAAATACATGAGAGTTCACAAGGTTACATCATCCCCCAACAACAAATTGAATTTAGTTCCCCCTTGTCATGGAGGAACTAGATGAACAATGGAATGATAATGAAAGATAAACCCTAAAAATTGCAGAGGAGAGCTTCCACATCCACTTCTGTCTCCAGTGAGTTGGAGAAAATCTGAGTTTGTGTCAATTCTGTAAAAGATACTCCCTCTAGGTCGAGCAAATCCTTAAATAGGGTTGAATTAGATCATGCGCCAATGTTGACACTACTCAGCGCCCCTACTTAGGGTTCCCAGGCGAGCTTGCGAGAGGATGGCATGAAACGTTACTTGAAGACTGGCACTCAGCGTCCTTGAAAGGCCGCTTAGACGTGACTGTGAGACTCCTACACTGAAGGCCCTAGAGGAGGGCACCCAAGCGTCCTACGACCTTTAGCAACCTTCTCTTCTGGTGCTTTTTCTATCCTTTCTGAGTTCCAACTTCATGACATTTAATTCCTCTTCAATTCATCCCAATTTCCTACAAAATCAAAGGAATTTAGTGATAAAATCTTCAAGTATAACCTCAACTCTCTTATTCAACAAAATAAGATAAAAACAAGAGAACAAGCAAGCTTTTAAGTCAAAAAGGGTTCATTTATTATCCAAATTTAATCCCAAATAACGGTGAAATCAACCGTTATCAGTTATGTTTTGATCACTCATAGCATGATGTTTGGATTTCTTTGTTTTTGGGAAATACATAGAAACCTTGATCTGGAGAATTTCACCCAAAAGAAATATTACCTAGGGATAGGGATAAGATGTTTGGTTGTCTTAAGCTTATGTTCGTAATGCAGAATTGATTAGTAGGGATGCATGGGATTGTGGTCTAATAATTAAGGATAGGCTTTTTACGCCGAGGGATCGGGTTCTAAGTAATTTAGAAAGTGACGTTAACAAATTAATGAAGAAGATGAATTCTTATATACATGAAAGTAAGGAAGGTGAAATCTAAACCCTAACAACATCATGATCTCATATTATCAACACCATTCATTCTTGTGTCAAATTTCAATTGATCAATTTGCATTCATATTTACTTTTGTTGCATTTGCATTTAATAATTGCTTTTTAGTCTTAATTAGTTAAGTAACTACACGATTGTTTAGTATCGTGAGTCTTCTAGGATACAATATTTGATACGATTTAGTACACTTTCCAATGAGTTAACAGTTATTCAATAAGAGTTTGACCGGTTGTAGAAGAACGACGTCTAGAAGCTTGTGAAGCTACCTTAAGACAAAAACGGTTTTGAGCTAAATGGGTTTTTCACAACAAGTTAGACGAATATGGAAATACAAAACAAGGCAGGACTTGTAGCAAAAGGTTATTCTCAATAGGAAGGTATTGATTACATTGAAACTTATGCCTCTGTTGCAAGATTAGAGGCAATTAGAATATTATTATCTTTTGCAGCGTTCAGTAAAATAAAACTTTATCAAATAGATGTAAAAAGTTCCTTTTTAAATGTTGAAATCAAAGAAGAGATATATGTGAAATAACCACAAGGTTTTGAGTGTTCTACCAACCCTAAGCATGTTTTTAAATGAAACAAAGCATTGTGTGGTTTAAAACAAGCTCATAGAGGTTAGTATGAATGCTTAAGCTTGTTTCTTATGATAAATTGTTTTAATAGGGGAAAGGTAGACACTACATTGTTCTACAAATATGTAAAATATGATTTCATAGTAGTTCAAATTTGTGTAGATGATATAATCTTTGGTGCTACTAATGAAAATCTTTGCCAAGACTTTTCCAAGATGATGTAGGATGAGTTTGAAATGAGCATGATGGGTGAACCTGAAGTTCTTCCTTGGGCTGCAAATAAAGCAAGTGGCGGATAATATTATATATATATATATATATATATATATATATATATATATATATATATATATATATATATATATATATATATATATATATATATATATATATATATATATATATATATATATACACACACACACACACACACACACTAGAGAAGAAATGTAGAGATTGTAGGGTTATTGTGATGCAAATTATGCTGGAAATAGGATTGGGAGAAAGAGTAGAAGTGGAGGTTGCCACTTTATAGGAAGAAATCTTATCTCTTGGATAAGCCAGAAGTAAGGAACAATCACTATCAATGACTGAAACAGAATACATATCAGTTGCTAGTTGTTGCTCACAACTCCTATAAATCAAGAATCAACATGAAGACTACAACGTCTATGAGAGTATGATTCTTATCTTTTGTGATAACAAAGAAACTATTAGTTTATCTAAAAATTCCATTCTACATTCATGTGCTGAACACAGTGAAATTAAAAACCACTTTATTCATGATTATGTCCAAAAAGAAATTATTGATCTACAATATGTGAATACTGAAGATTAACTTGCTTATATCTTCACCAAACTCATGGTTGAAGAAAGATTTGAATATTTGAAAAACCTTTTGGGTATGAAACTTATTGAGTGAATGTTTTAATTCAATGCATTTATTTCTCGCCATATAACATCTAGAATTAAATATCATAAGATATATCGTCTAGAGATGTCATACTCAATTGTATGGTCTAAGACTAATCTACTAAACACACTTCATATTGCATGCATAACAGTGTTTAGCATTGCGCCCAATTAAATGAATCAATAAGCATAATCTAGGTTAAAAAGGTATTTCAAATTTCGCAACCTCGACATAACCGTATGACATACATTTATTGAGATATGATGGTAATTATGACTCGTCGATCAATGTTTGCCAAAAATCCTTTTCTTCCTTAAAAAAGTAACTGCTTTTTTTAAAACACAAAAACCAAACTTGCACTCTAAGTCTCTCGTATTTTCTCCCAAAGACTTTTTCATTTTGATAATCTCTCAAGCACTCTGTATTTTAATTGCGACGTTATTCTTTTTTATTATTTTGTTTTGTGTAGAAACTTTGTGTTGTAATTAAAGTTTTGGATGATACTCGTAGTGGATTAGTTTTTATTCGGTTTAGTAATTTGAATAAAATTAGTTTCATATTAATGGATGTTTTTGAAAGAAAGTTGATTGTAAAAACAAAAAGTGGTTTGATGATATAGGTACATTAGAAATAAGTTATAATAATGGTTTTGAACGATTTTTGGTTGGTGCAAGTGAACTTTTGGAAATTTGAATAGTGGTGTAAGTGATGAATTTGGTGATTAATTGTTGTGGAAGAATAAATGGTTTATGAAAAATAAAGTTTCAAAAGACGCATAAAATATATGGATGTATGTTTTTAAATGTATATATATGTCATATATGATTGTTCCATTTATATTTGTATGATAGTGTTTGCTTAATATAATTATGTACTAAGTTAGGGGCGTTGGGTGTCGCCTTAATTGTATATTGCATGTAGTAATGAAGTGAGTTTAAGTTATGTGATTTTTTTATAATATGAGATGGAATATGTGTTATTATGAATGTAATGTCTGCATATATGATGTGATTATGCAGATGAGAAACATGCGCCTTGGCTAGAGGTGAGGGGGATCTAAGAGTTGACCATGAGGGGGCTCTAGGAATTGACCCTGAGAACTTCAATTGTGGTCTTTAAGAGAGTAGTAGGGAGTGATGAATTCGATGTAGCTGTATCGAAGGTGAACTTTGCCAAGGAAGCTCTCTAGGAGAGTGGTGGGAAGTAGCATTTATGTATTTTGCTTGTAAGGCTCAAGGAAGAACAAGGAAAATAGGCTTTGTTTGGAGACTCTTGGGGAGTTGGAATGAATAATGGTTTTAGCTCTAGAGGTAAGCTAATTTTGGATGGTAGGCTATGTGTGAGGGTTAGGTTGATGATTGAACCTCTTGGGCCGAGTCTACACGTGGATTCATTATTATTGGATGATACAACAATAATTGTTATTTGATTATGTGCTATTATATGAATTAACAAACTAAATGAGGCATGTTATGACGTGTTATTATTATATATTTGTAAGTTAGCTCACCTTTGAATGTTGGTAGTTGTGGTTTTCACCTGTGATGATCATATGTCTTACGTTATACGTAAGAAGATAATGTTGCAAATGATAATTCATATGTACAATAGTGTGGAGCTTAGGGATTGCTTTGAAAACAATTTCTTTTATTTTGGATGTAGTTTGGATAAGTATTAATTATTGAATATTTTTAAATGTTTTCTTATTGTTTGAAATAAATGTTATTGAATGGAACATTTATTTGATGAAATAAATGAACATTTTAACATGTGTCATTTGATGAAATAAATGTTATTGAATGGAACATTTATTTTAGTAGAATTATGAAAGGGTGTTACATGTGTCATTAGAGATTAACATATAAGCTACTTTTTATCCTAGAATAATTTATACACTTACTTTATAGTACCCTAATATATAATTTTCCTTCAACTTTTTGCTTTTTTATGCTATAGTACAAAAAAAAAATGTTTTTATAGTGAGTTGTTATACTTGTTATAACCCACCCGATATAATAACTTTTGTTGTGGCAGTTTTGTAATTAAGGAAAACTTTTATATATCAATTTTGTATTAAAACCGCTATAGAAAGTTATATGGGGATATAACTATAATTAAGTGGAAGCTTTTCTATACCGGTTATAGGTCTAACATGTATAATAAATCAAGTTTTCATAGTCATTAGTGTTTCACTTTCATTTTTGCCTAGGAGTTGTGTTTCCCTCGTTCCTTTCCCTTTCTTCCCTACACCTCGTTCCAATTTCTTCCTTGCACTTCACTTTCATTTCTTCCCTTTCATATTCACGCTCATTCTTGTGGGTTTGTTGGGTTGCCTTCGTTGTTCATTGTCGTTGTCGCCGGTTCATTGGTTCGCCTTTGTTGGTTTGCCATCACTCTGGCTCATCCTTTGCGTCGATTAAGTTTAGTATTTATCTTGTTCTTTTCTTTGTTGGAGTGCTTATGTTAGATTTTGGGTCATAGTTTTTTATTTGGGGATTTAGAGTTTGTGAAAGTTTTGTTAGTTTTGAAGGAAGGATAACTTTGTCACATATAAGGCTTTTTGTGAAGCGTTGGTAGAGGAAAGTGTGAGATCTCAGTATCAAACTGTTGCAAAGGATAGTTCTAAGTCAGATTTGAAGGTTGTGATTGGTGATTCGTCGCCTTTGACATTTGTGGCAACGCCTCCTGCACCACCTCCACCGCCTCATGCATCGTTGGCTAGTTCTAAGTCAAACAATATTGTTGTATCATTATTTCCTTTGCAGACATAAAATCATGATAAATAATATCATAATCTAGAAAACATTAAAATCCATTAGGTCGTTTCTTTTGTCACATTTGATATGTTAAAAGTAGACGAAAAAAGCATTTTATTGTTTATGTGAGTGGTGGTTTTATTTTTCTCTCTCCATGATCTTAGAGATTACTGATTTTTGTCTATGATTGGGTGTTTATATTTATTCATAACATCTGAGTTAGTGAAATAGGATTCAAAGAGGAGGGACTAATGGTTTCAAATAGAAGATGATAATCACACACTTTTTATATCGATTCTAAAATCGATGTAGAAAGTTCAATCTTTATATAACCTGTGTTTCTATATCGGTTCTAGAAGCGATATAAAATGTCTTTTTTAGCTAGTGTAAAAAGTTTTTTTTTGCATTAGTGATAATTTAATCCTTGTAATCAAATTTTTAATAAAACATAGGATATATTTTTTCCTCAATAAGTTTCATCGTCCCAATGTTTAAGCAATGTTTAAGCAATGTTATTAGTTGTATAACACTACAACTTCCATAATCATCACTAGTGCAGAATTGGCCTTTAACGTCACCCAATAGACGTCCGTCCACCAAAACCCCAACGTAAATAATTGACCGGTGGCATAAATGTAAATAATTGAGTGTGGAGACATTCGTTCTGGAGGGGGCCGGATGTCTATAATATTGTAGGCCCCCTGGACGTTCAAAAGGCTGACGGGGGAGTTGAAGAATTGATTGCTTCATCCTTCTGAACGTCCGCTCTGGAGGGGGACGGAAGTCTATAATATTGTAGACGTCCGGCCCCCTCCAGAACGGACGTTCAGAAGGCTGAAGCAATCAACTCTTCAACTCCCCCCGTCAGCCTTTTGAACGTCCGGTCTGGAGGGGGCCGGACGTCTACAATATTACAGACGTCCGGCCTCCTCTAACGGACGTTCAAAGGCTGACGGGGGAGTTGAAGAGTTGATTGCTTCAGCCTTTCGAACGTCCGTTCTAGAGGGGGACGGACGTCTACAATATTATAAACGTCCAGCCCCCTCCAGAACGGACGTTCAAAAGGCTGACAGGTTCAACTACCCTGTCAGCCTCTTGAACATTCGTTCTGAAGGAGGACGGACGTCTATAATATTATAGACGTCTGTCCCCCTCCAAAGTGGACGTTCAAAAGGCTGACGGGGGAGTTGAAGAGTTGATTGCTTTTGTAACATCCCAATATCTCACACTGGATAATTCATAATTTATATATTGTAACATTACATTTACGGTAACATCCCGTAATCTCACACTTAAAAATTCACAGTTGATATACATATTTTAAACTCAGATTTCAACTATAAACTCCTAAATATAACTTGAATTCTTCTAACTTATTCTTCGATCTCTTTCTTCATTTGTATTGTTTCAGACGACATTCCTTCATCTGCTCCCGTATAACGAATTATACGATCATCGCACATACTCAAACACAAACAAGTAGGGGTGAGCTAACAATTCAATACAATAAACATACCTCGATACCAAACCATACTATGCTCATTTTACCAGATCAAATTACATAAACAAATATGAGTTACACACCAAACCACATTGCATACATCAATATATATCAAACACCAAATCAGAATGCATACACCAATATGCATCAACAACAGATCAGAATGCATACACCAATATGCATCAAACACCAAATCAGAATGCATACACCAATATGCATCACGTCCATCCATCCCAAAAGTCATACAAATTGACTATATCACATACATTCACATATTTTCCAAATAAATCACATCATTATAATTCACAATCATGTTCAGATGCATAAATTCAAATCTAATAAAATCCAATTATTTCAGAAATCATACAAACTGAATGTATTCCAACAAGATATATTACACAATAATTTAACAGTACATAATCTGTTCAATAGGATTTAAGTTAAAAACTTGTCGAATAGACTTCCAGGAAAGAGAGGTGCGTCACAATGGACAACTTAAGTACCAAATCTTTCCTTAGCCAAAGCGTTCATCAACTAGTTTTTAACAAATTTCTTATTTACAGATTTAAACAACAGCATATAATATTAACACCGAAATTTAATATAGATATCAAAAAATAGAAATTAAGCAATATTGAGATTCCTGAGAAGATACGAAATTAATATCTCTAAATCTGTAACTCCGATTTCAAATCTGAATGGTTACAATAATTCACTATTTGTTATAAACTACATATTAAAATTTCAGGTTGATCTAACGGTTAACTAGATAGATATTGAGATTTTACCGAGGTAACTCAGGTGCATAATTTTAAGTGGTTTTCGGTTATACTCAAAATGTGGAACTAATTTCCCTAAGCACAGACATTTAATTATCAATCTGAACGGTCAAAATGACTTAATATGTCTTATGAATTACATACTAAATTTTGGGCTCAATCTAACGGTAAATGAAATATATATGAAATTTTTACCATGATAACTTAAGAACAGAAATATAGTGTTCATCAGATTTTTCAAAACTTAAAAATTATTTTCTCCAAACATAGACTTTCAATTAAAAATCCGATCGGTCAAAGTGTATTAATATATCTTAGGGATCATATATAAAATTGTCAAGTTGATCTAACGGTGAAATAAGTCATAATATATATTTTACCGAGATGACTCAGTAACAGATCTACAGGGGTAATTAATTTACTCAAACATGCAGGATTTATTTCTCTAAGTACAAACTTCTAATTACAAATCCAAACGGTCAAAGTGAAGAAATAGGTCTTAGGATTCATATATTAAAATTTTAGCTAAATCCAACGGTCAAAATAATTAAAAGAAAAGTTTTACCATACTAACTCGAAAATAAGAAAATTATAATCATGAAAACTAAATTTATATAAGTGAATAGATAACTACCATTACCAAAATTTTAACATACTCATAACTCATATTCATTATCATAACATGGATAAAAATCATATACAAGAAGGATTAGCTCCTCTACCTCTATTCCAGACTTAATCTCCTGCTCCGAATTTGTTTCCCTAAAACCCTTCAGAAGCTCTACTCTTCTTGCAACTAAAAATTTCTCCCTAACTCTTTCTTCTCTATTTCTCAAGCTCTCACTTGATTCCTCTTTTCTTGGTGCCAAATACCCTTTCCTCCTATGGCTATTTATAGGTAAAAAAATTTTACTATTCATTAATATTTTAATATTATTTATTATTTTAATATTATTTAAAAAATAATATTTTAATCATTTACTTATTAAATCTGATCCTAATTTCTTCCATTCTAAGAAATCCTAATTTCTTCCATGCTAAGGAATCCTAATGCTAAGAATTTATTTTTTACTATTCACTTTTTACTATTTACTATTCACTTTTTAATATTCAATTTAAAAAAAATTACTAAATAAGGTACCAAAAATTTGAACCTCTCCTTCTAAAATTACTATAATTTTATATCCAAAATTTACATTTTTCTATCCATTAAAATTATTATTACTAATAAAATACTAAAATTTACTACTATAAATATTTTCTTTTTCATGGGTCTTACAGCTTTAGCCTTCTGAACGTCCGTTCTGGAGGGGGTCAGACGTCTACAATATTATAGATGTCCGTCCCCCTCCAGAGCGGACGTTTAGAAGGCTGAAGCAATCAATTATTCAACTCCCCCGTCATCCTTTTGAACGTCCGTTAGCGGGAGCCGGACGTCTATAATATTGTAGACGTCCGGCCCCCTCCAGAACGGACGTTCAAAAGGCTGACAGGTTCAACTACCCTGTCAGCCTCTTGAACGTCCATTCTAAAGGGGGACGGACGTCTATAATATTATAGACGTCCGTCCCCCTCCAGAACGGATGTTCGGAAGGTTGATTGGGGGAGTTGAAAAGTTGATTGCTTCAGCCTTTTGAACGTCCGTTCTGGAGGGGGTCGGACTTCTATAATATTATAGACGTTCGTCCCCCTCCAGAACGGACATTCAAGAGGCTGACAGGGTAGTTGAACCTGTCAGCCTTTTGAACGTCCGTTCTGGAGGGGGACGGACGTCTATAATATTATAGACGTCCAACCCCATCCAGAACGGACGTTCAAAAGACGTTTAAAAGAATGACATATATACCAAAATGCGAACCCGCGAGGAGTTACGCGAACCCGTGAGAGTTCCCTCTACGCCTTGCATTTCCAGTTTGGTTTTTATTGGTTTGGACCATTTAATCTTACTTTTATTCCGATTAAATTGTTCAGTGATGAAATATCTTTCATTTGGACCGATTAAAAATCATTTTGGGTCCGTTTTGGTGCAGTTTGTGCGTGTTCTTGGGCGGCGTTTTTTGGCCTACGTTTTAGGTCGTGCACTCCTCCATTTCCCTCTATTTTCATTTCGAATATGCTCTTTAGACGTTTGGCAGTGCACAAACAGATGTCCAAACCACGTAATCCTAAATAACCCGTTCAGCCATATAGACGTCCGTTTCGACACAAACAGACGTCTATATAGACGTCCGACCTGGCACAACAGACGTTTGGTTAACGTCACCCACAAAGACAGCGGATGTATGTCGGACGTTAAAAGACCAAAATAACAGACGTGTAAGGCCCTTTCTACACTAGTGGATCATTCTCATCGCTTCATCAACTCTTGGATCATTCTCATCGCTTCATCAACTCTTGAGTACGAGGACATAGTAGCATGGTACCACTCTCTAATTCAACACTGAAATGATGTCGCATCACTAAAGCGTAACTCACTCTAGAGGAGAAAAGTTTTTACTCTTTTTTCCTTAAACCTCAAGCACTCACTAGTAAATATATAACTTTGTCTCTAAAGTATTATGTTGTTGCTTGAGCAACATTAAGTGATACATACAATGATGACTCAATGTTTTAGCATTACTTGCTATAAGAATTTTAAAATAATTTCAGAATTTTATTTCAATAATAATAATAATAATAATAATAAAATTATATAAAAGAATATAGATAAGGCTAAATTAACCAAAATTATGTCTCAATATATTCAATTATAAACTCACTGACACGGTATTAACTTAAAACATAATAAAAATTTATTTTTAAAATAATTAAAAAAAAATAAAAATTAAAAAACAAATAACGCACTGCCACATTATATTTCTTTAAAATTGCTACTAGTACCATGCTAATAAAAAAAAAAGTAATTGCATCAAATTTCTCAAATGTGTAAAAAGAAAAGAACCTAATGGATATTTTAAAATAAAAAAACAAGACTAAATACATAATTTAACCTAATTATTAAATGAGTTATTGGTTTTTCTCACTCTCGCTCTTTGCTTTGGTAAAAAATATTCAAGCTAAATCCTGTAACACCTTGGAAATTTAACACCGTAAACCACCTGTCAAATCAAAATTAATGCACTAAAAACCCTGCTCAGACCATTAAAACCCACTCACTAACTCTGATGCGCAACTGCCAAGTTTCAAATTGGAACATTCTGAAATCCGTAGTGGAAGACAGGTGTCCGTATGAGAGAGTGCGTCTGTTTGACCTTGGGAACAAAACTGATTTTTCTGAAACACTTCTTCCCACTCTCTGCATGCACCCTTCTTCCTTCTGATACTGATTTTTCACATTCTCCTCCTTCTCTCTAGAAAGCTTCCATCTTCTCTCTACTGTAACTCACCACTCTCTTCTCCTATCCACATTCAGAAACCGTAGGAGCATTCTCTGAGACGTGAGCTTCAATTTGGACCGAACAGTTCCAAGTTCTGAAACTGGTAAGTCTCTCGACCTAGACGTTCGTTATTGGGTTTCATGCAAAACCAATTCTTGGCTGCATGCAAGGGATATAGTCTAAGTACTTTGATTTTCTTGTGGTTAGATTTGATTGAAAGAGTTAAGTGACCGTTGAGGGTAGAAAACGTTAGTTGGACGAGCCACACATCTTGCATATAGAACGTTTCAGTCACGAATCCGGGTAAGGGAAGCTTATTTAATTTAATTCGTATGTTATGCTTTGTATGAACGTTCGTCTGAGTTGATTAAATGAATATGATGCATGCTGATTGACATGTATGATGATGTTTGAGATGTATGAATGCGAATATGAGTTATCACTATGAAGTATGAGTTATTAATGTGGAATTCTGTAAAGTATGTAAATTGATATTGATATGAAATTATAAGATATGAATTGTATGAGAAATGTTGAGTTAAAATAGATGAAAAATCTGAATATGACATTCCTACTATGATAATGTACGCTCGTCATCGAACGGTCTTCTACCGTTCGGTTCCTCTAGTAAACAGTTTAAAAATGGAATTCTTTCATTCGGAAAGAACTCTGGTCGAGAACGAGCGTCCTCCTGTGAAGTGCTATGTTTGAGCGTTCGGCTCAGTCTAGCGGTATCCGAGTACCTGAAATAAAATAATAATATATTTATACTCTCGTACTTTAAAATAAGTAATGCTCGGTCTTACACCTAGCGTTCATAATAAACAGCGCTCGGTCCTATACCTAGCGTTCGTCCTAAGTAGTGCTCGGTCTTATACCAAGCGCTCGTAGTATTGTATAATCAACCTTGATAAAATAGCGTTTGTTCAATTATAATAATATTTCACTTTTCCTTACGTTCGGTCATTTATTGGTATCGGATTTCCGTATGTGAATTATTCCAAAGATAGTTCTTAAT
Organism: Vigna nakashimae; assembly: GCA_034642375.1. Lineage (NCBI taxonomy): Eukaryota > Viridiplantae > Streptophyta > Magnoliopsida > Fabales > Fabaceae > Vigna > Vigna nakashimae. The sequence goes on along the minus strand of CM067762.1, from coordinate 36,936,243 downwards.
ATTCTTGGTTCTTCTCCTACATTGGATCTGGTCTAAGGTTTCCATAATAAAATTTTCTTTAAGTACCAGTGTAAACCCAAATGAGTTAGTTCATTTAACTGACCACGTGAAAAGTAACGTCCGTCACAGATTTCTTAGTTCAATCAGTCCATTCTCTTAAATCTACAAGTACTTCTTTTAGTCTTATTCTGTTATGAACGGGAAAATCATTGGTGTCGTCCTTAACGTTCGTCCTCGTCCTTTAGAGGGGTGAACGTTCGTTATTTTATGTCTTCGAAACTAAAGATGAAAATGATAATAAAGTACAGAGTGTTAAAAGGTGAACATTATATGGAGTGATTATACGATTATGGAATTGGAACGATCGTTCTAGGGAGGAACGACTCATATATTGAATATTGGATTTGGTAAAGTATGACTGTGGTTATGCTAATGCTGGCAGTTCATCCTGATGTTCTGTGAGTACTCATCCTCACGTAGAGGGGGTAGGTCATGTGTGGGAACAGCAGGAGGTCCTAGTCCTTAGGGGTACTTTGGATAGGGCTAACCTCGAGTGACAACTGTTGAGTGTATCCCAGTTACTACATCACTCGGGTGCAAGAACGCCTGTAACTACACAGATTCATACAGTCCAAACGGTCTGTCTAGTAATAGATTTCGTATGATGTTATATGTTGAAATATATGTTTGTGTGGATTGGAATGTTTATTTTATATTTTGATGTATGAATTAAATTACATAAGCTTACCCTTCGTTTTTTCTTATATTATCTGTTGTCCTTGTACGTTCGTCCTGTCGTTGCAATGATCATTCGTGTGGATGTGAGCAAAAGGCGAGGCTACTTTGGAGGACGTTATTGAAGAGGAGAACTTCGTCGAAGTGGAAGTCAAAGCCGAGCCCTAGAGCGTCCGTTTATTTTAGATGTTAGTTTTAGCTTTTGACGTTCGGTTATTTGGTTTTGTAAAACCGTTCGTCCCGAACTCCTATCATTTCTGAATTAATGTATTGAATTCTGTAATTAAATCCTTTTGGGTTTATAAACTCTAATTTTTGTATAAAACTGCATTATGTGACTGTTAATTGTAATTAATTATATTATATAGTGATTACTGTATCTTAGGATGTTATAAATCCCCTTATAACTAATAAAAGATTATTTTATATTAACAATTTTGTTCACAATAATTTAAGTTTTAGGTCGATATAACGTCATCATGCAACAGATAAACTATATTAAAATGATCACATATATAGTATAACTTGTTACAATATCTTGACAAAAAAAAGTAGGTTTATATTAAAAAAAAAAGATATGTTCTATTTATGTTAATTAGAACTCTTTCAAACCCAAATGTTTGGTTACAGTCCTAAAAACAACACATGCATATGTTGCTTATTTCCAATGCTAATTTTCTTTGGCAATGTGCCTTTTATTATCATTTGTGTCCTAACTATGCAAACAAAGTTTATACCACAAACACGTGCATATATATATGTACACATAAAAGTTCAAACCTAACCTAAATACCAAAGTTCTGAAAATTAATTCCAAACATCTTTGGAAACTTACATAGCAATGCACTTCACATGCAACATGTGCACATCACGTGACTGTCTAACTTTTTCCCACTTGGCTTTGCATTCATTAATTTATGGCCAATACACCAACATTTTGCAACTTTTGATTCCTTACCAATACATAAGACCACCCATAACATCTTTTTCAGTTACTTTTATTAGCAATTAAAAAATGTTTTGTGCATTAGACAGTGTATTAGTGTCTCCTTGCTTCCCACAATGTCAGAAATAAATAAACTATGCATAAAAAAATAATATAAAGTTATAATAATGTAAAATTGGTATGAAAAACTAGGCATATTCTCTTTTCAGTTCTCTATGAAATTCCACATGCTATGCCACCTTGAAGTTGCAAAAATGTATTACTACACATACATCAATATCACCGTTGCATCATTTTCATTGTCTGTCTCTAATATGGATAAGTTATTCACAACATGCACATGGACCTCACATTGTTTCATATTTAATTATAATATTAACATCTCTCCATAACATAACTATTTTGTATATCTATTCTTTGACTTTCACGTCTCTTCTTTTATGTATGTATATGTCTTTTCTAAGTAAGAAGGGTAAACCCTAATACTATGTATCATACACGTGTGTAATTGTATGCACACAGGTAGTTGGGATTTAAATGTGTATAATTTTTAAATATAAAAACTGTGTAAATTTAAATATCAAATCAAAGGTTAAATAATTGATTTTGGGAAAATTTATCACGAAATTGTTTATTGATGGAATATTATTAGGGTGGTGATTTGTAAATAAATAGTCTTTAAGTTCAATGTGAAAAAAAAGAATGATTGAACTTAAAATTACCCCTTGATTGATTTTTTTGTTTTGCAAAAAAATATAATAATAGTAATTTGTTTCGTATAAAATTAGAATGAACATATTACAAAATAAAAAAAAAATATGGTGAAAAAGATCTTCACTCAATATATTGTTCATGAAAATGAGAACTTGTTATTTAAAGATAAATTTTTAATAGATATATTTTTATTCTCCCATTTAACTTTTTTTTAAGTAACTTCTTTTAATTTAGAAAAAAAAACTAAAGTAAACAAAAAATTAGTGATAAAATATTTAATATTTATAATATAAAATATTATTAACCCCAGTATTATTCTTGTAAATTATTGAGATATTGTAAGATTATGCTTCAGATATAACAGCTAGACAACTGTCCATATTCCTCTGAGCTCTGTTTGGGAGAATAACTAGTTTGTATCTTATGTCCTGTGAATGCAGAGAGAAATATTATTTTTTTTATAATATTAAATTGAGAAACTACGTTTTACATTTTCAGATATTAACTATATTTATTTTTATTTATGATTAATTTAATAAAAAAATTGCAAAAGAGAAGACATCATTCAAGATGGAATATAGTCCAACTTTAAAATTCCACAGTTTGACAGTGCATTGGATGGGTTTTCTATACTACATTTTCTATTAACTTTTTTTTGTTGAATATTTTAATTAGATTAGGGGTGGCATTTCAAAGTGTAAATTTTTTAAGTAAGATATTTTAATATTATAGAAAAATTGTTTTTCCTTCATTTTTTTTTTAATTTAGAGTAAGTAAGGAGAACTTATCAACTTAAATTCATAATAGTATTTTTTATAAAGTTTCGCAATAGATAATAATATATTACCTTCTTTTCCTCTTCCAAAATTATATTTGTTTCATCCATGATTTTCCGTCTGAACTTAGATTTCATAATTTCTTTTAAACTATATAATTTCATATACCAAATAAATATTAACATGTTATAAGTATACACACTTATCTTTTTCAAAATTTAGTAAGTAAGCGTTTATTAGCATCATTAATAAAAACGTAATAGTAAGATGACAAATATTCACGTTCATTATTTGATACATATTAGAATAAGATAGTTATAAAATATTAAATTTTTACATTTACAAAATTAAAAATAAAAAAATAATAATATCAAATGAATATAAAAAATTTGTGTATAAAAATATTATTTTTATTAATAAAAAGTAGTTAGTTATGTTAGCAAAATGATGAAGATGAAGTTTTGATGATGTCCAAATCAAGTCAAGAAAAATCAAGGTTCAAGAAGATCTTATGAAGAATTGTATTGTAATAGAAAGCTTTTATAATAAGTGTAGTTCACTCTCTAGGACTTAGATTTTTAGTGGTTTTGATTTCATGTACTTTCATATTTTGTAGTTGATGTTCAGAGTCAAAATCGCATTATTTTAATCGATTAAAACTAGTATTAATCGATTAAATAGAGTAAAAGCTGAAAACTCAAACGGTCTTTGAAATAATAGTTTAAAATAATTTTTAATCGGTTAACTAATCGATTAAAACGTAGATTAATCGATTAAATGTGATTGTTGGAGTTTTCTAGCCATTGTAACTAGTCGTTTTACTCATTTTAATCGATTAACAAGTATATTAATCGATTAAAAACGTTAAATGATTGGAAACGAAGAACGGAAGAGTCTTTGCTTGAGTCTATAAATAGGTTCTCATTTTCCTTTAACAACAACTCTTCCCTTGTGCTCTAAAACTCAGAAACCTTTGAGACTTTGTGTGTTCTTGTTCGGCTTGATAAACTCTCGTCTTTGGAGCTGATGAAGTGTTGCCACGGTGACAGAGGAATAGTCGATTCATCCTTGGTGCATCTAAGGAGGTGTTTGGAAGAGGAAATAATCCTTCATGAAGTATTTGGAGGAAGTGTTCATCCTTTGTGAATATTCAAAGGAGGTGTTCATCCTTCGTGAAGTATTCGGAGGAGGTGTCCGTCCCTTGGTGTGTTTAAGGGAAGTGTGTCTCATCTCTTGTGGCTTCAAGAGAAGTGTTTTCTAAACTATTACAAATTGTATATGTGTGATTATAGTTTGTAATTGTTTTGTGATAAGTGAACTCTTTATCTTGTTTTGTGATAAGTGAACTCTTTATCTTGTTTTGAGATAGGCGACTGGATGTAGGATTAGTAAGATCCGAACCAGGATAAAATCTTCTGTGCAAATTTCTCTCAACTTTACTCTTTTTACTTTGTCATTATCATTTGCTTAGTAACACTAGTAAAAAAATTGATTTTAACTCGCCCTATAGGCTTCGGTTTAGGAAAAATCGAAGTCTATCAAAACGTGGTGGCATTTTTGTAGTTTAGGCGAACTTATATGTCTCGGTTCAAGAGGACCCGAAACATATAAGTAATATTACCTCGGTTGATAGCAAAACCGATGCTTAAAAGTCTACCTTTTCGTCTGACAGGTCTGAAATTTGAAGTCTGCACAGAGCCTATGGCTTCGGTTCATTCAGAATCGATGTTAAACCATGTTTATGCCTCAGTTTAGGAGGGAACCGAGGCATATAGCCATTTTTTTTTTAATTTTTTTCTGAGGACTATAGGCCTCGGTGGAGAGTAGAATCGAGGTAGTATTCAAAAAAGAATTCCTACATATTTCATTTCCCCTATTCCAGTACGTTTCACTCTTCCCTCATCCCCTCCCTCCTCTCATGCAACCCCTCCCATTCTCCACTCCCCTCTCCCTCAACTCCACCATTCCCTCACCAACCTCTTCTCCCTCCACCATGACGAAGAGAGAGCTCGCGACAGTGCGGCGAGGCGAGGCAACTTGCGACGATGCGACGAGAGCCCACAATGGCGGAAACCCTTTTCTCATGGAGCTGCGAGGAGGCGATAGCGGCGAGGAGGCGGCAGCGGCGAGGAGGCGGTAGCGGCGAGGAGGCGGCAGCGGCGAGGATGCAGCGGTGGCGGCATGGTGGCGGTTAGGCGCTGGATCTGCGTTTTTGGATTTTGGTTTTTGGTTCTGTTTCTCTGTAGGTGGATGGCAAATGGATCTCTAATTTTGGTTTTTGGTTTGGATCTCTGATTTTGGTTTGGATACTGTTTATATGATTTTTGGTTTTTGGTTTGGATAATGTTTCTCTAAATCTTTTGATTGCTTGCTCCGTCAGGGAATAAAGTCTCCTCCTCCATTCTTCCACCTTCATTGTCGTCTCCTCCGTCTGCTCTCTCCCGGCTTCCTATTTCCCCCTTCTTAGATTGGAGCAATCATCTGAGTTTTTGTCAAAGTAATTTTGCCCCCAAAAACATGGATGAAAAAAATTACAGATAAGCTTGAGATTAAAAAAGACAAAGAAGTTTAAGGCACAAAGAGAATAAGAAAACATAACAAAACGTGAAACCAACATTGATCTCGGTTGAAAATAAAAAAATTAAAAAACTCTACTGCCTCGGTTGTCTATGAACGGAGGCAGAATCTGAACCCTTTTGATTTGGTTCAGAACCGAGACAAAAAACCTATCCTTTTTACTTCGTCTGTATATACCTCGGTCGTGAAACCAGTGTCTATACGTGAAAATAACCGAGGCCGTTTATCTTAATTGCAGTAGTGTAAGTTAAATTGAGAAGAAATTTTAAAAGACACACGTTCATATTAAAACCAATTCACTTCCCTCTTGGTTTGTTATCACACGTTAACCATTCGGCTGCAGCCTCTATGAGAAGTTAATAAAATATCATCTAAGTTTTGTATGCCACTTTAATTGTTTAGGTTCTAAAAAATTTACAATTTGTTCTCTTGATTAAGAATTATTTAGATTGAGTTATATAAGTTTCTTTATATAGTTCATTCAAAAAGATAATCTATATAGCCATGGATGAATAGCTTTTGAATAAATATTAGAACTAACAAAGTATTTTGCAATTTTGATATTTGGAATAAACATATTCAATAAGATATGTTGCCTTTTTTATTTAAAGTATTTTGCTACTAACCTCACCTTATATATATTTCTTTTTTTCTATAAATCCATTAAGATAATACTCTTTTTCTTAAAGATCTCCGTAGAACCAATTAACTTTGCTTCTTTGAGCAAATATACTAAGTCCACCTATTACTTTTCTTTATATAATTAATTTATGTCCAATAATAGCAGTAAATTCTAAAAAACTTATTAGATTATTTTTAGTTAGGTAAGTGTGAAAATTATTCCCAAATTTATTTCTGTCTTTTAGTTCTTTTAAGTCTCGACGATTTCGCTAGTATATTAAATCACATATATCTTCAAAGACTCCATACTTTTAGTCTTTATTACTATAGTATTATATTGAATTACATTCTTTTTAGACTTAAATATAATTTAAGTCTTTGAAAATTTTTAATTGAATTTTTGATAATTTTTGATAATTTATTAAGTATTCAATAAATTTAAATTTTTTAAGTGAATCTTTATTTAATTTTTTGTGTTAAGTTAGTATGGGACGATTAAGTGACTAACGGTAATTATGATCTTATTATGTCACCTTACTAATACTACATGAAATTTTATAATTTATTATAAAATTATAAAACTCAGTAAAGTGACATGATAAAAAATAAGCCCCTTAATAATCACATAACTAAGTTAATAAAGTATGTTAACAACAGATATTCAATTAAAAATTTAAATTTTTTAAAAAAGAGGTTATTAAACATTGAATTAAAAATTTCTTTGAAACCTAATTAAACCTTACTTTAAAGAATAAAAAAAAAATTACAAACAACACTATGTTTATCCTAACAACATGTTATTAAATATTTTAGAACTTATTTTCCTTTTTGAGGATTAAGTAATATTATCTTAACTACACACCCGTACACTTTTACATTGTGTTTAAATAAATAATAATAATTAAAATAAAAAATAATTAAAAGTATAATTCATTTTCATAGAAATTGGGGAAATTTTCATAAAAGTATAATTCATTTTCATTCTCATATTTTTGAATTAAAAAATTGGGGAAATTTTAATTCAACTCAACCCCTTTGTTCGAATTACGATTTGTGAAAAGAAATTGAGAAAAATTGTGAATGGTCGTTCGAATTAGGGTTCTTAACCAAAATGAATAATAAATTGAAGATGTGTCATTCATGTTCTTCTTCAATATGTAATGGGTGACAGAATCGCACTAACAATGCCTTCACTTCCTCCTCTGACGGCATTGGCGATGGTGTTGCCTTCTCCCACATGTCTTGTGGGTTCGATTTGAACTTTCTGACACTGCTCATGGAGTTTTGGTCATTGGTGGGTTCGACTTCAAGAAAAAGAGTTGACGAAGGCCATGAGTAATAGGTGGAAATGAAACATCCATTATTTTGGATCATTTAGTGAGAGATCAAGAATGCACTTGAACTTTTAAACAAAAAACAATAAATTGAAGAGCAACATACACTATATAAATTAAGTGACACCTCTCCATTTCCTATGACATTGTATTCCACAATCTTTGACTCCTTAAATAACTAGGGTATATGCAAACAAAAAGAATTTGAAAATTTAAGTGCATGAGTTGATTTTAATTCGTTTATCTTTTTCGATAAGTACTTAGCGAGAAATTTAGCCTGATGTTCTGTAAGACACAAATATTTTGATGTAATTATTAGTTTGAAAAGGTGAGAACTCTATTTAGAACATCCATCATTTTGAATCATCCAGTAAGTACAACATCTAACATTTCATCATTTTGAACACGCAGTAATTCATGTAGTTCAACCACTACCATAATCCATCAATTTTCTTAACCTATGTTACAAACTCAATCCAACTTTTTCTCCACCATAACTACGATTCAGTTCAAATCCATTTTAATTTTCGTTCTCCTAGATCATGGTCGAAATATGTGATGGGATAGCACCGCTGCCCATTTGGGCTACAGCGAAGCCGCATGTACCGGCGCACAGGTTGTGAAAATGGGGTTATGTGAAACCCTAAAATTTTTCAAACCAAATCTCTAATTTCCAGAAACAATTCAGTTTGCGATTTTGGTGGAGAAAGACGAGTTTGACCGTAGCTTCTTGGTTTCTTGGGTTTTTGCAATTCTAATTGTGCGGATGATGAAGGTGGTGACCGAACAATGTTAATGGTGGTTGATGCAAGGTAAAAATAGTAGTGCAAAAGGGTTGAGGGAAAAGGATGATGACAGGTGAAATCCCTAATTTTCATAAACAATTCAGTTCAATTGCAATTTTTTTAATTTAAAAAAAAAACAAAATTCCACGTTAACAATTTGTCACATCATTAAAAAAACTAACATCAACGTCCTCGTTAAAATAATTCTAAGTCCAATTTAACAACAAAGTTTTATTTATTTCAATTTTTTAAAAGTAATAACCCAATTGAGAAAATAACAAATCATATTTAAAAGTTAACCCAAAATTAGGATTTACCGAAATCATTAAACTTTTTTTAAATATTGACAAAGGATTCTTTCAAACTAAAGCCAAGCCTCTTTTTTTGGCCTACAGAATCAAATTTATTTTATTGTTGATGTTAGGTCGACTTTATTTCCCACCAATCATTAGTCAATGTTTTCTTAATCAACATGAACAATGCTCTTTGACCAGTGTCAGACATTTTCTTTTCCCAATTTATGTGAACTCAGGTAAATTTATGTGAATCGAGTCGAGTTTTAAACCAATATCAATTATAGTTATTTTTTGGACATTATTTCATCAACATTAGGATTTTGCTGGCCAATGTAACAATATTTCTCTTCGATTGATATTGATTATGGTTGTACCGTACGGCCCACACCCGAAATAATGGTTTTTTTTTCTTATTGATGTTAATAGAAATTTTTTTATTTGCGTTGCCAGGATTATTTTATTGTTGTTGATGTTGTTGCAGATTATTATTATTTTACTGCATATTAGTTAGAATTTTCTCAACCATTGTTAAGGACATTATTTGTAGATTTTCTTGATTGACGTTTAATTGTAGTTTTCTTTTATTGATATCTACAACGATTCCAATGGATCTCAAAAAGCATGACAAAAAACATACCTTGACCTCCCCCATGAAATTAGCTCCACATAACATTCCAATGGAAAAACCAGGGAAAGAAAACGAACTCTCATTAAATCAGAAATAGTATTGAGCTGTGCAGAATGGCAATGTCTCTAAACTACTAAAATCATGTTTCCATCCATGACTTTGGCAGTGAAGATCCGAATATTTGGTGAAGCAGTATTTTCTCCCTTTTGCTTAGCTTGTTTATGCCATATCCCCGAAAAACTCCTAATTTCAATGCTTCTCTTCCTTCATCAACAACCCTTTTCCTCACAGCGGTCAATAAAGATGAACCATGAGGAGTTTCACTGTTTCCAGTTTTTGCTGTTTCATCATGTACCATCTTGGCTTCCCCTGCTTTCTCCTCAGGTTGAGTCTTGGCTCCATTGGCACTAGTGCCTGCACAATCATCATGGTCCCTATTACCCCACCATTTATTTGAAGTGGCTGATAAGCCTTCTGACGGAAATCCAGACTTGAATTCATCCATTGTTGTCATTGCTTTGGTCAAGCCAGCATTGGCCACATTCTGCGTCCGTGCACTATCCACATTCTTGTTTCCTTGCTGCTGCGAATTTTGCAGCACTGTAATACCTTGTGCTTTGGCCCTCTCATCATTTGTTTGTTGCAAGACACTGCCCTCAAACATCAGATTAGCATAGATTAGATATACAGGATAATCAAATAGGTTAGAAAGTCTATGCCTATTATTAGTCTAAACAGTATCTGCTGACCTGCTTGGAGCATCCATGCCATTCAAAATAAAGTGTTTTTTTACAACATAGGTAATACCATTAATAGAAATCTCAACAATTATTTGTATAGCAATGATAAATATCAAACAATGCTTCTGAAAGAATTGGACCTAGGTAGCCTCTCCATGGCATACGTAGAGATTACTTACACATTGTAATTTTTTTTTAAGGGTTTGATGACATCAAAAGAGGAACAGCGGAAAAAAAAAAAGTATAATATATGAGTATATAAAGATAAATATTTCTTTCTTGTGAATGAGAGATGTATAAGAACATATGGTAAATAAACCAAAATACTCAGAAAAAAAGGGTAGGTAAGAAAAGAAATAAGATAAGCAACAACTTTCCAAGTTCTCTTACTTGAGCAACATTGACAGCACTCCATAATAACCATTAACTGAACTGAGAACCAAAAAGAACCCTACAAGAGTACTTTAGTTCACCAAATTGGCAACCGCAAGAAATAACCGAACAGATTTTAAGATTATTCTCCAACCAAAAGGAGACATTTGACACCAGCATAAATGGCACATTAGCAAAAGCAAGCTTGGCTTCTTTAATCCACTCACAACTTCTTAGACAACCTATAAAAACTACTCCACATTCTGTGGACAAATTCAACATTTACCAAAAGTACCAAAGAAGTCTACTACTGAAATAAATAGTATTAGTTGGTGTAAAAAAATGGCAATTGGTTCAAAGAAACAAACAAACTGCTATGTGTATATGTGTGAGACAAGAGGAATCAAATGAGTATGGGAAGTGTAACTCTGTAATATTATTATTGAAATATGAGCTTACCACAATGGACGGTGGTTGTTACCCCCGGAATCACTTGGGACCAAATTATGGCGGCAGGTTGCATAACCAGATGGGGGCTGTTTGTAGATAAAGGCAAGAGAATGTAGGGTTGAGTATGATCTGCTTTGAAACTGCATACAGTTTCATTAATTTGCTGGTCAAAATGTTTTCCGCTGGGCGAACAAACCTTTTTCATAAAAGTGAAATTTGGCCAAAGTTTGTTTAGCTGGCCGAGAGACATTAAAATTTTTAAAATTATGTATGTTTAGATGCTATAAATTTACATTTGCTTTCTCATTAATTAATAAGGAATATTTGTCATCCAAAGGTGGACCATTACTTATAATTAATGAAATTAAAATAAGACATTTATCCAAAGGTAACATACATGTAGACTTGAGTATGATTGATTTCCTATTAAAGTATATTTACTCTGGCATCTTAATTGTATGAAAATTTGTCAATGTAAGCGTCACCCAAAAATAAACTTAAATGAATGACTTGTATGGTTAATCTAGGAGTTTAAGCATCACCCAAAGGTGAACTTAAATGTATTTGAATCCATTAAATTTATCAATACATTAATGTGTGTGAGCTTATTGTTCGTATTTTAAGGTTGTGAAAGGAGTAGTTGATGGGATAGAGAAAATGTAGAGATAGTTGAATATAGAAGTAGTAGTTGGAAGAAGTGTTGTAGTTGTCTTCAGTTGTAGAAGATGTTGGTTCATACAAATGGTAGATATTGGCTACATCTATCAAATGGTAGAGTTCATGGGTAATTATAGACCCATAGATTATTCTAGAACATACTAGCCACAACTTATGTGGAATGTTCTAGATTTTTACCTATGTAGAATATTCTTGATTTTTCTTCCTATCTTAGGTTTTTCTAGAATATTCTAGAACTTGTATTACATTTCAATTCTTCTATCTAAGGAGCTTCTACATTATTCTAGAATTTGCATTACACTTTAATACTCCTCCTTAATGCAAATTCGGTAACTCCAAGCATTGTGCGTAGTAGTTCAAATCTTGGTCTTGGTAATGCCTTTGTAAATATATCTGCAATTTGGTCTTTTGTTGGACAGTACTCGAGTCGAATTTGTTTAGTTGTCTCTTCATCTCGAATGAAGTGATATTTAATGGCTATATGTTTTGTTCTTTGATGATGGACTGGATTTTTTGCTATTACTATTGCCGATTTGTTATCGCAATAGATAATAGTCGGTCCATCTTGTGATTCACCCATTTCTTCAAGTATTCTTCTTAGCCATATTGCTTGACTTGTGGTTTCAGCAGTTGCTACATACTCTGCTTCTGCTGTTGATTGTGCCACGGTTGCTTGCTTCTTTGATGCCCAAGATAAAATACCCGATCCTAGTGAGAAAGCATATTCTGACGTACTTTTCATGTCATCCATTGATCCTGCCCAATCACTATCTGTGTAGCCAATCATCCTTGAGTTAGTCATGGTTTTGTACCATATACCAAACTCCTTTGTGCCTTGTAGATATCTTAAAATTCTTTTTCCTACTGCATAATGAATCTGACTTGGCTTTTGCATGAATCTTGATAGAAGACTTGTAGCATACATAATGTATGGTCGTGTGGCTGTGAGATAGAGAAGACTTCCAATTAAGCTTCTGTAGCATGATGCATCTACCTCTTGTGCTCCATCATCTTTTTGTAGCTTCTCATTTACCACCAGTGGAGTAGTGACAAGTTTACAACCATTCATCTTGAACTTCTTTAATAGAGCTTCAATATATTTCTTTTGAGAGATAAATATACCTTCCTTTTCTTGTTTCACCTCTATACCGAGGAAATAGTGGTACCAGAGCTACGTTCGGTCATCTACTGGGCGTAGATAAAATTTTCAACTACCTCAAACAAAACTATAACTCATTCTACTACTTCCAAAAAAAAAATAAAAATAATGTTAGTATTTTAAGGTTGTGAAAGGAGTAGTTGATGGGATAGAGAAAATGTAGAGATAGTTGAATATAGAAGTAGTAGTTGGAAGAAGTGTTGTAGTTGTCTTTAGTTGTAGTAGATGTTGGTTCATACGAATGGTAGATATTGGCTACATCTATCAAATGGTAGAGTTCATGGGTATTTATAGACCCATAGATTATTCTAGAACATACTAGCCACAACTTATGTGGAATGTTCTAGATTTTTACCTATGTAGAATATTCTTGATTTTTCTTCCTATCTTAGGTTTTTCTAGAATATTCTAGAACTTGTATTACATTTCAATTCTTCTATCTAAGGAGCTTCTACATTCTTCTAGAATTTGCATTACACTTTAATACTTACATATTTTTTCCAACTTCCATGAATATGTTTGGTTCGGCAGTAGTGTGGTCAAGTTCAATGATTTAAACTTGATTGGTATATACAAATCCAATTTCAATTGGGTGTGTTTGATTTAGATTTGGCTATAGTTATGGATGAAAGGTCCCCAACCATCAATAAGACCAGTACAGTAGATGAAAAGTCTCTTTACAAAGTTTGACAAAGGTCTAACATGCTATTTAGTACAGTAGATGAAAAGTCTCTTTACAAAGTTTGACAAAGGTCTAACATGCTATTTAGTACAGTAGATGAAAAGTCTCTTTACAAAGCTTGACAAAGGTCTAATAGGCTATTTTTGAACTTGATGCACATGACAATGCCAGAAAATGTGATGCAATCTATGTCCAAGACTAAAAATACAAAGGAATTCTTAAAGTTGATCAAGAAATATTCACGATCAGACATCACTAATAAGTCCATAGTGAGAACTGTCGTGAGTGAGCTGACAATGGTCACAACCCATTCATGATCATGTAACAAGAATGGCAAATATAGCTGCAAAGTTGAAGTTTATAGGAATGGAAGTAAATGAAATATAGCAGCAAAGCTGAAGTTTATAGGAATGGAAGTAAATGAATATTTTCTGGTACAATTTATTATGAACTCTCTTCCTTCTAAGTTTGGTCAATTATAGGTAAATTATAACACCCTTAAGGATAAATTTGTTTAAACGAAACGAAGATGAAGCCATGATGAAGGGAACACTTAAACAAAGACAAATTCCTAGCACATCCATGAACATAGAGACACTTTTCAAGATCTAGACAATAACAAATATCTAGAATCAATCTACAGGTCCCTATTCATTCTATTCATGCCTTCATTCTTTTTCCAGATATAAATACTTTTAAGTTCCTTTTATGGGCTGAATTGAAAGAAATCCTTGTACAATATTAGAAACATGAGTGGCAGCTCCAGAATCCAACCACCAAGTATTATTAGGTACTTTAATAAGATTTGTTTCAAAACTTATAAAAACATAAAATGTACCTTTCTTTTCAAACCAAGATTTTCTTTTTGGACAATCCTTGAAGTGACCCACCTTCCAAAAGAAGCATTTCTGGTCCTTCTTGATTATGCTGTCACTAACTTTCATTGGGCCTCCCTCATTAACTTTCATTGGGGCTTTGTCCTTCTTTACCGAAGCCAACACCATCATGAGTCAAGAGATGAATTCAATGATCTTCATTTTCTTGAGCCTTCCTTCCTCTTGAACTAGCATGGCTATAACTTCTTGAAAGTTCCATTTATCCCTAAGGGTGTTATAATTCATCTGGAATTGATCAAACTCAAGAGGAAGAGAGTTCATAATAAACTATACCAAAAAGATTCACTTTCCATTCCTATAGACTTCAGCTTTGCAGCTATATTTTCCATTCATGTTACATGATCATGCATGGGTTGTGAAAGTGTATATTATTGAGCAAGAGAAAGTCATGAATGTTGGAAGGAAAGATTTTCCCAACTGGCAACTTTGGCCAATGGGGCCATTGAGAATGTCCCTAGAACATTGCCAAGAGCTGAGTTAATTGCATTGTAAAGGGCTAGTGGGAAAGATGAAGAGCTTGATCACTCGATCTAGGGGTTGATGCAAGAGTAGGATGTTTCTATTTTGTTGCCTGAACTTTTAGTGATGATGCTTTGAAATGTGGGTTTCTTTGAGTAAAAGTAGTTTGGAGGATTTGGACTACTTTGTTCAGTTTTGGCTTACTTAATTTCAACCATAGATATATTCATACGACTCTAGGATTTCCACCTATAATTAGTTGCATCATATTTTTCTTTTGCAAGTATATTTACATCTAATTCATGTTAACCAAAATAGTAAAACGGTGAAAAGAAAGAAAAAACACAACAAAACCTCAATGACACACCCGTACCACACTCGCCCTAATTGTCAAAGCATGGAAGATCGGGAAGAGGCATAAGAAGTGATGAAAGTTGATATCAATCAGCTAAAGGATTAGATGAGTCAAATCCTTGAGGAATTCAAATCTCTAAAGAGTTTTGGCGACCTTGGCTTCTAGGATCAAAGAAAAAACCCCTTCCTACCCTCCAGTTTCACATCATGGAGAAGTGTGTGCACAAGGTGACATGGTTGCTCTAACTACCTTCCCTCTATATGACCTACCCCCAGGACACACTCCACTTCTCAGAGAGTACCTAAAGCCTGGCTTATTGTCCATATGACTACCCCCATCTTTCTAGCAAACACCCAGGGGCCTCCACAAATACCTATATATCTCTGGCTAGTGGGAGTATGAATGTAGCGACTAGCTTCATAGGTCCTAGAGAAACTCTCTGGGCCAAAGCTCCACAATTAATGGCTAGTGGGGAATCACAAACAAAAGCTTCATGTCACAATGCTATCCAAGTAGTATTTGCTGATGTTGACGAGCCAAGAGCAAGCTGGAAATTTTAGAGGAAAGGCTCAGGCCCATTGAAGATGATGGAAGTTATGGTTTTAAGGATGGTACAGGAATATGCCTGGTCTTGGATGTATTGATTCCCCCAAAATTCAAGATGTCTGAGAAATACGGAGGAACCACCTCCCAAGAGCCACCTCACTAAGTGTTGGAAGTTTCATATCAACTACAGATAAGATCAATTTAAAGTATATAAGTGGGTGCAAACCTCACTTTACAAGCCGGTTCTGTGGGGTTGAGCTAGGTTTAAAGTCCAATTCTTAACATGGTATCAAAGTCAGGTTAGAACTTATCCTAGTGATATTTGTTGTTTGTTGGGCATATTGTTCCACCCGCTATCGGGCTGCTATCGAACCACTCGTTAATGTCTAGTTTCACGCTCGAGATGTATATACCTCAGCGCGAGGGGGGTGTGTTAGAAGTCCCACATCGACTAGAGATAAAGCCAATTTATAATATATAAGTGGGTGCAAACCTCACCTTACAAGCTAGTTTTGTGGGATTGACTTAGGCTTAAAGTTCACTTCTTAACATGGTATCAGAGTCAGGTTAGAGCCTATCCTAGCGATATTTGTTGTTTGTTGTGCATATTGTTCCATCTGCTATCGAACCACCCATTAATGTCTAGTCTCACGCTCGAGATGTATATACCTCGATGCAAGGGGTATGTTGGAAGTTCCACATCGACTAGAAATAAGATCAATTTAAAGTAAACCTCACCTTACAAGCTGGTTTTGGAGGGTTGAGTTAGATTTAAAGTCTACTTCTTAACACTAAGTACTGCAGGAAGATTGTTGCACATGCACATGACGAGAAACTATTAATACACTTCTTTCAAGACAGTCTAGCCAATATAGGGCTTAATTGGTGTATGCATCACGAGCCATCACACATTCGTTCCTAGAAGGACTTGGTCGACACATTTCTAAAACCATACAAATATAATAAGACATGGCACTAGACAAACTTTAGATGCAAGGCATGATGAAGAAGGAATCTGAAACCTTCAATGAATATGCTCAACATGGATGGAGATTGCTGCTCAAGTGGAGCCACCCTTGCACTATAAATAAAAGGTGGCCATGTTTGTTGACACATTGCAACCTCCTTTCGATGAACCTATGGTGGGTAGCGTCTCCTCCAATTTCGTAGACATTATTATCATTATTATCATTGGTAAAAGAATTGAAATTGGGTCAAAGAGAAGCAAAATTGCACATGGTCTATCTGCGGTTGCAACCACTAAAAAGCCTAGTTTCAATTTATGAAACAAAAAGGAAGGAGAAGCCCATGCAACATCAGGCATGCCTTTTGTGGAAAACTATGCTCCACCCTGCTATAAGCAGAGTTATCAACAACATGCAAATCAGTGCATACAAGAGGGTTGAATTATAAAAAAGAAAAGATTGAACATAATTGTTTAGCAACAAGTATGTTTTTTGAACTATGAGAACTGGATGTAATATAGTATATCAAGAACAGGTGCTGATATTGAAGACAAAAATTTTGGTTTCAAAAGAATAGTCAAAACTAATGGCAACGAATAAACTTTGCCAGACTTGAAAACTTACCTCTTGTTGCCACTAATCAAAACCATGGTCACAGGCCCGGTAACACGACACCCCCACCTACATAAAATTAAAATGATACTCATAAAACACTAAATCAAACTTGTCAAAACCACAGCATGTGCTACTTTCCAGAAGCAATATACCAAAGTTCCTATGTACGAATTCATGACCAAGTACCAAAACGAGTACATATTCTTAGTTAAGCTGCTGAGGTAAAAAAGGATAAAGTAACACTAACATCATAACCAGGAGTGAATAGAGAAAATTATGAACAAATAGTGTGATGTAAAGTCAGATACCAAAGAGGTAAATTTTGTGGGTTCTTCCTAACAGGTTTGGTAATTAGGGGTTCGTTTTGGCTGTTATAAAAATTATAAATTCAATTACAACAGAAAAAAAAACGAAAAAAAAAACTTGATGAAAGAGGGTTGTCGGAATAGGTAACTGAAGCATTTTTCAAAGAAAAAAATTCCGAAGAAACGCCCAGAAGCAGAAATCTTAAGATTTTGCGTTACGAGGTAAAACAGATTGCATTTTGAAGCGAATGGAGGAAGAAGAGATTGAGGGTTTTGCGAATTATTACCTGATATTTAGAACAATTGATCAGAGTAGCTTGCGTGTCTGTGTGCTATTTGGTTTCAACTTGTGTTATGCGTCGGCCTCTGAAGCTGAAACTGAACTGATGGGAAATGGTGTGTCAATGCTATATACGCCAATGGAATTTACGATAATCATCTCCCCATTAGGGTTATTGTTATGAATACAGTAAAAAAAAACAAATCTATTTATTAACATTATTGAAAACTGAATTAATTTAAGACTAAATTTTGATATAATTAATTCATATATGTATATAATTTAATTTAATAATTAATAATTTAGTTATTGAACTAAAACTTTTCATAAAATAAATTAAGTTTATGCTTTTTTATTAAAATTTAAATTACTTAATTATTTATTAAAAAATTAATTTAAAGTATGATAGCTTTCTAAAAGATAAATTACATGACTAATACAAATATTCATTTACAAAATATAATTTATTTTAAAAAGGATATATACATACTGTGAAACCCTAAATATTTAGCAATAATAATTTAGTGTTAAATTCAATTAATGCACACTATAATCAATGCTTATTTTCATTAAAAACCCACTTTCAAAGCTGATAAATCTCCCTGCAGTGCACTGAAACCAAGCCCCATCATTCTCTGAAAACCTGCACCACGTCACACGCACTCAGTGCATTAAAAACGCACCAAGCACTGCATGCACGCATGCCACTTGTCACGTTGGAAGTTTCGGAATGTCAGAGTGGAGGTGCAGGTGTCCGAAAACGAGACGCTCGTTTAATCTGGAATTTGAAGGAACAAAAGTGAATTTCGAAAACCCTCCGCTCACCCGCATCACTCACCTTCTTCCTCAGAAAACCAAACCCTTTCATCTTCTCCAACTTCTCTCTAAAACCAGTAAACTTCTCTCTACTGCAACCTCTCATTTTCTCCTCCAAATCCCATATCTGAACCATAGGAACACTCTCTGAGATGTGGGCGTTATTTTGGACCGAATAGAAGTAGGATCTAAACTGGTAAGTCCTCTCTTCCCGTCGCTCATCCCTTAGGTTTCGTGCGAATCAGTTTCTGGGGTCATGCATGAGTAAGATCTTAGTTATTTTGATTTTTTTGTGTATAGATTTAAGTGGAGTTAGTAAGTGAACCTGGAGTAGAAAGCTGTTAGAGGAAGCACCAAAACCTTGCATTAGGGCGAACACTGCTAACCGGGTAAGGGAAGCTTATATGTTTAATTCATACTGCTTGATTTTATAATCTGAGTTGCATGTATGTAAAGTCTGATGTTTGAGCCTTTATGAACGTTTACTGATATGGGATATGAATTCTGGTTCAATTGCATGTTGCTTTGGATACGTATGAAAGGTGTATGAATGTTATAGAATTTGAATGAGTGAATTGATTGAATCTGTATGTTGATGTTGAATGAGAAGTTACTGAAATGTATATTATAAAGTTTATAAATTTAAAATCGTATGAAGTATAAGGTATGAATTAAACTGTTGAAAATCTGGAAAATTTCTAAGGTTGAGAAATCTGGAATTTTATTCTTTCCCCACTGATAAATGACGCTCGTCCCTGTACGGTCTTAAACCGTTCGGTTTTCAGTAAAATAACTTAGATTGGGATTCCTTCATTTGGAAGGAATTCTGCTCAAGAACGAGCGTCCCCAATTGAATGTCTGAGCGTTCGTCTAGCTCAGCAGTATTTAAATATTTAAAACTTTATGAATAAGTAACGCTCGGTCTTATACCGAAGCGTTCGTCCTTGATAACGTTCGGCCTTATGTCGAGCGTTCGTCTTTGATAGCGTTCGGCCTTATGTCGAGCGTTCGTCTTTGATAGCGTTCGGCCTTATGTCGAGCGTCCGTCTTAAATATCGTTCGGTCTTATACCGAAGCGTTCGTCCTATTGAATGAACATTTGAATAAATTAGCGTTCGTTCCATTATTGATATATTCATCCTCTTACGTTCGTTAAATTCTAAAGTAATCATCTTCTTTACGTTCGTTAAATTTCTGGCATAGATCTCTGTATGCAAACTTCTTCAAAGAAAATTTCTAAGTCTTATTGATTATCCTTCTTATATTAAATCTAGTTCAAGATCTATATCCTGGAATTTTTCTAAGTATCCTTATACCTTCAATAAGAGTCGGTTCCTTTAACTTACCAATCAGATGGCCACGTCCGTTTATCCAATATCTTAATTGGACGTTCGTCCCAATTTTTCAAAGAACTTAACGTTCGTCCTTTTGTACTCTTAAAGTTAAAGATGAGATTGATTATGAATTATGATAAATTACAGTGCGAACCCTATATTGGATGATTTTATGATGATGGACTTTGAACGAGCGTTCCAAGGAGGAACGTCTCATCTATTATGTGTTAAATTATTAAATTTGGTAAAGTATGAACATGGATAAGTTAGGACTCGCGGTCCGTCCTGATATTCCGTGATACTCATCTTCACGTAGAAGGGGGTAGTCATGCGTGGGAATGGCAGGAGGTTCTTCGTTCATCGCTTAGATATGGGCGAGGGGCTAACCTCGAGTGGTAGCTGATTAGGTATATCCCGGCTTGTACACCACTCGGGTGCATGGACGCTTGTAACTACATGGTTCATACAGTCCGGACGGTCTGTCTTATATACATAAATTCTATGTTAAATCAAATTCTATGTTAAATTATATGATGAGATACATGTTGTATGTGTAAACTGGAACGTTATATGTATGTGTGTTGTATGAATTAAATGATATAAGCTTACCCTTGCATTTTCCATTGTGTTGTCTACTGTCCATGTACATTCGTCTTGTCAAAATGCAATGATCATCCGTTGTGGATGTGAGCAGATGGTGATGCGTCCCTTGAAGTCATGCTGGAAGAAGAAAATTTGGAAGATGCAAATCTGGTGGAAGTGGAAGTAAAGACCGAGCCTTAGAGCGCTCGTTAGTTTAGTACTGTAAATATTGGTTCATTTTGGGACGTACGGTTATCATTTTGTAAAACCGTTCGCTCTGTTTTATTTCCCTGCACTTTGATACGTTCGTTATTTTGTACACCAGCCGCTAGGCTTTGAACCTTGGTTTCCTGTTAATATTAAGACTGTTTACTGTTCACTGTTAATTGTAATTAATTCTGAATTATGGTATTACTATATTTTGGGATGTTACACATACATACATATTTACAGATTATATGGTTATAATTTAATATTTATAGTAATATTCAATACAGTAACTCAACTTTTGTTGCTATTATTAATAAAAAAAATAGGCCTTTGGCACCTCTCCAAGTAAACAAAAAATAAAGGAGGCAGCAAGTTAAATCAAAATGATGGTACATAGTTGAGTGAAAAAAAAATAGTTATAGCTTAATAGTGTAATCAGTTCAACATGCATGACAGATAAAGCTGCCTAGAGAAAATTGAGGACAAAAAAATATATGATTAAGATATTTATTTTTAAATTTCAATGACCATGATTTTTTTTTAAATTAAATTTAATGAATGTATCCATGTGACTACTCCCCAACCTCAAACAGTTCACAGATCAACCACTGAACATTTTTTTATTAATTGCAATAACCCATCCTAAACTTTTGTTTTCTGTTTTCCAAAAACTAAGTCACAAAATTTATACAACCTGAAAATATTTAAACAAATTTTTGTTGGTTCATTAGCTTTAGAATTTGTCTTTGATACGGTCAGCAGAAAATGTCCAAAGTCAAATACGTGTATAGAAGGAGATACAAGTGTGATGCATGTAAGAGAATGCAGAGAACGGAATACTGATAAGAGATATCAGAACAGAAGATGAACACGTAAAAATAAGACTTGTATGTATTGAAGTACATTAAGTATGTGGTATAACAGAGTTTTATAGCAAAAGAAAAGAACAGAATAAACTGTATAATAGCTTGAGATTAAAAAATACCTAACATTCCTTTCTAAATCAAGTTGTCCAGAGATAACACTCCTATCTCTTTTCTAAGAAATTCAATTCTATCAGTCTTGAGTGGTTTTGTGAAAAGATCTCCAAGTTGTAAGTCAATTTTGCAGAAGATCAGCTCAATTCTTCCTTTGGTTACCATGTCACGCAAAAAATGATATTTTATCTCAATATGCTTACTCCTCCCATGGCTAACAGGATTTTTAGCCAAGTTTATGGCAGAAGTGTTGTCCATTTTTAACAACACTGGACTTTCTTCAACTATCCCTAATTCCTTCATTAGTTCTTTTAACCAAACCCCTTGACAGGCTGCACGACACCTAGCTATGTATTCTGCTTCGCAGCTAGATAGAGCAACAATATTATGCTTCCTAGAGCTCCATGAAACAGGTGCTTTATTGAAGAAGAATATGTTCCCAGACGTACTTTTCCTTTCAACAAGATCTCCACCGTAGTCAGAATCTATATAGCCAACAAATTTCAGTTCATCCTCACGCAAACTGTAAGACCCTGAAAATTAGAAGAAAAAGTAAGTTTTGGGTCATTAGGAGACTAAGAAACTCAAAATGTAACAAGTTGTAACAAAAGTACAAAGTATAGTACAAAATAAAATGCTGTCGACTTTGACAAGGTTTAGTATTTCAATTATAATTTTTTTTATAAATTAGATCTTCCATTAGTGGCAGATGCTCTGAGCAGAAAGACAGTGCATGTATCTACTATGATGGTAAGGGAGTTAGAATTGATCGAAAATTTCAGGGATATGAAGTTGTATGTTGAGCTGAAGTTGGATTTCATCAGGTGCAGCAACTTAATGATATCAAGTGATTTGTTGGGTTTAGTCAGAGATAAACAATTATTAGATGTCGAGCTACAAAAAACAGTGGGTTTATTGGGTACAGATCAAGCCAGAGAATTCATGTTAGGAGCTGATGGCATTTTGAGGTTTAGAGACAGAGTCTGTGTCCCAGATAACGTTGAGATAAAAAGGTTGATTCTCGAGGAAGGACATCAAAGTCGTCTTAGCATGCATCCTGGTATGACTAAGATGTATCAAGATCTCAAGAAGTCTTTCTGGTGGTCTGGAATGAAGAGAGATGTGGCACAATTTGTGTCAGCATGTTTGACATGTCAAAAGGCTAAAGTAGAACATCAATGACCTGGAGGTATGTTGCAACCACTAGAGATACCTGAGTGGAAAAGGGACAGTATCGCTATGGATTTTGTAACCCACTTACCACGGACAGGAAAAGGTCATGATGCTATCTGGGTTGTGGTAGATAGGTTGACAAAGAGCGCTCACTTCTTGGCGATGAATCTAAAGATGCCAATGTTGAAGCTCGCCCAACTGTATATAAGAGAAGTAGTAAGACTACATGGAATACCGTCGAGCATAGTGTCAGACAGAGATTCGCGATTTACATCAAAATTCTGGCAGTCTCTACAACGTGAATTGGGTAGCAAATTACAAATGAGCTATGCGTATCATCCACAAACTGATGGACAATCTGAGAGGACGATTCAATCCTTAGAAGATCTGTTGAGGACTTGTGTTTTAGATCACTTGGGTATTTGGGATGAGGTCTTACCATTAATTGAATTCACTTACAACAACAGCTATCATACAAGCATTGGCATGGCACCATATGAAGCACTATATGGTAGGAGATGTAAGACATCCCTATGTTGTTACCAAGAAGGAGAAACAGTGATGTTAGGACCAGAATTAATTCAACAAACCACAAAAAAGGTGAAACTGATACAGGAAAGGATGAAGGCATCACAGAGCAGACAAAAGTCTTATGCAGATCATAGGCGAAGGCCTCTTGAGTTTGAAGTGGGAAGTCACGTGTTTCTACGAGTTTCTTAGATGACTGGAGTAGGGAAAGCTATCAGATCCAAGAAGTTGTCTCCAAAGTTTCTTGGTCCATTCCAAGTTATCAAGAGAATTGGACCGGTAGCATATGAGATTGCTCTACCCCCTCAACTGGCAAACTTGCACAATGTATTTCACGTCTCTCAATTGAGGAAATATGTGTCAAGTCCTGATCATGTACTCGAGGTGGATGATGTTCAAGTCAGAGAGGATTTGTCATTAGATTCAAAACCAGTATGAATTCTTGATGTTCAGGCGAAGCAACTAAGAGGAAAGGATATTCGTACGGTCAAAGTATTGTGGAATGAGAAGACCAAGAAATGACATGGGAATTGGAAGAAGAAATGAAGTCCTTCTATCCTCATTTGTTTGATTAACGAGTGTATTTTTCGAGGACGAAAAATTTTAAAGGTGGGAAGAATGTATGACCCTGAAAATTAGAGGAAAAAGTAAGTTTTGGGTCATTAGGAGACTAAGAAACTCAAAATGTAACAAGTTGTAACAAAAGTACAAAGTATAGTACAAAATACAATGTTGTCGACTTTGACAAGGTTTAGTATTTCAATTATAATTTTTTTTTATAAATTATATCTTGAGTTAATTCTTCTTCCATTAGAAAGTAGACTCGAATAGCTTCGATTCAAGTACTCATATGCATAATTCCAACATCGGGAAGGGGTTCAACCGGACTGACAAAGTTGTCCCAGTGAGTGAACACGTTTTTGACGCGTTTTTTTACTGTTTAAACGTGTTTTATTGTTTAAACGCGTTTTATGCCAAATTTTTGGCTATTTAAGGACGTCCCAGGGGCTGGAATGGTTCCTAAGTTGAACCAGAGGCTAGAGCATGAAGGTTGTGGAGCAGAGGGACTTTAGAGCTGTGATTTGAGTCGGGGGAACGTTCGCAAAGTGTTTTCGAAAGGCTAGCTAAGGAGAAAACCGTAAGGGGGGCTAACCTTGAGTCTTTTTGTTTCTGTATGATCTTAAATTTGGTATATGTTTAGGATTTTGACTCTCTTTATGATTTTAGAATGAAATTCTGCTTTTGTTGTATCTTTTGAATTGATGTACGGTTTGGAATTGGGATATGTTTCTGTTTTGAAAATTTTGAAGAGATCTTGTTCGTATTAAGTATTTTGAATCGGTGGAAGTTTTTTTTTGGTATACGTATAGATCGAAGATTTTGAATCTGTTTATGGATTTAAAAGGAGACTAGGTTTTTGATATGAAATTTTGGATCGTATTATTTATCCGCTGCATTTTTGGTTATATGTTTAGTTTAGATGTTTATAAGATTTGGATGAATATGGGTTGTGATAGGAGATGAGTTTTTGGACGTCTAAAAAGTTGGTATGATGGAAGGAATAGTCGGTATAGCCCAAAAAGGGAATTTTCATGATTTTGGAATAGTAAATTCGCTTGAGTGAATGAGTCAACTCGCTGGAACGAGTTATGCGTGACGAATTTAGTGTTTTGATGTTTTTGACGTTTTGGGAGTTTTGGATGTCCGTTTTGGACGTTCTTTAGGTCGATATGGGGGGTTTTTGACCCTTCCGGAGTCATCGGTGAGGGTATCCAAACTATTTAAACTACTTAAGGGTTCGAATTAATAGACCATAAAGAGTTATGTGTTAATAAGTGATGTTTTCCGCAAGGATGCGAAATGTCTGAGTATGTAAGAGTTATTTTCTTGAGATATGACCAAAGATGATAATATGTTGACATGTGTATTTATGAATGGAAAGTGTGGAATAGAGTTCCAAGGAGGAACTCCTTGTTGATTTGGTGTTAAATACTGTACGTATGAATATAGGAATTCTGATTTAGTGGTTCATTCTTATGCTCTCAATAGTCTCGATCTCACTTAGAGAGAAAGCTATGTAGTGGAGAGTGGGAAATCCTTACCGAAGATCCACAATGGGGGACAGAGTAGGAAGGATGTAGCTTCAGTGGTTGTATTCATATCCGAAGATCCAGTTTGGGGGACAGAGTAGGATAGAATAATTGAGCTAGCAAATAAGTGCATCCATATCCGAAGATCCAGTTTGGGGGACAGAGTAGGATAGGATGTAGTTGAGTAAAGTACCACTGCAGGTGTAGAACTAGCTAAGAGTTCAATATTCATACGATGATCCGGATGAGTGAGTTTATGATGATTATGGTATGTTTATTGTATTATCAAGTGATTTAAATTGTAAGTTGGAAATTTGGTTATTTATTTAATTTACCATAATATTTTATGATGCATTAGCTCACCCTTGCTTTGTCTATTATGTGGTTGTTATGTTGTGCTATGTATTTTGTCTGGCGATGATCATCCGGTGGATGGGAGCAGAAGTTGGTGATATGCCGGTGGAGCAAGCATTAGATGGAGGATCGACTGAAGCTTAGTTATAAGAATGAGACTTATATTTTTAGTATCTGTGTTAAGCGTGAATTGTATTTAGTTTGAAATTTGAGTGAGGGTTTGTATAATAATGAGGAAAACTGTTATTCCTCATCCTATCAACTATTCTATTGTATCAATGATGTAATAACTCTATTATAGTTTAATGCTATAATAATTGTATTTAGTTTTCCCTTTGACGTATCTTAATATCTTCTTGGCAGCCAACATATGACTCTTCTTTGGATTTCCCATGAAACGACTTAGCAGGCCTACACTGAACATCAAGTCTGGCCTACTATTGCATAAAAATCATAATGAGCCAATAACATGTTTGAATATCGTTTCATTCACCCCTTCTTCGGTCTCATCTAGCTTCAACTTGGCATTCACTTCGAGGGGGCTTCTAACATCATTGCATAATGCCATCTTGAAACTTTCCAACAACTCTTTCATGTATCTTTGTTGGTGCATCAACAACCCTGCTGCTGTCTGAGTAAATTCCATGCCCAAGACGTAATTAAGCTTCCCGAGATCAGTCATTTCGAATTCAGATTCCATCATTTGCTTGAACTCGTCTATCTCTTTTAGGCTTGAGCCATTTATCAACAAATCATCTATGTACAAGCAGACAATCATCTTGTTGCCATCAGTTCTCTCCTTTATGTACACACCATGATCCACAACACAACGTTTAAACCCGTGATCAATGAAAAACCCGTCAATCCTCCTACTCCATGCCCTTGGAGCTTGCCACAAGCCATAAAGAGCCTTATGAAGCTTGTACACTTGTTGTTTCTTATTCCCACTGTTAAATCCTGGAGGCTATTGAACATAGACTTCCTCCTCCAATGGTCCATGCAAGAACATAGATTTAACATCAAGTTGAATCAAAGACCATCTTTTAGCACAGGCAATAGCAATTACTACACGAATTGTTTCTAACCTTGCTACGGGAGCGAACACCTCTGTGAAATCAATTCCTTGTCTTTGCAAAAATCCTCTTGCCACAAGCCTAGCCTTGTGCTTTAAAATCGTGCCATCTGGATTCAACTTTCGCTTGAAAACCCACTTCAATCCAATGTAGTGCTTTCCATGCCTCAGATCGACCAAACTTCACTTTTTATTCTTCTCGATGGATTTGAGTTCTTCAATAATGGCCTCCTTCCATTCAGTTTCTGCCAAAGTTTCATCTACATCTATTGATTCAGTTCCAGCCATTAACGCCATGTGAACCAGGTCACCTTCATCACTCACACCAGTATTTGTATATAACTCGTAATCAGAAAATCTGGGTGGTCTTGTAGACTGTCTTCTAGGTCTCCTTTGTGTATTATCACTATCTGTATTGCTCTTAGCGCCATCAACAATTTTCCCATCAGTTGCATCACATATTTCAGTCACCACCGATACCTTCTTGATACCGGTCTGCCCTTTCTCCCAATCCCAACTCTCATCTTCTAGAATTATTACATATTTTCTTATTACCATTCTGCCTTTGGTAGGGTCGTAGAGCTTATATGCCCCTATCGGATGATATCCAACTAGAACCATTGCCTCTCCTTTATCTTCAAGCTTGGATCTTCTTTGATCTGCAATGTGACTAAAGAGCAAAGATCCAAACACTCTAAAATGATTCACAGTAGGTTTCGTACCTGTCCACGCCTCGAGTGGAACCTTGCCTGTGAGTCTCTTGCTTGGACACCTATTCAATATATGAACAACTGTTGACACAACTTCGCCCAAGAGATTTCGTGGCAAATTCTTCTCACACAGCAAACACCTGGCCATGTTCATAATTTTCTTGTTTCTCCTCTCTGCCAAGCCATTGTGTTGCGGAGTGTATGACGCTGTTACTTTGTGAGTGACTCCGCTGTCTTGACAGAATTGCTCAAATGCATGAGACGTACACTCACCCCCTCCATCGGTTCTAAGTATCTTAATAGTTTTTCCACTCTTTGTTTCTGCCTTAATCTTGAACCTCTTGAATATCTCAAGTGCTTCACTCTTCAGCTGTATCAGAAACACCCAAACCATTCTACTAAACTCGTCAAAAAAGGTGATAAAATACCTATTTCCAGCCAAGGTCGACACTTCCCTAGGGCCACATATATCGGAGTGCACCACATCAAGATATCCTTTGGATCTCATCTCCAGTCTCGCTTGAAATAATTTTCTACTTTGTTTTCCTACAATGCATGATTCACATACGTTTTCTGGTATACTGATTTCTGATATTCCAGAAACCATACCTTTTTCACTTAGCTGCCTTAGATCTTTAAAGTTTAGATGGCCAAACCTTAAGTGTCATTTCCAGGTCTCATCATCCTTTACAGTAGACAAACAATGCCAGCTTCCCACTACATCCATACACACTTGAAACGTTCGATTTTTAGAGATCTTACTTCTCAAGATCAACACTTTATTTTTGTCAAACACTTCTACTTGATCACAACCTCCCATAACAACTGTAAATCCTTTCTCAACAAGTTGTTCAAGACTTAGCAAATTGCATTTCATTGCTGGCACTAGTAGAACATCTTCTATGATAGCATGTGAGCCGTCTTTTCTCCGTATAACCACATTTCCCATTCCTTCTACCTGGAGTGTGCTGTTATCTGCGAATCTGACCCTACTCTTCTTTGATTCATCTAATCTGACCAGCCACTCCTTGTTGCATGTCATGTGATTTGAGCACCCGAGTCCAAATACCACGATTTGATAAATGAATGTGAATTATCAGTTGTTGTTGTCATCATCAGCGTCAATGGTTCTAAGTCAGAATCCTCTTGAGTTTCTTCTTCATGTTCTTTTCAAAGCCACTCTTGCCTTCAGAAAATTCAACTTTTTCATCTTGCTCATTTACATTGTTCTCATTTTTCCATTTTCCTCTTGTTGGTTTTCCTTTCCACTTCTTGAACTTCTTTTTCTCTTCACTTCTGACATGCAGTGCCTTGAGTGCTTGCTCATCATTCTTGATTGGATTTCGGTCTACCAATCTCATTTCATGTGTCTCTAAGGAACTTTGTAGTTCCTCAATCTTCATCTTCTCTATATCTTTTGATTCTTCAATACCAACAACAATGTAATCGAACTGTTGAGGTAGAGACCGCATAATCTTCTCTACTATCATGAAATCACTAATGGACTCGCCACATCTCTTCATATGATTGGTAATACTCAAGATTCTAGTGAAGTAATCACTAACCTTATCACTGTCCTCCATTTGTGCCAGTTCGTATTGTCTCCGCAGCGTCTGGAGTTTCACCTTTCTTATTTTCTCTCCTCCAGAATGACAGCGTACCAATATCTCCCACGCTTCTCTAGTCGTAGACATATTTTGTATCTTCTCAAAATTCATATCATTCACACATTGGTGAATGATCAGCATGGCTTTATCGTCTTTCTTTCTTAGTATCTCCTTTTGATCATCTGAACCATGAAAATCATTCACGGAATTAGCTCCTTCTACCACGCTGCTAACATCTTGAATGCGAAACAACACACGCATTTGCGTACTCCACCTACTCCAATTCTTGTCGGTGAGTACATAAAGGTTTGTCGTAGAAAAGTCAGCCATGATCCACCCATCTTCTCTACTCAAGAACTGCTTTCTTGATCGTTTTAAACCACACACAATCAGCCGCATTGTACTCGGAAACGATACCCCTTAGGTCCTCTTTCAACCTGGGCTCTGATACCATTGTAAGAGAATGCAGAGAATGGAATACTGATAGGAGATATCAGAACAGAAGATGAACACGTAAAAATAAGACTTGTATGTATTGAAGTACATTAAGTATGTGGTATAACAGAGTTTTATAGCAAAAGAAAATAACAGAATAAACATTATAACAACTTGAGTTAAAAAACACCTAACAATGCAGCTAATCAAAATTTGGGAGGAGAGAAATAATAGAAATTACACAGCTAGCAGCTTGGAATATGCGTCATATGAAGTTAGTTACAAAAGAAAAATGCTTATAAGAAAGGGAGTAGGGAAGAGGGAGGGGAGGACAATGGGTTATGGAATGGACTAGAATTTTGGGTTTTCTTTGTCTATGTGATATTTCTTAACACAATAACATAATTGGTCTTGAATCACGTTGATTAGACCAAATTTCATAATATAACTCGTATTCCTTTTGTCTTTTGTATTGACTTCATTGTTAGTTTGATCAACTGGCATCAAAGCTCTTGATCCCAGGAGCTTGAATAGTTGTCACACGATCTATAATGGATGGCAGAATGGAGAATGTAGAATAGAGCTTACAAGCTCATCAATCAAAACTTAGTGAGATCAAGCAGATCCTACTGCAAAGAGATAGACCTCAATTTTCTCGACGATCCCATCGACCACGTAGTCGGACTAGAATTTTGGATGAAGACGAGGAATGGAGTAATTATACGGTGTCTAGATCACAACCACCACGAAGATATGGGAGCCCACCTCGAGTATATGATTTTGGGGTAAGGAAGATGGAGATTCTGATGTTCAATGGAAATGACACATAAAGTTGGTTTGTTCGGGTGGAGCGTTACTTTAAATTGAATTCAA
Source organism: Vigna nakashimae (assembly GCA_034642375.1). Taxonomy (NCBI): domain Eukaryota; kingdom Viridiplantae; phylum Streptophyta; class Magnoliopsida; order Fabales; family Fabaceae; genus Vigna; species Vigna nakashimae. The sequence goes on along the minus strand of CM067762.1, from coordinate 36,905,568 downwards.
TTTTGGAGGATGAAAAATTGGATGCGGTGATGGTAGCTTTGGAAAGCCAAGCCCTGAATTGGTACCAATGGTGGGAGGAGCAGACGACGGGTCAGAGTTGGGAGGATTTCAAGACAACGACGCTCCGATGCTTCCAACCTGGATTGGCTCAAAACCCATTTGAACCTTTGTTAAGCATTAAACAAATAGGGACAATGATGGAGTATCTGTTAGCATAAAGCTAAAGAACAGAAATTTTGATGATATCCCAAAGTCAAGTCTCAAGTGCTCTTATTGTAGGAAGATCTTAATGAAGACTTGTTTTTATATTAAAGCTTTTATAATTTAGTATATTTATGTATAGGATGTGGTTTATATTTGATTCTGTGTGTGTATTGTTTGTCTTAGGTTGAGTTAAAATTTATTTTGAATCAGAAAACCTCATTTTATACTCAAGATAATTGATTATCAATTTATAATAATCGATTATCAGTAATTAATTATGACTTGCCATAATTGATTATAATGAACAATTATGGGAATTTTTAAGCAAGTTTTTTTACCGTTGTACATTCATTAAATGCATAATTAATTACCATAATTAGATAATTGATTATCACACATTAATTAATTGACAGTAGATTTTTGGGGGTATTCTAGAGTGAGATCTCTATAAATCAGATTGAGAGTCTCATTCTAAAATACGAAATACAAAATACGAAATAAGTGTATTTTGAAAAATCTTATCTGTAGTGTGCAGTGACAAATGTTATAGGGTTTGCTGAACCCTTATGTTGTGGCTTTGAGAACTTGGCGTGTTGGCATAGAACGAGAACTTTCACAAGGAGTGTGATTGATTGTTGTTGTTGCTGAGTTAAAAGCCTATCATCCTTCGTGAAACATTCGGAGGAGGTATTCATCCTTTGTGAAGATTCAGAGGAAGTGTTCATCCCTTGTGGGTTATAGGGGAAGTGACTTTCATCTCTTGGGGTAATAAGAGAGGTGGTTTCTAAACTTTTACAAATTGTTTCTTTGTGATTGTAATTTGTAATTGTTTTGTGGGTAGTTAACTGTTTATCTTGATTTGAGATAAGTGACTGGATGTAGGATTGGTAAGATCTAAACCAGGATAAAATCATCTGTGCAAATTTCTCTCAACCTTACTCTCTTTATTTGTTATTATTATTTGCGTGGTAAGTTTAATTGAGTAGAAATTAAAAGGCACACGTTCTTATTAAAAACCCTCTTGGTTTGTTATTCCATACTAATCATTCCGCTGCAGCCACTCTGACAATTGGCATCAGAGCTTGATTTGATAGTTATTCAAATGGCAGGATCATATCAAATTTTTGCAGAGGGTGCTTCTATTAATAGACCACCACTATTCATAGGTGAAAATTATGCATTCTGGAAGGTTAAAATGTAAATATTTATTGAGTCTATTGATGTTGATATTTGGGAAGCTATTGCATTTGGCCCTTTTGTTCTTACTAATAATATGCAGGAACGAAAGCTCTGTGTGCATTGGACTGCTGAAGATAAGAAAAGATGCCAAAATGATGTAAAAGCTCGTAATATCATTTCATCTGCTTTAACTGTTGATGAATTTTACAGGATTTCTGTTTGTAAGACTGCACAAGAAATGTGAGAAGTGCTGAGAGTAACCCATGAAGGTATAGATGACGTAAAGAGAGCGAGAAAGAATACCTTGATCCAACAATACAAAATGTTCAAGATGGAGCAAGGAGAAACAATATCAGATGTTCAGAAACGCTTCACGAACATCGTTAACCATCTCATTGGACTAGGTAAGTCTTTCGAAAATGATGAGCTTAACATAAAAATATTGAAATCTTTAGACAGGTCGTGGCAACCAAAAGTGACTGCAATTTTTGAGTCACAAAATCTCAACACAATGACTATGGCGGCATTATTTGGGAAATTGAGAGAGCATGAACTTGACCTTGGAAGACTAGATGAAGAAGAAGCAAAATCTAAGAAAAAAAGGACTCTAGCCTTAAAATCTAAGGTAGAAAGAAGCAAGAACAAAATAGAAGATGAAGACTCAAAAGATGAAGAAAATTTGAGACTCGTGATAAAAAGGCTCAACAGGTTCATGAAATCAAAAGACAAAGGAAGATTCAAATATGAAAAGAGAGAAAATCAAGGATCTTCCTCAAACTATAGATGTTATGGTTACGGAGAAAGGGGTCTTAAAAGCTGACTGCCCAAATCAAAAGAAGGGTGAAGAAATAAAAGAAAAGAAGTTCTTCAAAAAAAAAAGAAAGCCTACATCGCATGGGACGATGACAACGAAAAAATTTATGACTTGAGCAATTTTGATGAAGAAGAAAACATTTGTTTAATGGCGGACGACGACACTGTTGGAAGTCAAGTAAGTACATCTAGCCATTCTGATAATTATAGTCAATATAGTGAAGATGCATTGCATGAAACTTGTGAAGAAATAAAAGAAAAGAAGTTCTTCAAGATAAAGAAAGCCCACATCGCATGGGACGATGACAACGAAACAATTTCTGACTTGAGCAATTCTGGTGAAGAAGCAAACATTTGTTTAATGGCGCATGACAACACTGTTGAAAGTCAAGTAAGTACATCTAGCGATTCTGATAATTATAGTCAATATAGTGAAGATGAATTGCATGAAACTTGTGCAGCTTTATGTAACACCCCTTACGGAGTGCCACTAGAAAATAACAAATTCAAACCTTTATGCCAGTTTTCTTTTTTTATATATTAACATCGCGGAACTAAACCATTAAAAGTCTAAGCATCTTACAACATAAGGTTAAAACCTTACAAATATCAAATTCATTATTCAAAGACATAAAAATTACTTTAAAAACATGATAAGTTCCCTATAGTATTTCCTGTAACTCTCATCGTGCTACTTCATCTCTGCCTCATCTGCAACATCATCTACTCTCATACAAATACGATCATCGTAGGTGGAAACCACAACCACAACATTTCAGGGTGAGTAACGAGGAACCTAACATAGCATATAAATCCAATATCAAAATATCATAACTTAGATTATCCTAGTCACAACCTTACAATACAAAATAATATTAAACTCATAACTCAGTTCCTCACCACTCAGACTATCAAAGTCACAATATTACAATACATCATAGTATTAAACTCACGACTCAATCATTTACTCAAGCTTTTGTTGTTTCCTTGAATTTTTTTCGTACCAAACCTGTTTTGCAAAACAGGGCGATTCGAGTCGTCTTCCATCGCAACTTCAGACCTATCTCCCCGACTCCTCAAGGAATTACGAGTAAAAACTTCGGTTAGGCACACCCACTGAGCACTATACTCACACGAGCCGAAGTCATTGGGAGAGACATCCAACCCTCTCTAGTCCCCACGCATGAGGAAAGGGTGACACTCGAATCTCAGTCTCCACAAAATCTCAACACACTATCGTATCGCAATACGAACACCATCGTTTCGACAAAAATTCTAAGGAAATGACAGACCGCTTGTTCGCAAAATTTTACCATCACAATCATCATCTAACATCTATTTCACTCCTCTCCATCTCATAATTCATTCTTTCCTCTTCCAACAATGGAAGAGAATTCTCAATACCCTCTTACCCACACTCTTGGCCAAAGAGTGTAGATAAGTGTTCCCAACGAGTAAAAAGCGGAAAATTTAACCACGTTCTGGTCTTCTCAGTTTTGACCTTTGCTGATTATTTTGCTCATTACTCTCTCTACCGAACTCCAATTGAGATGATTCTTGCTTTGTTGGAAACTAGACTCAAATATCTTTCTTTGGACATAAAACACGAAATTTTTGGACTACAGATCTAGCTGCAGTAAAATCATTAAAAATCGGAAACTTTAATCACCCTCTGGTATACTCAGCTTTGACCTATGATGACTATTTTGGTCATTACTCTCTCTACCGAACTTCGATTGAGTTAATTCTTGATTTGGTGGAAATTAGACTCAAATATATTTATTTTTACATAAAATTGGAAATTTTTGGACTACAGGGCTAGCTGCAGTAAAATCATTAAAACTCGGAAACGTTAATCACGCTTAGGTATGCTCAGCTTTGACCTTTGATGACTCTTTTGCTCATTACTCTCTCTACCGAACTCCAATTGAGTTGATTCTTGCTTTGTTGGAAAATAGACTCAAATATCTTTATTTGGACATAAAATTAGAAATTTTTGGACTATAGGGCTGGCTGCAGTAAAATCATTAAAACTCGGAAATGTTAATCAAGCTCAGGTATGCTCAGCTTTGACCTTTGATTACTCTTTTGCTCATTACTCTCTCTACCGAACTCCAATTGAGTTTATTCTTGCTTTGTTGGAAACTAGACTCAATTATCTTTAATTTGACTACTCATACGACTATTTTAAACTTCGGGAAGAGTCTCAAATAAATATGGGAAAAATCGCAACAGTTCATTTTTTAACTTCTGCGTGTTATACCCAAAAACTCATAAAACTTACAACCAAAAAGAAAAGAACATACCTCAACATGTTAAATTTAATTCCAACACACAAGGAAGAAAGCATGCAACAACATTATAACTTTACCTTCTACCCATCATACACTATGTTATATTCAAAGTTAAACTCCTTACCTCAATTCTAAGCTAGCTTCCAAGGCTCTTAGGTTTCCTACAAGTGATGTCCAAAAACTCCAAGGCTAGGGTGGCTCTTCCTTTCTCTCACCAACTTGGTTGCTCTCCAAAATCTTTTCTCCCCTCTCCAAGCTTTAACCTCCCCAAGGTCACTTACAAGCCTCCTAAGTCTAGAAAACATGTGCCCAAAAAAAATGTGTCCACTCAAGCAAAGTGGAGAAAAAGAAAGGAATTGGTCCAAACACTCACATAATAGGAATAAAAGTTCCCTCTTGAAATCAATTAATGGAAGCATTAACATAAGTGCTCCCCTCAATTATTCAAGCACTCATATTTTCTTTCATCATTTAATGGATGAAAAGCAAAGAGGAATAAGGCTTTGGAGCCACTTCTACGGTCATCAACACTTCAATTTCCATCTTTCTTAACTCATAATGGGACCCACATCCAAGGTGGAAATTAAAAAGAACTAAGAGCATTTTTGGTCAAAAAGTTTGAACTTTAGACCAAGCACACATACCTCCATGCAATTTCACATCAACCACTAGACCAGGCTTCATTCACTAATATAATAGCGCAAACAATTATACTAAAACATTCTTTCAAACTTTTCCGAAAATTAATATAAAACCAATATTAATTTAATTTTCTTCCCTTCCTTAAATATTTTTCAACATTGATTCTCATCACAATTTATTATATAATACTACAAAGTAAAATAGTTAAGGTAAGAAATCATTTTATTTAGAAGGGTCTTACACTTTAGTAGTAAAATCTGAAAAATTAGATAAAGCTCATAAGAAATTGAAAAAGGATTTCAAAGAATTAAAATTAAATTTTAAAAATATTTTTTGAAGAAAATAAAAATTTAAAATTAAATTTTGAAAATATCTATGAAGAAAATAAAAATTTAAAATTAAATTTTGAAATTTTTTTGAAGAAAATAAAAATTTAAAATTAAATTTTGAAAATATTTTTGAAGAAAATAAAAATTTAAAATTAAACTTTGAAATTATTTTTGAAGAAAATAAAGATTTAAAAATAAAATTTCCTATTTAGAGAAAGGAAAATTTGTTAGTAATGGTGAATGTATATCTTGTATGAATATGAATTAATTACAAGAAACAACTCATGCTAAAAGTAGTAAAAATAATTCAAATGTTAAAACGGTTGATAAAAATGTTCCTAAATATAATTATAATGGTTATAATTATAAAAATAAAATGAAGTATGTTCCAAAATATAATCAAAATAATTATGATTATAATTATAAAAATAGAAATTATAGGAACCCAAATGATGTTATTTATTTCTATTGCATTAAAAATGGTCATACATCAAATAAATGTAGAATAAAACATTATGGTGTTCCAAATGAAATATATGTATGGATTCCAATTATAAAATAATCTATCTCTAACTTTAAAGGCCCAAATAAGTATTTTTGGGTACCAAAATATTATTTTTTTCTATTTTGCAGGTTATTTCAAAAGTAAGGAAGAAGTTTATGAGGGGACCATACCGAAAGCAACCAAACACAAAACAAAACCTACCATAAACACACCTTCGAATGCCGCTTTTCGTAGTTTACCCCACCAACACGATCTCCACGAATGGTCGTCCAAATCCCCTTTAGAACGATGTCTACACGATCTTTGTCTTCACATTAATGGTTCTCGCGATAACAACTCTCTCTTCTTTCGCACAAACCAAAATGCCTTAATCTGCCACAATTCACCCCTAAATCAATTTATCCCCAATTTCTAATAAAACCCAATTTCTGTAACAGTTGCCCTAACTGTGTTTCTATTCAATTGCACAAAATTACTTAAAACTGTTGCCAATTTATCCCCAATTAAAATAAACCCAATTTCTAATAAAACCCGAACTTCTCTAATTCACCAACACGTAAGCACGCACACAATTACGTTTTGACAGCCACATCATCATCCCATTAACTCCGTTTGCTTATATTTAACGGAAGGGACTAACTTGACTCACAAATTTACAAGTAAGGATCCATTACAATTACTTTTCTAACGAGGGACTAAATTGAGATTTCTCAACCAAACTAGGGCAAAATTGGGTATTAAACCTAAAATAATTTGTCTCTAACTTTAAAGGCCCAAATAAGTATTTTTGGGTACCAAAATATTATTTTTTTCTATTTTGCAGGTTATTTCAAAATTAAGGAAGAAGTTTTTGGGTGTGCACCAAAACTTAGTAAAGTATGATTTGTCAAATTAAGGAGGAGTTTTTAACTTGAAAAGAAAATTTTGATAATTTTAACTGTTTCTTTTTCTTCCTTAAAGAATCAAATACAATTTAATTTAAGTTACTCAATAAAGACGAATATTTCTTTATCCTCTTTTTATTTATTTATTATGATTTCTAAATTTATTATATTTTCTATGTTTTGAATTATGCCTCCTGTTTCCCTTTAATAAAAATTATGATAATTGTTATTTATTTGTTTATGACTTATATTCAAGGGGAGTTCTTATATTTAGGGGAATAAATTTTTTATATCATACATAGCGCCATTTTAATAATGATAAAAAAAGGGGAGAAATATGCTTAAAGACTTAATTATATTTATCTTTTGTCTACTAAAAAGCAGAAATTTTGATAATGTCTCAAAGTCAACTCTCAAGTGCTCTTATCGTGGGAAGATCTTGATGAAGACTTGTTTTTATATTAAAACTTTTATAATTTAGTAGAATTATGTATAGGATGTGGTTTATATTTGAAAAATCTTATCTGTGGAGTGATAAGTGTTCTAGGGTTTGCTGAACCCTTGTGTTGTGGCTTTGAGAACTTGACATGTTGGCTTAAAGCGAGAACTTTCACAGGGAGTGTGATTCAGTGTTGTTTTTGTTGCTAAGTTAAAATCCTATCATCCTTCGTGAAGTATTCGGAGGAGATGTTCATCATTTGTGAAGATTTCAGAGGAGATGTTTATCCCTTGTGGGTTACAGGGGAAATGACTTTCATCTCTTGAGGTAACAAGAGAGGTGGTTTCTAAACTTTTAAAAATTATTTCTTTGTGATTGTAATTTATAATTGTTTTGTGAGTAGTGAACTGTTTATCTTGATTTGATAAGATTACTCTCAACATTACTCTCTTTATTTATTATTATTATTTGCTTAATAAATTTAATTGAGTGCAAATTAAAAATTCTCTTGATTTCTTATTCCACGCTAATCATATAGTACGCAATTCGAGATGCTTTCGGCACCACAGAGAGGAGCAAATCGTAAAGGGGATTTTCCTTAATGGGTTAAAGGAGGAGATTAGAGTTGAACTCAAACTCTATGACACCGACTCTATATCTGAATTGATGGATCGATCCTTATTATTGGAAGAGAAAAATGTGGCGATGAGAAGAGGAGGTTTCAGATGGGAAGAGAAGAAAGGTTGGCGAGACAAGGAGGGTAACTTTGTGAAGGTTTCAGGGGATTTATATTGGGGAAAATCGATGATACCCATGGGAAAAAGGAGGAAAATATAATCCTGAACCTCTAGGGGAGAAGAAACTGCTGGAAGGGAGAAGATTGACCCAAGAGGAATTTCAAGAAAGGAGTCGAAAGGAGCTTTGCTTAAGTGTGGAGAAAAATGGGGACGAGAGCATATATGCAAGCTTCGCCATTACGAACTTGAATTAGTAGAGGGTCAAAAAGATGGTAAACCAAATGAAACAAAGGAAGATAGATGGTGGTCCATATGAAACAGAGGAACCAATAGTGGAATTAGAAAGCAAAAATCTATCGTTGTCTTTAAAGAGCAAAGAAGGTCTCACTTCAAGAAACTCCTTTAAAATAAAAGGAACAATAAAAGGAACAACAAAAGTGGGTTTCAAAGTTGTTGGGGTTTGACTTAGAAATAAAGTATAAACCGGGAAGGGGAATACAACAACTGATGCACTTTCCAAGCAGCAGCTATGGGCATTAACCACTATCCACTATCTAATTTTATGAATGGGTTGAAGTCGATCATGAAGTTCAAGCGGATGAGAAGTTTAGAGGAATTATACAAGAATTATTAAGAGACCCGAATGGTCATAAAGGATACAAACTCTTGCATGGTAGATTATACTATAGAGGAAGAATAATAATACCCAAAGGGTCTTCTAAGATTACCTTGATTCTTAAGGAGTTTCATGATACAACAATAGGGGGTCATTTTGGATATTTTCGTACATATAAAAGGATTGCAGAGTGGTTGTATTGGGAGGGAATGAAGAAACAAATTCAAGAATATGTGCAACAGTGTGTAATCTGTCAACGGAATAAATACCAGGCCTTAACTCCCTCGGGATTATTGCAGCCTCTACTACACCGACATAGGTGTGGTCTGACGTGTCAATGGACTTTATAGTGGGACTCCCAAAAGCAAGAGGGAAAGATACCATTTTGGTGGTGGTAGATAGATTAACAAAGTACGCCCACTTTATAGCCATGTCTCATCCTTACACTGCCAAGGATATCACAGAAATATTCCTTAAAGAAGTGGTGCGATTACATGGGTTCCCTTCCTCCAGCGTGATTGATTGAGACATAGTTTTTACTAATTCCTTCTGGACTGAATTATTCAAACTTGCTAGAATCAAGCTTCAATTCAGCTCGACTTACCATCCACAAACGGATGACCAAACTAAGGTTGTCAATAAGTGTGTTGAGACTGTGGCCTAAGTGGCTAAGCTAGGCTGAATTTTTGTAATACACTAATTATCATGAATCTACCCATACAAACCCTTTCAAAGCTCTTTATGGAAGGGACCCACCACCAATAATTAGAGGGACGTAAGATTGATAGCAATGGAAGAAGTAAGTAAGATGATAGCAGATAGAGATGCAATGTTAAAAGAGTTAAAAGGACAATTAGCTAAGGCAAGAACCGCATGAAGCAGCAGGTTAATAAACATAGGCGAGATATGGAATATAATGTGGGTGACCGGGTATTTCTGAAGATTCAACCATATAAGTTGAGGAGTTTAGCAAGAAGAGTCAATCAGAAACTTAATCCCCGATATTATGGGCCATATGAAATTGTCCAAAAAATTAGCAAGGTCGCCTATAAATTAGCACTTCCAAAGAGTTTGATCCATCCCGTTTTTCACGTGTCCTTACTCAAGAATTTAGTAAGCAATGATGTCCAAACTCAACCTCTGCCCAAGTGTTTAATAGAGGATTTGGAGCTTAACGTGCAACCTGCAGAAGCCTTAACAATTCGTCAAAATCAACAAGGAATCATGGAGGTTCTAATTAAATGGCATCAGTTACCAGAATGTGAAAATTCATGGGAACCTTTGGTTGAATTACAGGAGCACTTTCTAGGATTCTTTCTACCTTGAGGACAAGATGTGTCTTGATGGGGAAAGGGATGATACGAACCAACAGAAAAGGCCCATATTCAAATACGTGTATAGAAATAGATACAAGCGTGATGCAACGAATCAAAACTCAGGAGGAGAGAAATAACAGAAACTGCACAACTAGCAGCATGGAATATGCGTCACAGGAAGTTAGTTACAAAGGAAAAATGCTTATAGTGGAGGGAGTAGGGAACAAGGAGGGGAGGACAGTGGGCTATGGAATGGACTAGAATTTTGGGTGTTCTTTGTCTCTATGATATTTCTTAATACAATAACAAAATTGGTCTTGAATAAGTTGATTAGACCAAATTTCATAATATAACTCGTATTCCTTTTGTCTTTTGTGTTGATTTCAGTGCTGATTCTTATCAGTCTTCTACGAGTAAAAGTTTGCTATCTTTTCGCAATGATTCTTTAGTTCCAAATACTGAATGAAACAATCAAGACGCACAAGTAAAGAGAAAATATAGCAAGCTTGATTTAAGATACAACATTCTTATCCCTTTGAAAATCCCATCTGAATGTAAACTACCTGAAACTTAATACTTAAATATTTGTAATTAAATTATACTGTAATGAGTAACAATGATGTTGACCTCTGAATCCTCTTTATATTGTATGTAACAAATAAATAAAGCTCTCTTCTTTTAGCTCATACATATACATTGCTGATACAATTTTGCAATTTCAAAATGTCAAAGTCCTGCTTTTGTCATCTGTCATTCCTATTCTGTCAGTAAAATATAGTAAGAAAAGGGAAAGGGAATCCTATGAACTCCCAAAAATTCTAGTATGTTGGAGATCAATTTCTCTCCAATCTGAAAAGCTTCAAATTCCTGCCAATAAGTGGAAACACAGAAAACCAGTGAGTTAAGTAAACAAGTATCAATTTCTTTCATGCATGGTACAAAAAAATCTTTGATGCATGCAAGATTACCTTACCGATTCAGTAATACGTCAATCAGATTTATAAGTGTCCTTCTTTCCAGCAAGAATCATTGAAATTTGGAGCCCTCTACTAAATGCTTGATTAAATAGCAACCGGGTTTGAAACTCTGACACAAATGGGAACCATGATAAAATAGCTGTTGGCAAGAATATTATTAATCCCATTACATATTCATAAGCTCTGGATAGCTCTTTCACTGAGTCCCATAGTTTAGCTCCTTTCAAGCACACCTTGCACGCTTGTGCAATCTTGAATGACAAAAGAAAAAGAAGGGAACATCAGTTTTATTTGATGAATGAAACTCTTCCTCAGAAAAATTGTCTAGGATGGAGTGCAAGTAAAATATATAGCAATATTTCATCAATCTGACTCAGACATGTTAAATAATGGTTTTATTTGGACAAATATTTTCATAAGTACTTATGGGAAAAGAAAATATGAAAGGTAAAATGAATTTAGTTTCTCACAAGCTAAAATCAACTTATGTATTTTGGAAAGTTAAACGAGAGTTTCTTTTCATGTAAATTTAATTCATTCTTTCCTTACTTTCTTCTCACTTAAGTGCTTATTGAAAACTTTATTCAAATAGGGTCAATTTGAGAAAAAGACAAAAAGTTGTTCTTAATTAATGCTTCTCTAACGTGCAGAAGTTTTAACTTACCAGAATAATTGCCCATCCAGAGGGCATGAAGGCAATAATGGCAGCAAACAAATCTGATATGGTGAGTCCACACACCACAAATAATACAGTCATGACTGACAAAAAGCCAAGGAAGAGAAGGGCCTTCAGAATACGAAACATGAGCTGAAAGTCGGTGCCAAATCTCCGTCTTCCCATTGATACCATCTGATATATATACAGACAGCAGAAGACAAATAATTAGTACTGCAGAAATGTGAACTAATTTTAACTGCAAGTGACTAAATTGATCTAAAAGCAACCTTTATTTTATGAAAATAAATGTTTAAAGGCTAAAATTTAAAAGCGAAAATTCACTTTAGTTAATAGTATTTTGTATCAAGCAAATGAATAGGCTTAAATTGAAGTAATAATAGTCTTTTAGGAAATCACTCTTGATCCCCAGTTAGAATTTGTACATACCTTCAATACAATAAGTATTATTATTAGAACTGCCCAAGAAAGTCCAAATACCTGCAGCGAAAAACCAAAGGTTGAAGTAAGATGGTGCCAATAAAACTTGCAACTGTTAATAGGATTGGAGAATGCACATAAAGAGTTACTATACCAGCAACTCCTTGTGATGATGAGTAATATCCATGTGGTAGACAATACCATATTGGTACATGAAGAAACGAAATGCAAGAATTATCTCTAGTATTTTCCCCCTGATATTTGAGTGTTTCATATGTTCATTTTCTTCATCCCACCAAGATTCCCAGCTTTTATCAGCTGAAATACCAATGCCACCACGATTTCCCATCCACCGCTTCCAATCTGTCCAATCATCCACTGTTTTTTGCCAATCAAAGCCAGAAGGATTAAACAAGAAAGGAGCAAACAACCAGGAAGTGGCCAGAAACCACATTGAGATTGTGATGAACAAATAAAGATGTGAGCTGCGATATGACTCCCCATAGACTTCGTAAACAATCAATAGTATGAGTATCTCAAGGCCCTTCACAAAATGACTTCGTGAGTACATCCTGTAGTTATCGGCAAACTTTGCATGGAAGACGACAAACCCACGACCAGTTGGTCTATATTTAGAGCCCCCATGTAAGAGTGTCCTTCCATAATAGTGAGCTTTTGTTCCAAGCTGGAAAGTAAAGAACACAGAGGCTAGCTGCAGCTGCATGATGATAAAATCACCCAAGGCAGTCCGAAATCCCTTCTCCAACCCTATTTCCATAACCATGGGCAGCACAAGCAGTAAGCCCAACTGAACAACAGACTGAGTTGCCAAAGCCTCTTCAAGGGCTTTGCTCTGATGTATGTTTGGACTTTTAAGAATTTCTCTCTCAACACCACTCAAAACCATATATAAACGTCCATATAAGAACACATACACAGTCAGCACAGTAATCTGAAAATTTCACAACGTCCAAATACAGGCGTTAGCATAAGTCTATTTTAAAAATAAAAAATAGAGTCATGTGCTTCTGTATTTAGTTGTCTGGTAATATCTGTAATTGCATTGTACGTGCTAGTTTTGCAATATTTCACTACACAGTCAATAAAACATGCCAACTTAAAAATTAAGTTGATTGTTGTATATTTCTTTGATATATAGCATTTTGTGTCTTCCACTTTCAAAAAGTCAACACAATCTCAAATGAATCTGAATTAAACTAAAAAAAAACCTTCAGTTTTTCCTTCAAAGTTCATGCTGATATGTCCTTCAAAAGTGTTGGTTACCAAATCAATCTTTCAATGATTTAAATTGTCACCGTAGTAGTCCTCTATATATTGTGTCACCCAATTATTTCCACAAAGATCTAAAATTTTACCACATAAGTTCATGTGGAAGACTAAACATAATAAATATTTGAAAGACTAAACATTAGAGCAAGGCAACTCTAATATCTAGTCACCAATTTTTTAAGACTATATATGGCCAACATAAGGTTTCTCTAAACTAAATGAACTGTGTCAGAAGTCCCATATCGACTAGAGATAAGTCCAATTTAGAGTATATAAGTGGGTGCAAACCTCATCTTACAAGCTAGTTTTGTGAGGTTGAGTTAGGCTTAAAGTCCACTTCTTAACATGGTATCAGAGTCAGTTTTAGAGTCTATCCTAGAGATATTTGTTAGACACATTGTTTCACCCACTATCGGACCACCCATTAATGTCTAGTCCCACACACGAGATGCAAATACCTCGGCATGAGGGGGGTGTTGGAAGTCCCTCAGAGTATGTAAGTGGGTGCAAACCTCACCTTACAAACTGGTTTTGTGGTCTTGAGTTAGGTTTAAAGTCCAGTTCTTAACATGAACCATACATATTAAATACTTACTAAGAAATGTCTACACTTGTTTTATGTTGTACACTGTCTAGACACCAAGTGCTTTAATTAAGCCTTAAGAAATCACTCATTACACGAAAAATTGCAGATAGATTACTATCGATATATCTTAAACTATCAAGATAAGATCCCCAAAATGTGATTTGATTAGTTACCATGCTACTGAAGTAGAAACCAACTGTTGTGAAGTAGAATGACAACATTCTGTAGAAGTCAAATCGTCGTCCAAGTCTGTAAACATCCCGACTAAGTGATTGTTCTCCATTTCCATTTGCAACCTTAGCCTCAAAGAGTGATATCTGATTCATGCCCACATCACGACCCTTACCAACTTGAATGTATTCATGATGTGTGATAAATCCTTGACGTAGTGTTGAATTGAACCCTGTAAATGTCAAGCATAATTAGTCAAAAATTCTCACCCACAAAAATTACCAATATGGATTTCAATTGAAAATGCAATCAGAAGAAAATTTGATTGGTAGGATATCATTTGTTATTAATACCTGCAAATATATCTTCGCTTAAGTTTATAACTTTTGATGCTTTGCTTATGCCACCTCTTGTTATGTGGAATATTCGGTCAAATATATCAGGATGACCATAATGAAACCGGACCCTACAAATTCAGAAATGTGGATTACTTAACTGAAGTAAAGAAAAAAGGTTAGTTCATACAAAGCAAGAATGTCCTATTCTTGCATGAAGTTCATTTGCAGCACAGAGTAGTGACCTGTCTGTGCTCAATTCATGTTTGAAGCCTAAAGGAATTTTAGGTGGGAAAGTCCATAAATAATAAAGTGAACCCTTTTCTTGTACATTAACTAAGCGGAAGCAACAAAATAGAAAATAAGGTAAAAGGTGTGAAAACAATATGAAAAACCCTGTGGATTATCATACTTGCAGTTAACAGGACAAAAAAATTGGGACTAACCTTAATGGATTTGCCAAAATTCTTTGGCCAATGGTTACAAAACTTGTCTCCTGGTTTGACATAAACCAAGCAAGTGAAGAAACACTGCAGAATAAGAAAGACATAAGCATAGATAACTTGTGCCGATTCAAGTTTGATGATATAAAAGTATAAATTTTCTTGATCATAAAAACATTAATTCAAGGCAAACCTTCCAGTAAATATATGCTCCCTTATACCCAATATGGTAGGTTTCCGTCTCCCACTACGTCTTTTTCGGAATTCTTCCAATACATTTCTCATTTTGAAAGCTTCTTCATAGTAGTTATCCTTAACAGAAGAAACAATGAATTAAGAGGAGCATTGAGTTATACAAAAAATGAAACATAGTTTGTATTAAATTGAAGTCCAGGGAAAAGTTACCTGATTCATGTCTATGGTCTGCAACGCTTCTCCTCGAGTAAATATAATGGCATGATTTTGGTTTTCAGGTTTCCCTTCACCAATTTCTGTTGGAGGACCAGGTAGCTTGATGCGATATATTTCCTAATAATGCAATAGAGGATAATTTGAACTAAATTTAAGGCTGTTCAAATCAGAAAACCAACTTAACATGAATTGAGCAACCTGTGCACAATGTCAAACTATTTCATCATATATTTAGGCACAACAGTTACGCACAATCGAAAACCACTTCAGGTTATCCTTTATACCATGCAAATAATAGCACATAGCATGATTCAGTTTGTCACCCTAATCGTATTTTATTCTAGAATTAGTGTAGCTGTAAGCACATATTTCCATTTGCTTCAGCTCTAAAGTATATACTCCATATTGGTTTCTCCATTGTTAAAGAACTGGTTATTTACTGTGGATAAAAACAACATAAGGTATTCCTTTTAGTTGAATTTCTGTCTACTTTCTGTCATTCACTTCATTCTCCATATGTTTGAATTAAAACTTTTAAAATATGTGGTTTTATGTATATAGGACAGAAGAGAAATAGAGAAGAATGAAAAAACTGATCTAACTTAGACATATTACAAGAGCACTAACCTATATTTATACTAATTATGACCATAAGTTATAATTAGGAGAAATAATAATATTAAGAGAAGAAAATATAGGAAAATCTTACGATATGATAAGATATTTTTAGATATTTTCATATAATTCTAAAATCCAGATTCCAAAGCTTGGAAGAGATTAAACCAGGAGAGTTACAGCAGCTTTTCCCATGGCCAGCAATGAATAATCACATTCAACACAATTTGATTAATTTTATAGCAACCTCCAACCAGTTCAGGATTCTCTAATCTACCAATCAAACTAAAAAAACACATCAGCATGTGGTTGGCACATGCAAAGGGCATCAATTGTCTTTCTATTGTTAGATTGAGTGCTATACACTTAGCCAAAAGTTATAGCTTATGGTCAAGTAGAAAGAATTGCACTAGACCATAAGCTATAACTTTTATAAATTAACTTTTGGCTATAAATTAAGTTTTGGTTTATTGTGAGATTAAGTTAGACTTAAAGTCCACTTTCTAATGTAATATCAAATCTTATCCTAAGAAGTTGTTAGGGTATAAGGTGGGAGGTAATGAGAAGGAGAAGAAAGGTAGGAGGGAAGTGAGGCCGAACGGTATTGACCGTAAAGGCCGAAGGTATTGACCGTAAAGGCCGAACGGTGGTTGTTAGGGTACAAGGTGGGAGGTAATGAGAAGGAGAAGAATGGTAGGAGGGAAGTGAGGCCGAACAGTATTGACTGTAAAGGCCGAACATTGGAAGGCATGGAGAGGTAAGGCCGAACGGTGGACAAGGGGAAACGGTTAGACCGACCGGTGGACAAAGGGGAGCGATCAGGACGAACGGTGGACAACGGGGAGTGACCAGGCCGAACGGTGGGAGGCAGGGAGCGACTAGGCCGAACGGTGGGAAGCAGGGAAGGACCTGAGCCGAACGGTTGAAGAATCACCATCTTAACTGCGCGGTGGTTAGGGGGCGAGAGCTAATTACAGTAAAAGGAGCCACAATAGGAGAGAATATTCAGTATAAGTTAATTAGAGTAAATAAATATATATCCTAGGAAAATATTCAATACAAGATATTTATAATTAATGATATATGCTAGGATAATATACGAGGATATTTATATTAAATATAGAGATATTTATATTAAATGCAGATATATTCTAGGGAAATATTTAGTAAGAGACGGGCGGGAAATAATTAGTATAAATAAAGTTAGAGTCTAGGGTTAAGGGTATGCTTTTGGATTTTGTGAGTTTTGTAAAGGAGGTTATGCTCCAGAATAGTTGACGGAGGTTATGCTCCCAATTATTAGAAATAATTGACAGAGGTTATGCTCCCAATTATTGTTTGTTTTCTATTTGATTCAGTTATTTTTAACAATAAAAGAGGTTTATTAATTCATCTTTTATTGTTCTTTGCCTGTGAGAGTGTGTGAGAGTGTGTGAGAGATTGTTCTAGTTACGCTTCCCACTCAGATACATAACACAAAGTTTGTTGAGTAAATTGTGTCACCCCCACTAGTGATTTTGAGCCAGCATTTCAATCTGTTCTATCTAAATATAAATAACCTAGGAAAAAAAAAACCTGGAAGGCCGCCTAAGACAAAGAAACAATGGCAGTGTTTAGTTTAGAATATTAGGATTCTTTTAAATTAGTAAGGGGCTATTTGGGTCAGCTCATGTGAAAGCTGAACCTTGGTTGAAATTTAGGAATAGAATCCAGATATGATTTTATTTGGTATGATTGGATGATCGATTGTATTAGGCTGTATTTTTTTATTTCACAAACCCTTTTTTTGGTCTGCCTGCTTTTACATGGGTTTGATATAATTCTTTTTTCTTTTTATCTTGGTTTTTACTGCATCCGTACTCTAGAGACACATGATGCTATCTGGAGTAAATTTTAAATAAAATAATAAAATCTAGCGCTGACAGTGTAAGGTGTTTTTGCAGTACAATCCAATCACAAATTGTCATGTACGGTAAATTTGTTTACTTTTACAACAATTAACTTAAAAGCCATATTAATGAGCCTCAACTCAACACAATGGGCCTCCAATATATTACAATCTAATATTCAGTGGAATATAAAAGAGAAAGAAAGATTTTATTAATTTTGAAATATTCAGCAAAGTACATAATAATAGACAATCTGAGAAGAGTTATTTGTAAGGTAGCGCTATTGTGCTGACCCAGCACCGATGTAACAGTTAACAAAACAGTTGTAACATGAGAAACTGTTGTAACTAACTGAGATATAGTTACAGAGATTAGGATCACCAACTACGGAAACTATGTGTGGACTACACTAGCTGATACACGGATACAATAACATCATTAAAGACACCTGGCAGCAGGATAGTATAGAGGATGGTAGGGAAAGTTATAGTAAAGGACATATTAGGTGTGCAGAGGAGGTAGTTTTGGTAGTGGCTAGGGTCACAGGGCAGAAAAGCACAGCTTCTTTTATAATTTTCTTTTCAGTTTAGCTTATGATATTTTCCTGCAATTTTCATTGTAATCAGCTTGTTCTCTGAACATATTTTGTATCATTTTTATCATAATTTCAGTATCTACCTAGCATAATTTTTTATTGGTTGAGCATAAAAAAATTACACTGCCAGACAATAGAAATTAAATTCCATTAAATTTTGAAAAAAACACAAAAAACTCAGAAACAAAGCATAAAGCAAGGAAGTTTTGTCTATACCTCATCATACTTGTCCCCTCCCTTGACAAGAACAGAGTAATAAACTTTCTGAGATTTTCCATCCTTTGTCTCTTCTGTTTCATCTATGTACGCAACCCGAAGGGCTGGATACCTGCATGGAATGTTCCATTTTTCCATTCAATCTCATTGCTGTTTTACAAATACAAGAACTAATAAAGTTCAGCGCTGGTTGTATTGACTCACATTAACATCAGATTGAGAATGTTATTATAGCAGCTTCTGTCTCTAGTATTTTTGGACTTCTTCTGAGAACCATACACTTGACAAGAAACAACATAGGTGAACTTTAAATCAGCCATAGCTTGTGCATCTTCGGAAAGCTTCTTATTTGTGTCAAAGGAATACATTGTCCGGAAACCTTCAGAGAGAGCTGCTAGGGAAAAGACATATATTTCATTTATAAATGAAAGCCTTATGCATATCTCAATTTTAACTTGAATACAGTATGCAAATAGAGAAATAACCATTGTCTCCTGCAGATTCTATGAAACACTGAAGGATCAAAGCTTTCCAATAGTACATCATTCCTCTCACTAACAAAAACAAGAAGTTGAAAAATAACATTTAAATTGGAATGAATATTCAAATATAGTATTGACAGTACTGTTCATTACAATCAAGACCTGTTCGATAGAGTGTCTGCCCTCTGTAAGATGCCCACTGGCGCGTTAACTCCTCCTTGTCTTCTTCAATATCGTCACTTTTTAGTCGTTCATGGAAATTGGCCCATTCATCTACAGTACATCAGTTTCAGTCAATAAATGAGTGCATATATACAAGATGGACAGAAATATAAGTAAGCATAAAAAGGTACTCACCAGGATATATCTTGGTTAGGTAGAACAAAATTGATATCCCATCTTCGTTTTCCTTATTGAGTTCTTCATCAGAATATAGAACATCTTCTTTGAAATAGGGTGTCAGAACACTGAAGCAATATTCAGCTAAGTTATATATAACAGTAGTAATTGGGAAAATTGTTAGGATATTAACACTAATAGTAAAAGTTTAGCATCATTTGAATATGCTGTGAAGTGTATTTATGTTTTACGTTAGAATGTTCAGTTGCAGATAGTTTGGCCAGATATTAGTGAATTTGCCACCTTAGTACACTCTAATTATTGGTAAAAACCAATAACTAACAGAGCTTGTGATTAAGTTTAAGCACAAACTTCTCCCAATAATTCTCTCAGCAAAAGTAAACAATGATCCATATATCGAGTAAAGTCAACATGTAGATACATGGATGCAGCCACAAGAAATGAGGTGTCAACATATAGTGCTAACCTAATGAGGACTATAGCCTGTATAGAGATGCAATAGAATTTTTATCTTGCTTTAAAAAGAAACAATAAAGTGAAAATCATGATGAAAAAGGAAATCTAATGAGTATATAAATCATTCTTCTCTTTTGAGCCAATCAAAAAATGGGTTTAGTATGCATTGTGCATAAAGGAAAACCCATCCGTCCATATCAAAATTTATTTGTTTGATATAAAATTGTTCATAAGCCTCAGCCCAACAACTTAAGCTTCTATGCAAGTTATTGTTTGACATGGTATAAAAGTTTGCATGACCAAGCATTCAAGAGTGGGCACAAATCTCATCTTACAAGTCAGTTTTGTAAGGTTGAGTCAAGATTAAAATTCACTTCTTAAAATGGTATTTGTTAGAAGTGGACTTTAAGCCTAACTCAACTCCACAAAACCGTCTTGTAGGGTGAGGTTTGCACCACGGTGGTCGCTCGGCTGGGACGATTCTGATGGTGTGGTCGTCAGTCAATTCTAGAACTCTGGCTGTGACGACTATGGCGACGGCGGAGACAGCGGCGGTGATGTGTGCCAAAGACCTTGGAGTTGGTTGGAACTAATCCTAAGCTCTAGATAGCATGTTAAAAGTGGACTTTAAGCCTAACTCAACCCCACAAAATCGGCTTGTAGGTTGAGGTTTGCATCCACTTATAAACTATGAATTGGCCTTATCTCTAGTCGATGTGGGACTTCCAACAGTATTAAAGTCATTTGAAGTTTATCCTAGCGAGATTTATTACTTGTTGGACCTATCATACCACCCAATATAGGACCATTATTGAATCACCCATTAATATCAAATCTCATGTTGAAGATATATATGCCTTGATGTGAGGGTTGTGTGTTGGAAATCTCACATTGACGACTAAAGGTAAGACAAATTTATATAAATAAGTACAAATCTCACCTTACAAGCTGATCTTGTAAAACTGAGTTAGGTTTAAAATTTACTTCTTAGAATGTTTGATCTTTGTTGCCCTCATTCATCCAATAAATTTCAACACAAAATAGAGTATATCAATGAGCACTCTTGTTTGAATTGGTGGGTCATGTAAAACCATTTTACGAATTTTTCCTTCAATTTAATCAATATTCATTCTATTTTTTCCCTTTCCTTTCAATGTATTAGTCTATCACAATGACTGACCTGAAGGACAACATGTCCCGAACTTTGGGAGCTTTTGGCATATTCATAAATAAGGAGTTTGCAAAGAATGTAATACGGCGGCGGGCTTCTATATTTTGGGGAACATTTATGGCTGATTCCTTGACTGTTAAAAGCAAATGAAGCCTGATAACCTACAGAGAGAAAACAGAAACTGGTAAGCAATTGTACATTAAAAAAAGAATAATGTAATGGGTTCACTAAATTATAATTGTCAAGACTACCTTCTCCATCACTGCATTATTGTGTGTAAATGATGTGTCAATGTTGACAAACCTCTGCCCTCTCTCTAAATGATATTGCTGAGGTGTTTGCAGAAACCTGGAGAAGGCAGAACCAAACCAATATCATAAAAAAGTACTTAATATAGGGTTTAAGAAAAAAAAACATAAACCAAAGTTCTAGTCACTGTTTCAAACATACGACTGGCCATCAACCATGACATCTTGTATGATAATTTCTACAATATCTTGCAGGACATTGACTATTTGGGATTCAAGTTTGCCATCTTCAGATCGCTGCCAATAGGTGAAAAATAATATTTTTAAGACCTGAATAAGTCTTACGAGAAGGAACTGAAATGTACTGAGAAAAAAAGGTACGATGAGTGGGAAAACCTACCAGTAGGGTTAAGAACTTCTCTAACTTCTCACTGAGTGAAGGTAAGCCACTCATATTGAATTCCTTGACAAATGTTTCCTCAAGTATACACTGTTCTACTTTACCACATATACTGGTCACAACCCTGTCTCAGATGGAAGAAACCCAATACTCATGAGGATTCCAATAAGAAAAAAATTACATGGGTGAACAGAGGATATACAAGTATTTCTCTCTTACAGCCTATCTTCTTGTTCAAGCAGAAGGTTCAATATGATGTCCTTGAGATTCTCATAGCATTCAACAACTGCTGAATACATATACCCATCATTCTTTATCTTTCTGAACAAATCATCATCAGTATCCTTCTTATAATCTTTTGCCATGTCAACAGCAATAGGAATCTATCAAATTGAAAATTTTTAGAAATGAAGCAAAAAGACACGTTCATTCAATCATAATAAACTTCTGGCCATAGGTAACCACTCATATGACACACCTTACTAGCAAGCAAGAATGGAGGCCACTGAATTACAGAAACATAACTTGCACTGTATGGAACAAGAAGCAAATCTCTATCCCTGGACAATGAGTTAAAAATATAATCACAAGCTTGAAATTCAGGACCAGGCATGCAATGCAAAAAGTATCAGGCCAGTAGTTTGAACCTATTACTGATGAGGTCTTCCTCTCTCATAGAATTTATAAACTCATTCCAAACCTGAGAGAAGTATGCAATATTGTTCCGTTCATAGGTCTCATCCTGGCACCGAAAATTCATTCATAAGACACCAGATATTTATTCAACTTTTATGTAGTTATATAATTTTATTGTACATAAATACTAAATTTTGAAACATGAACTGCATACCGATTCCTCCTGTTTAGTCTTTCTATCTCTTCCTGTCCAAAAGCGCTGACTAAAAGCTACTGGAACAGACTGAAATCTAGACCGTAGCATTCCAAGCGTCCTTATCTAAAGATGTAAAACATTGGAAGAAAATTACAAAAAACAAACTATGTTGCATGGTATGGGTACAAGTGCTAGCTAAAATAAGATACAATACATAAAATGACAAAATTTAAAACATAGGATACATTATATATTAAAATATAATGATTATAAATTGTGTATATGCTATTTTTCTTGATTTCTTTATTTTTCTTAAATATATAACATGATATTTATATTGGTTTTCCGTCACCATCCTATTATTGTTTGTCTTTAATATGTTGAAAAATTATAAAATTTTGCAACACACTAACCTCTCCCAAATGGCTGAAAGCTCCAACAATGCCACCAAACAGAGTGGCATAAATAGCATACCATATTTGAGTATCCATAAAATAAACCTATATATTAATAAAATATTACAATGGAATGAATTAATGTACCAATGTGAAGGGAAAGTATTGGAATAAATTGAAGTTCGTTAGCCCAAAATTCCTTTCCTACTATACTTACCAGAATAATTGGAGCCCATATTGCAATGACAATACAAATATTGTGAGTCTCTGTAGCAGTTAGAGAATGTTAGTTGAAGCTAGCTATGCTCACAGAACAAGTAGCAAAGATAGCTAGATGTGAAAAGGACAAAAAATGTTTACCATTTTCTGGAAAGAACTCATGCCACTTGTAGTTATCAATGGACATCCCCATGATTAATTTTGTGGGTCCAATAAGGGGCAATATCTGCAAAAAGTTAAATTCAGTATGAAAGAGAAACAAATTTAATGAATTACAGTTTAATATATTTGATTAGTTTCGTACAATCATGACATGGATATAAAGACGAATAAAGAAAATACATGAAACATGGAAACAATTTGACAAAGCATTTACTAGGAATTGATTTCATTATCCTTATAAAGTTTTGTATGTTGGGTCTATAAAGGAGGAGGTTTACTGGGGAGACACAACACCAATGAGACTTAAACTCAATCATATAAGGGATTGACACCACTTTGTATCAAAAACCTTAAGACAATGGGTTAATGTATTTTACCTTTATATAATGCTCTACTTTCTCATTTTTCACTTAGAATTCTAACAAGATGTTGACACCATGTGCTATTATCATCCATGTAATGAGAAAGTTTCCTGATTAACATAGTTACATGATGTGGTAATGATTTAAGCCTAGCTCAATCCTAAAAGACCATCTATTAAAATAAGGATTACCTCCACTTATATACTATATTTTGCCACTATCTCTAGTTGACTTGGGTTTTTCCCAATACACCCCTCACATCTACTACTACAGGGTTAGCTACATATATAACATGGTGAGTGGCTTTTTAATGACTCTATGATAGGTTCTGAAATCATCTGGAAAGGATTGCCGGTAGGTGTGTGTTGTGTATACACAAGTCATATATTTCCCTATATAATGTAATCAAATCATATTT
Source organism: Vigna nakashimae (assembly GCA_034642375.1). NCBI lineage: Eukaryota > Viridiplantae > Streptophyta > Magnoliopsida > Fabales > Fabaceae > Vigna > Vigna nakashimae. Next base: position 36,881,481 of record CM067762.1, on the reverse strand, counting down.
TTTAACATTCTCCCACATGTTCGGATATATGAATATGAGTCAAATGTATGATATGACATTTTAGTCAGAGGGTATGGCAACTGCCGAAGAGCAAAAATGCTCTGGTACCATTTTAGTAGGTGGTTTAGATCTTACTTAACCCTATAAAACTGTCTTATAAACTGAGAATTGTCCCAACTTATATTTTGTGTTTTGGCATTGTTTCTAGTTAGCACATAATATTAAAGCTCAAAATTGTTCGCATTAAGCTTGTCTATTTGAAGTATATTGAGACTGATAGTATCTATGCAGAATTTTACAAAAATAGAACTTAAACATTGATATATAATTTTAAACAAATATTTCTTAATAACACAATGAGTTTGCTGCACCCAATACGGTTTAAATCATATTGTTTAGGTAAGGAAGGAGAAAACGAGACAATAGAGTCCCATAACATAAATATCGTATATTTTTTACGTGATGCCAAAGACAATGCACTAACAGCCCTATTTATGGTAGGAATCAATTACCAAACTCCTAACCCTACTTATAGTAATCTATTACTCATTATACTTGTCCTCTAAAATATCATGTAGATATTCGAACAAACTCCAAAAAAAAAACATGAAGGGTTAAATATGCATTTTACTTTTGAAGTATAATTGTATTCTAACTTGTTATCTATAAGACCTTTGCTTAACATCAGGTCCCTGCAACTTTTTTTATTTTTGTCCTTATTATTTTATTTTACTCCTCGTAAATATCTATTTTTATGATTTAGTTCTTGTTATATGTAGATTATTTGCTTTTGGCCCCTCAAATATTTTGAAAGAGACTAATTCAAAACGAACAAAATATTACAGGGACCAAAATGAAAAAAATAGATATTTTATAGGGACCAAAATAAAATAACAAGTACCAAAACTTCAAAAAAATAATTTATTGGGAGTAAAAGTCATACAAGGCTTAGGAACCAAAAACTAATTATACCTTGTTTCAGTGCAATTTGAAAGGATATTTTTGACAGAGAAAGCAAGCTTGTAATTCAAGATTTTAATCACTCTTTTTGGAGTTCAAGGCATGTGTTCTATCACTTACATGTGTTTTATTGTCAACAAGCCATGGAAATTAGAAGAAATTTAAATAAAAAATCAATTACATAAATAATACCTCAACATAGTAGCTGAATGCTAGCTTGCTAATCAGCAGCATGATCCAAAAGAGGGTGTACCTGCCATAACAAATTATATTTTAAAGCCAAAAAATATGAAAATATATTTAATAATAGAAGCATCAAATTTGTACCTATGATTGAATTAAATACCCAATTATTAGTCTGAACAAATTTTAAGAGAAAATAAAAAAATTGATTTGATGTCTCTATGTAGGCCAAAATAGTCTTTTAAAACATGTGATGAAAACACTAAAAGGAAGTTTACAGATATATTCATCAGTACGTCTTTAACTAGGAGAGTAAGTGCATGTTTGAATATTTTCGGGGTAAAAATTCTTTGTTCTTAGCTTCTTGAAAAAGCTTTAAGGAAAAGAAGAATATAACTTTCATTGAAAAAAGGGTTCCCTGTATAATAAGTACAAGTATCTTACAAAGCATTTAATAAATCAAATCGTGTTTAACATAACAAAATACAATTAGAATAGTACAGTCCTTTATAAATATCATATTTCAAAAGAAAAGATTTGAGGAGAACAAACGAAGCCAACTAAAAAGAAAACATTTGGTTGGAGGAAAACGAAGGTTTCAACCTTGAAATCATCCCCCTCCATCCCACAGAAAGAACTGGATTCAAAAAGGAAAATGATAATAAATTCTCACTCACTTCAGCAGTGAGAACATGTTCTCATGCATGCCTCTTCCTACGTACAACTTTGGCTGCAGCATGGTCAATGTTAGACAAAGCACACCAAAACCATATCTCAATTAGAAAATAGAAAGAAATGCAAAAATTAATACATGAAGCATCCATTAGGTATTTCCACAATAAAATAAACAAATAAATGAATGTATTGCGGACCTGAGCCCACCACATCACAAAGGTGAGGATTCGCATGTTTGAGCGCTCCAATTTTCTCCGCAGAGGAGGAAGGAAAAAGAGTATTGTAGCCACTATGTTTGGAAACATATATAATACAACAACATAGGTATAGAGGGACTGATTCCCCCAATCCCCAGCCCAACTAGTGACAAATTTTATAAGCCCTGATGGATTCAGTAGTGAACTGGAATAACAGACTGGCAAAACAACAACCCAAACAGCTGCTATCACAAATTTCAAAAAATATCGAAGCAACTGAGTAAATTTCATGTTCTTCAATGCATTCCATGTCAGAATGATATCAAGAGTTACTGCAAATAAAAGTTATGAGAAAAAAGTTAATAAATGATGCCAGTAAGTGCTCCTAAAACAACATAAAGAATATAGTCATTCTACATTAATAAAGTCGTGACACAACAAAATAGTAATAGTACTAACACAGGAATCAAGTACCTTGAAGAAAATTGAGAAAAGCGTATGTAATGAATATAGTCGTAACATTTCTGAAGACATCATCATCCATAAACACCCCAACAAGTCCCAAGGAACTCCATCCTATGATAATCATTGCCTGAAACAAATACTTCCATATTTGAAACAAATTTTGCATGGTGAAGTTTACACACGTAACCATAGCTCTAGACATTTAGTTAGAGTCAACATAAAGGACATTCCACAGGTCCAAGCACTACAATTACCTGTAAAGCCAATATAAAGAATATCCACATTCGATCAAAACTCCTATACAGATGCAAAAATGTACGAACTTCAACAAAATTTGTTTTGGGCTTCCTCTTACCAACTGCAGTGTTGCTTTGGCTACGGCGCTGTCATTGAAATTTGTACATCAATTAAAGTCTCTTTCAAAAGAAATGCAAGTTCATCTAACTAGGTAGTATTTACATAAACTTGTGTATAATTAATGCAACAATTTTATTAGTGGGCAAGGAAAATACAAGTAGGCTACATTTATATATATATATATATATATATATATATATATATATATTGAACACGCTAAGTGCAAGGAGAAAAAAGTAGAATAAGTACAAAAATCAAAATACAAATAAATAGATAAACATGAAAAACCATTTCAGCCTGAGCAATATTTTATTAAGACATATCCTAGATCCAATATCAACTATAATATTATTTACACACCAAATTCAATAATGCTAAGCAAGAGAGTGATAGACTTCTTTGATCAAGAAGTATATCAACACACTCTTCTCACACGAACACACACAAAAGACAGCAAAATAATGTATATTATTGCTGTAAGAATGAATCAACAAATCAAGAATTACACAAGGAAGCCTCTCTCCCTCCACTGGAACAATGATCCATTCTAAACCTTACAAGTCAAAAAACTAACCTCGAATACAAACTATATCCCCTATTATAGTAACCCCTCTCCTATACAAAAATTCCCTAACAGCCAACAACCTTTCCCGCAATTTTCTCTTTTTCCTTTCGTAAACCTTTAATGCTTTATCAAAGAGGCTATGTTGGGACAAACTCAAGTCTTACATTAATTAGAGATAATGTCAAAATAATGTATATAATAAATGAGACAACTCTCTCGTTTCACTAATTAATTTTGCAAGGTTGAGTTATGTTTAAACCCACAATTATAAGATTCCTCCACTTGGATTTTCTGCACAAAGTACAGTAGGAAATATAAAACATGAAAATGCCTCCACCTAGCAACTTAGCTTTTAGGAGAGATAGTCCTTCAAATATCTAAAACAATATAATATTTACCCAAAAAAATGTATCCTAATCTAAATTTCTGATGCAGGAATCCTTCATGCGGATTCTATGAGAATTGGCACTTCATATTTATAGTTATAGGATTATTCTTGCTACAGCCCTTTGTTTCAATATAACTTCCAAAAACATAGTGGCATCTTGTGAACTATTTAACCAACCCCAGCTTGTGGAAAAAGTCTTAGTTATTGTGGCTCTTCTTATATCTTAGGAATGAAAATGTCTTAATAACTAAAATCATTCTTCACTAAAACCTTGTTCACTTGAATCGATTTAAGAGAGAGTGATTGAATGGATTCGAGAGGATTTGAAGGTAAACTTTTTGTTGTTTATTTGAGTGAATTTTGAAGGTAAGTGAGTGGATTTCAAAGTAAAGTTTGTGAGAATTAGTGTAGAATTTGATTGATGTGATAGATTAAAAAAATTTACTTCCAAATACACTCTCACTTACCTCCAAAATCCACTCAAATAAACCACAAAAAATTTACCTTCAAATCCATTCAATCACTCTCCCCCAAATCCATTCAAGTGAACAAAGACTAAAGGGGAAAAATAGGATATTATTAGGCTCATTGGCATAGAATATAATAATATGACACTTAACATAAGATGATAAATTATTCAAATAAATAGAATATGAAGTAAAAGATATACTCAGATAAATATTCTTTTATTCTAACTACATCCAATACATATGAGAGAATTTGACAATTGGAAAACAGCAAACATATGCAGAATGTAAAGAAGAGAGAAAGAGAAGATAGACAGACCCGATGTCTTGTGTGTGTCTCGTCTGAATGCCTAAAGAAATCTGCTTTGGGATCCCATGGCCATTTTAGATCATCAAAACATCTTCTGGACCTAGAAAAGGACAAAAATTTGAGCTTCGTGTTATCCAAATGCGTACAAAAGTATCACTGTTTCAAGAGTGTTAAATAGTTGATAAGTAAAAGTCTAATGAAATGTTTACCAAAAATATTCATTAAGATCATCATAGTTTCTCCAGTTTGAGTGACTTGCCTTGCCTTTGTTGTTTCTCTTTGCTTCCTTTTTCAACAAATACAGAAACAAATTTCAGGCAACATTTGAACACAGAGCAAAACAAGTTCCAGATATCATTTGAAAACGCACTGCACATCATACTGACCTTCATTAAAACTTGATATATAGGACTAATAACTTCCCTCAGAAAATATTCATCATCACGTCCTTCTACTAGCTCAGTGCTTCCAGTCACACGAGAGGGATTCATGTCTAATATTCTATAGACACTATGGCACATCTTTGACAGGAAAAAAGCGAGAATTATTAACATAACACCAAACCATCTAGCCCATGTTTGCTATGTTGCTCGGTTAAAACATGAAATTGAAATTAAAAATTTTTGAAACTATAGGGTCAGGATCAGTGCTATAAGGTAGTAGAGTTCCTATCCTACAACTAGAATAGATAGAATGATGCTGGAACTAGGTCTGTCATTAGGTAAAATTTGAGGCACGCTCAGAATAGGTCTGATTGATATGGCTTTTTCTTTGTAAATTGTTTGAATGTTGAATATTAATAATAGATACGCTATTATTTATTTATGCTTGAGTACTAGGATATAAACACTTTTCTGTTTGAAAATGTTACTTAGCTTCCCAAATCATGTATATAGAGTTAATTCCGGATCTTTCATCTTATAGAGTGTTTAACTTTGCCTTTTCTACCCAATGTGAAACTTTGACTCACACTTGAATTAATCTCAAGAACCTCTCCTCAAAGGTGAGTCCCATTTGATATGGTATATTTTCCCCAGGTGTATGGTGACCTACTCGTACCCTTGTGGTTATGGTGTTGTTTGAACCATCAGCTCTTATGCCACTGATGGGTTATTTCATAGAGGTGGGTATTCAATGGAAGATATTATATATATGTATATGACATGAATTTAACCCACACATATAAGAGATTGACACCACTTTTAATTCAAAACCTTAAAGCAATGGATTCATGAGTCTTTCATCTTATATAGTATTCAACTTTGTCTTTTCTACCCAATGTGAAACTTTAACTCACACTTGGATTAATCCCAAAAGAAGTTTCACATGATAGTATTTTTTCAAAATTTGTATGATTAGAGCTTCATGAGAGAAGTGATAACCTGAAGAAATATTTTTTCTTTCAAAAGGCATTCAGCTAGAACATTAATTTATGGATAAGAAAGTGAATCTTGTTAGTGTACGCAATAAGGTTTTGTCTAATTAGAATGATTTTCTGCAAATAATTAGAATGATATTAATTCATTAATCTGAAAATAGAATCTACAATGTTCTTTTTATTCATGAAATATCTTCTACTTAATTTCAATAAGAAGTATGGTTACAGATGGAAGCTATAACACTTGTTATGTTATTGATGGAGATGAAATGATGGTAAATGATAATTTAAAAGAGGTAACAAAAACATTTTGCTAACATAATGAAGCATAAGCTTGTTATGAGTAATTAGAGAATGAGATTAAGATGATGGACTCACAGTGCAGGCACAGCAGAAGAATGAATGCTAGGTCATAGAGAACTTACATGATGGAAAATATAGCAAATACATTCAGGCATAAAGCGGATATTGGAAGCTTCTCCCCATATTAGAAGATAAAGGGCAATATATATCAGCTCTATCTGTTGCAAGTCATAATCTTCTAGAAACCTAGTGTTAAAAAATTAACAAAAAATGAATCAATGGCACTTATTAGTATATAAAACGGTAAAAAGCACAATTTAGAGTATCTTTTGAAAAGGTTTGAAGAGAAAGGGAAAGGAGGGCTAGTTTACGGTTTTCAATTGATAGCTATAAAACATTTACATAAAACAAATAAGAGATGATTGAAAGGTTACTTGATAATACTTCATGTTTTTTTCTTTCATTTAAAAAAAAACGTTCAAAAAATGTTAATTTAAATTGAAAACTTAACCTTCCTTTCCCTTTCAAACTGCTCATTCCAAACATACTGTTAGGGTACAAATCTATTGGTTTTATTATCCCAAAGTAAGACATTCAATTACCTAAGATTGGATTCACAACGCACATAATGACACCATGACTCATAATTTTTGAAAATTGTTCCCATCAACTTTTCTACAGTTTCGACATGAAGCTGCAGGAAGCTTTGTGTTAGCTTTTACAATGAGAATTGGGAATGTAGTTATAACTCTGAAATTAAGCATCACCCTGCCCATTAAATATAAAAAAGATAGGAAAACAAAAGTTTTATGTGGGAAATAATAGTTCACCTGAGAAGATGATTCAACCCTGTCCCTTATATTCAAGTTGGCAAGTAGTAATATAAGGTGCTCCCTTTGATTTGCCACATTTCCTTTCTTCACATCCCAAAAGAGAAGGAAACAATATCAGATCATGACAAATATACCTACCTGTATTTGTCATTGGCTAATTGCAATAAAAATTGAGAAGCATAACTTTCACACCAAGGATAGATTCAAAATGAAATAAGGAAGGATCGGCTAAATTGAGCTCTTCAATCTCTTTATAGTTTATTAATAAAAGTTCATCAACTTGTTCATTTTCCATGTTTGTAGTGAAAAAAACTAATGTCATAAAAGGTTCAAGATGAATATTTCCGTTAAAAAGCACTGGCATTAGCTTCAGCCACAAACAGACAAACACTCAAATGCTTGGGCTCTAAGAATTGCTCAGACATATTTTCACTGCCAGAGAACAATGAAAAATATATTTTGAGAACCCTTCTCAAATTCCAACCTAAGTTGAAACTATGGTTCATACCTATGAAATATTTCTATTTCTAGTCCTTAATATATGTTAACACAAGTTTAACTGAGGGCATATTTGGAAACACCTTTTGGGGAGAAACAGAAATCATTAGTTTTCTTAAATATGCTTAGAAGAACATAGAAAAAAACATTCAATCCTTTAATCAAATAGTAAAAAGTAAAAAGTTGATTCCAGGTCTTATACGAATACAACTTCTAGAACCCAATCATCAGTCCAATCTAGATCTCTTCATCCACCACCAACTTAAACCAAGAACCCTAATCCTATGGTAATAATAAATGTAGCTCCTTATTCTCCCACATTTGTAAGACGGACAATTTCCAATCAAAATGAAATTAGGAAATAGAAGGACGAGGGAGAGAGAGAACATCCATTACCTGAAACCCAAACACTGAGGCAATCCAATCAAGTATATCATTCACTTTTTTAAGCCTCTCGGTAGGCATTGTAGAATCATCATTAGATACATCAGGTCTTGCAGGAATTACAGGCATTGGAAGATTGTCCACTTTACCTAAAGCAGAAATTGCTGCTTTGATCTTTAATTTTCAAGAAAAAAAGAAAAGCAGATTAAAACTTTAAAATTTCAGAGAAATTATATTATTAGCAGAAGTAAAAGAAACAATGCATATATCCCAGACACACAAACCTCGGGAAGTTCCATGATTGCTGGCTTTACACCGACAGCATATAATGGAAGGATGTTATAGTGTTCATATTGTCCCCTCTTATGCTCAACATCCTCAGCATACCTTCTTGTCTGGCAATAAAACAACATCCTTAGTCCAGGTCTGAGCTATTCTTACTAGAATTCTAAAATTTGAGTCATGGTAGCCAAATCAAGCAAAACAAACCTTCTCCTCAATACTTTGTGGAGCTAACATAGTCTTCAGCACTTCATACAATACAGTGGCAATCTGAACATTCTTGGCCATCTCCTCACTTCAAGAGAAACATCAGAACAAAAAAACATCACATTACAATTCACAAAACTTGAAACCACAAGATTTAGATCAAGCCTCACGGTCTTTGGCTAAATTCTCCTTCTCGGATTTTCTTCTCATAGAAATGTTGGTAGTAGTTCTGCAGCTCCCTGGAATCACTTCTTTTACTAAGTCTTTCTGTAAGCTCCCCTTCCTGCAACCAGGAATTTTAAAAAATGTCTATACATCAACTACTTGATTCTCATTTTCCAGGTATATATTAAGAAATGACTTCAGTTCTTATTTGAAAAGGATCAACCAATATAATCATTGTATAATGTTTTTCCTGATATTGAAATGAAAAAGAGAAAACCCTATCAGGCTGAGAGTAATATAGAAAATATAACTCAACAGGACACCCGTCATTACCAGCATATAGACACCAGAGGAAACAAAAGAGAACCTTCTATAACTATAAGATCTGTAAGAAAATAAAAATAGCCAGTGTACCTTTTCAAGTTTGTGTAATAGGTAAGTCTTGAACTGACGAACACCACGCCCACTTGATGTTGGATCCATTGTGTGGGCCTTCTCAAATGCATGGAAGCGACCTAATTTAACAAGCAGACGTCGGTACCATATACTCTTCTCTGAATAGAAGGTAAAAATACCTTTGATATACTGAAGGAACGCTTTATTTTATTTTTCTTTTAGGTGTTAACTTTGAATTTGTGTTCACCATCAAAGTAAGAATTCAGAAAGCAGAATCAGGCTTCAATGTGGCACTCTGCAGTAACTAATAAGGGATTTTTTGTATATATTTTTACTAAAATTTATTTTTTATATTCTTCCTCTTCTGAATTCTGTTTGGATTATGTTAAACAGTTCAAAAATTTAGGTTTGTCAAAATTGGCCATAGAAAAAAGGATTTCTGATCATAGCTGAAGTGAATCTCCCTCATGGAGACTAGATAGAAAGAGTTTAGTTTCTGCCCGAAGACTTTGAAATCTATTTGAGTAACCACGTGTTCTTTTGAGGATGAACTAAAACAATTTCAAATAAGTGACACCGGCGGTCACCATTTTTCATAAACAAAATCTTTTATAGCATATAAAATCCAGAACATGGTTTGAAGCAAACATATATGAAATCTTTTTACAGAGTATTTATCAATTCAAGAAGCAAAAAGGAAAAGAAAGGATGTCAGTTTAGCAGAAGATCTATCTGCACATTTTTACAGGAAATATTTCTCTAAATCAATGGTATTACAAATCAGAAATGCTGATAGTAACATAAACAGTGTAAAGACAACTTTAATTTTTTTTTCTTCATTAAATACTGCATGTCATGAGATACGACAAGCAGAAGAATTACTAGACGTTGGTGTTCACAAAAATTGCTCTAGTGGCTATGCATGCTTGGTTTATTTTATTTTGAGAAAATAATCATTTATTTTTCAAGAACACTCAGAAAGCTGTAAAAACAAGAAATTTTTTCTTCAAAATAAGTTGAGCTAAACATACAATAATAAACTTTTTCTTCAAAAAATTATAAATAATATAGTGCAATTGTAAAAGGGAGAAATATTAGTATGTGTTTGACAGGTCTTCAGTCATAAGGACAACCTCAGTGGTGAAATGCAATGCTAAAGATATAAGCATCCATTGTAAGGGTTTCAATCAATCAGTTAATGAAAATGAACACTGTTTTAACTTGATAATTATTGCTTAATTGAAAATCAATATTGTTTTACGTCAATTTCATGAACATTTGAAGTGCCAACAGATTACTTTCTTTTGTTCACTAACTTATTTTCATTGAGTGATTATTTGGCCATTTTAATTGTTCATTTCCTTTTCCGTAAGAGGATTTATTTCCCAGTCTTTCATAAAATCCCATCACTAGTTACTACTACATTCTTCAGGGGTCAGTCCGGAACAATGCATTCAAGCCAAACATCCTTTCATTTCAAAAACATGTGGGATCTCCACCACTTTGCATAACCTTTATGATATATAGAGTTGAGAGAAGAATAGAAAAGTATAGGGACCGGAATGTTTTAGATTTTGGAAAACATAATTACTGGTAACCAGTGATCCTCTTAACTCATTTTCATTTCTTTGTAATGGTCTCTTGCTTTCTTATATTCAGTGCAGTGGTAACATCTCAGTTACCAACAACTTCTATACTTGGAACGGTGGTTAGTTCCCTTAGACATGATCATATTGTTTTAATTTAGGCTTGTATATCAAGATCTTCTTTTAACAGAACACTGTTTCAAAGTCCAACCGATGCTCATCCCAAAATTTGTATTTCATTTGGATAACAGTACTCAACAAGATAAGCACTAAAGCTCTGTTGGAAATCCAGTGATGTGATTTAACATGGACACAATCTGCCACTTACTTTCTTATTTATATACAATTCCTTATGCTGATAATTTAATGTGAGGTGAATGTTGGATGTGGCCTCTCAGAATGAACTGGTAAATTTTCTGCTCTCTTTTTTTCTCACCCCTCATAAACACACATGTAAACACTTTATTTATAATCACTCAAACTATATAGGGAAACCTAATAATGGCTAAAATGGAGAATATCCCTTATTATAAGCCGTACATATTTCCCTAATAATGATTATAATACCCCAGCCCTATTAACTTTTGCACTCTTCTCTTCCATGATAAAAATTATTCTTTCATTCTAAGAAATGAAGAAAAGAAAAAGACATATTGCCCAAACGATCCAAGGAAATCCACACAGCCTTATATACTTCTACTTTCATACACAAAACACCAACCATCCCTGGTAAACATTCCCCGTCCTTAAACACCTACTTACAACACCGCACCTCACTGTTTGCACACATCAGGTAAAATTTTAAAAAGAAAATAAATCATGAAAACAACCCAATGAAGAAATACTCACAAAGATAGGCAACTCTGGGATTTTCCTCCTCAATCTCAAGGGCTGCTCTGAGAATAGGCACAAGCACAGCAAGTGAAGAAGGCACAATCTCACTGTCCACCACACCCTCCTCATTTCCCAAGTCCACATTTCTGGTAGGAGCCCTCACCATCCTCTTTGATGGCTGCCTGCCAATCTCAAAAGGACCCTTTGTGCCACTGGTGCTGGCCATGGTCCTGCCTCCAACACCACTACAGCCAATGCAACAAGGTTCAAGATTTCTTCCTCGATTTTCTTCTTCTTTCTCTCCTTCACTACCCCGAAAGCACCACAGGTATTGGGGTTTGATTGAAGAGTGAGGGAAGGTAAAGTTGCCATCTTTTGTACTGGGGTACAAGAAGGAACCAAAAAGATTGATACTTTGATTGAGAGAGAGGTTTTGGGATTGCTCTGGTAGCAAGGGAAAAGGAGGGAAACAATAAATAAATAATTACCAAAATAAAGAAAAAGGGAACAGAGGGTGATGCAGCTGCTACTCTTTTTTGCTTAGTGCTTTTTCTTTTGGTGATAAATAAACAAAGAACAAACCAGAGAGGAAAGCTCACACTTCACACATCAGATTGCAATTTCATTGTTTTTTTTTTTTTGTTTGGTTTGTTCTTTTGTGAGAAAAGTGAGTCTTTGAAACTGTGATTTGACGAATTGTTAATCCTTACATGCCAAGGAAACTAAGCTAAGGACCTAGGAGTTTGGAGTTGCTATCAATCATTATGTTTTTTTACGGAAAACATGTAACAAAAAGAAAAGTGGTCTGTGAGAGGAAAGTCTATAGTGTCACTGTATGTGTGCGCACTCTGTTCCTCTGCAATCCTAGAATCGTCACAGCATCTTTGTTTGTACTAAGTTTCCCCAAGATTTATATGCTTTGATGGATTAATTTATTTTTGTACTTTTAAAATGAAAAAAAAAATATAGAAAAGCAATTAGTTTAAATACTTAATCTCCCAATTATTCATATAATTCGAAAAAAAATTAAAATCAAAATATATTAGCCTTTTAAATTTATTGTTTAGAGATTAAAATAATTTTTGTAAATACATTTAAATTTTTCAAATTTAATGTTTAGAAACTAAAAGTATTTTTTATTTAAAATTAAATTTGTAACATTTAATTCTAATAGCATAATATTTTTAAAATAAAACATCTTATTATGAATATTTAGAATACAATATGTATGGTATATTAATATAGTTTTACAATATAATGCTACAGACTAAGTGCGAGCTTCTCCTATTCACAAGACTTAACTTAAGCAACTTTATCACTTGAGAACTTTCTCATATTCTCAAATGGCATAGATTCCTTTTCATTAACAGAGAGTTTTTCTTAGACACACAACTCTAATAATCTTATCAATCTCTATGAGGTTTAATATAGAAAATTGGGTCATTTAAGTTCTACTATTTTGTCTCACTTATTTAAAATTGGTTTGTTCAGAAATAAATATGTTCTTCTTGGTACACCTCTTTCTTGTGTTGTTTGCAAATTGGCTAAACATAAAACGCTTCCTTTTCCAACCAGTGCTCATTATGCTTCCTCTTGCTTCGAAGTAATTCATACTGATGTTTGGGTATGTATCATGTTGTTTCTCATGCTTATTATAAATATTTTATCACATTTATTGATGATTATAATCGTTTTACTTGGATATATTTTCTTCCCTTTAAGTCTGAAGTCTTTTCCATGTTTAAGAAATTGATGGCATATGTGAAGACTCAATTCCAAACAAAATTCAAATTTTGCGCTCTAATTCTAGCGGTGAATACATGTCTAATGGCTTTCAAGATTACCTTCAACAAAATGGTATTGTATCTCAACATTCTTGTCCTGATACTCAACAAAATAAAATTGTTGAATGCAAAAATTGTCACTTGCTTGATATGACCCGCACATTACTTCTTCAAGCTTCTATTCTATCCAAATTTTGGATGGAGGCTTAATCCATTATTGTGTTTTTTAATTGCCTTCATTCTATAATTATTATTTTTTTACTTTTCTTTCCTTCTTCTTTTTAAAACCCACCATAATTATAATATTTTACATACTTTTAGGTGTGTATGTTTTGTTCATTTACATTTGCTTGAAAGGTATAACCTTGGGGCACAATCAATCCAATGTGCTTTTTTTGGGTATTGTCCCTTTCATAATGGTATTTTGTGTTATGATGCTTTTAATCAACATTTTCGCATTTCCAGGAATGTGACATTTTTTTATAATCAATTTATATTTCCTTGCCTTTATCCTACTTCAAATGATGTAGTTATTCTTCCCATTTTTTCTACATTATCCCAATCTATAAAATGTTTCCAACCTGGCATCACATATATAGGACAACGTTGTCAACAAGTTTCTACATCCCCTTCTATAAAATGTTTCCAGCCTGGCATCACATATATAGGACAACGTTGTCAACAAGTTTCTACATCCCCTTTTAACTTTGAACCACCACCTGCGTTTGTACCAATTATATCACAACAATCTGGTCGAATATCTCGAGCTCCTAATAGGTATTCGCTAGACAGGTATGATTCTTCTCATAATTCTCTAATAATTTCGCTTTTTGGCCCATTTATTTCTACTTGTTACTCAACAATTGTTAAAGGTATATGTCACTAGACAAGTATGCTGCTTCTCATAATTCTCTAACAATTTCTCTTTCTGGCCCATTTATTTCTACTTGTTACTCACAAACTGTTAAAGGTATATGTTGGGTAAAGGCAATGAATGATGAACTTTAGGATCTACAAGAGAACTTTACATGGAATATTGTTAAAGATACATGCTAGGTAAAGGCAATGAATGATGAACTTCAGGATCTACAAGAGAACTTTACGTAGGATATTGTTTGTCGTCTTCCTGATATCAAACCCATAGGTTGCAAATGAGTGTATTATGTGAAACTAAAATTTGATGGTTCTCTCAATCATTACAAGGCAAGACTAGTTGCCTTAGGAAAGAAATAAGAATATGAAATTGATTATGATGAGACATATGCACCTATTGCCAAAATTACAACTACCAAAATTGTCCATTCTATAGCCACTATTAAGGGTTGGTTGCTTCATCAAATGGATGTGAAGATTGTGTTTCTTCATGGTGAGTTGATTGAAGATATTTACACGTTTCTTCCTTAGGGTATCTTCTCTTCATTTACAAGTGTGTTCAAGCTTAATCGTTCTTCATATGATCTAAGTCAATTCATGCACTTTCCTTGCCATCTACACTTGCCAACAGTTCGTCGCATAATTTGTTATTGGAAAGGTACCTCCCAACGAGCCTTATTTTTTTTCATTGACACACCTCCTAAATTAATTGCATATAGTGATGGCGATTGGATTGGTTGTCTTGACACTATCCGATCAGTCATTAGTTAGAGTTGTTTCGAGGTTTTTCATTAATCTCATGGAAAAGTAAGAAGCAACCAAACATATCTAAATCCTCTACTGAATCTGAGTATCGTGCCATGTCTATTGCTTGTTCTAAAATAATTTGGCTTCGTGATCTTTTGGCTGAACTTGGGTTTCCTCAACATAGACTAACACTTATCTATAATGACAATACAAGTGTCATTCAAATTGTTGCAAATCCAACATTCCATGAGTTCACCAAGCATATTGAAGTTTATTGTCACTCTATTTGAGAAACTTATTATGATAATGTTATTTCACTCCCTCATGTCATTTCTCAACTTCAAGTAGTATATATATATATATATATATATATATATATATATATATATATATATATATATATATATATATATATTCTTACCAAGGTTGTGTCCTCACTCGCATGATTAGTTTCTTGTTAGTAAATTGATATTGATTGACCAACTCCATTAGTTTGAGGAGAGACACCAATTAAGAATTAATTTGTCTCCTTAAATATTTTGATATGATTTCATAAGAATAAGATAGAAAATTGATAAATTAATTTTTGTCAATCAAAAATTAATTTGTCTCCCTAAATATTTTGATATGATTTCGTATGAATAAATTAAGTAATCCATAAATTGATTTGTTCTTTCTAATTTCAAATTATATAATATTTTATAATCACGTGTAATATTTATTGTAAATATTCTTAACATTATTTATAGAAAGTAAAAAACATCAATCCATTTTTCATATTCTTTCAAAAAAATATTTTTCATGAAAATAAATTTATGATCTCTAAATTTCATTAATTCTTAAGAATTAATCTTTAAGATTCACTAATATTATATTTAATTCTTATTAACATGAATCATTACTTTTATATTTAATTAGAAAATAAAAATTAAAAAGAAAAACTCAAAAAAAAAAAATCCCTTATGCTATCCGGGGGTAGTGCTCATGTAACATCTCATCGCTCTAGTGATAATCAAGATGTGTATAACAATTGTATTGTCTCCATGGAGCGAAGGCATATTGGCTTATTTAGCTTAATATGACTTTGAATTAAGACAACTGTTTTTTAATGTATAACACTCAAACATTATAATAAATAGTTAAGTGTTATTATGTTCTCATTTCTCTTTCTCCCTCTCCCTTTCTCTCTTCACTCTAATTTCTTTCATTTTTATCATGTCTTACATTATTTTTTTTATGCATTATCTTTTATTTCTAATTCTTGCAAGTACTTCATTTTTAATTTTAACAAAAATATCCCTATTTATTACCCTGCAATGCACTTATACCTTTCTCTTTTATTAATAAAGTACTATCTTCTTACTTGAATTTTTGTTTATCTTCTGACTTCTTGTAGAATGAATCAGACTTTCTCTCTTATCTTTCCTTTTTCACTTCATTTTTCTTTTTCTTTTTATTTATAAAAAAATGTAAAGAGAAATAAAGTTCTCACCTTCCCCTGGTAAAAACAATAATATCATTTCTATAATAAAGTTATTAATTATGAACAATATAATAACAAAAATAACTCAAATAAGAAAAATGTATATATAGATATTTAAAACTTAACTTATCAGAACCTAAATTTACACCTATTTGAATCCTTCTCAAACAAGTTGCATCCTTTTGGTTGATGTAACTGTTTATTCCTTACTTAAGATCAAATTAGTTACTGGGTTTCCAAGACTTTGTTTGTAGTTATTTCAGCAGTTATCATGAGAAAATATTATTCTGATTAATTTGCTTCCTCTTAAAGGTTAATATGCTTCTCTTATTCAGCGGAATTTCTTCAATTACACTAAACCCTGAAAAATTCCCATTGCTTTAATGAAAAAAAAGAGAAACAAGGTTTCATGATTACTCTGTACCCTAAAGTGAAATTTCTATACAAGTCCTCATATCAAAAAGCATTGTGACAAAATAAGCCATATATAACTTTTTTCCAGATTCTATGCTTAAGAATAGCACACAGTTACATCATTTTTCAATTTGTGCACTGTAAAGGTAATCAGATTAACACTATTTGAAAAAGAAAATGGCACCTAGTAGTTTAACACTTCACATTATCCCAGATTTTGATAGTTCCTTCAAAGTATTGGCAATCTTGTCCTCAGTTGTTTCACTAATGCATGCCACAAGAGGACTCTCATTTGGTACAACGTCCTCTCTTTGGTAGCTTCCTGGACCTCTAAGTATTGCTTCTGAACCGTTAGACACAACACCCTTCATGATAATGGTCTTGTGAGTTCCAGAAATCAACTCCTCATAATCCGTGTCACCAGTTTCTCCAAGAAAGACAAACATGTTTGCAACATTCAGTCCCCAACGGACAAAGAGATACCTAAAAAAGTAGCATCTTGTTTTAGCAATTGTATAAAACATAGCTATCTGAGTAAATCATGCACACTAACACTTCACAATCCAAGTTTCTCTGAAAGATGGGAAACTGTAGAAATAAGATTGAACCTTAAAAAGTACATAAATCCAGTTTATTTTGTACTGTGCCATCTTGATAAAATATTGTCTTAGAAATCAAATTAAGAAGTATGAACAGTTACATTGATTTCCAATACAAAATCTGCTTGGATGTTGTATGTAGTTTTAAGGGTTAAATAGGTTTATTCCCTAAATTTTGACATGTAATTGAAATTCGTCAGTGTCTAAAACATTGATACATTCTTGGTTCCAAATTTGGTCTCCAAATTTTAAAATTGAATGGATATAATCTTTTTAATCCAATTACATTAAATTTTTTTGTTATCAAACACGTCTGAGACTACCATTTGAGTTGTTTATACTATTCAATATGTTTTCACTTCAATGTCAAGTAGAATAAGGGTTTGACAAGTAAAAAAAAGTAACACAATTGAGTTAAAAAGACTATATCTATTAATTTATAAAGTTTGAGGACCAAATTGTATCAAAATTTCTACCAGGAATGAATTCCAATTTTTTCTTAAAGTTCAGATATTAAAAACATATTTAACCCTAGTTTTAACGTAGGCAATTGATTTCCTATAATAGAGAAGGACAAAAATTGTTGCTTACACATAGTTTCAATGGCTTTGAGAGAACAGCATACAAAATGCTGTATTAAACAAAGAATTGAATCCCCTACAGCCTCATTTTCGAAGTTTTCTAACAGTACCTCGCTCCAAAGTATTAAAAATAGATTCCTACAAACTCTCTTAGCATGTATGCTAGAATGAGACTCTTCAATCTGAAAGTGTTGAGTGAAGAGTTATTACAGAATTGAATTTACTGCTTTTTATGAGATACTATTATTACCTGAGTGCCTGTGCTCTTGATGCAAGGAGTGGAATAACCTGCACACTAGATGAACCCCTGCAGTACATAGGATGACAACGTAGGCCTCGCATCCGAAGCTTTTGTCTCAAGTCATCAACTCTCTTTGCCTGACAAAGACAGTACAAGGATCACTTCAATCAATAAAACCAGTTTCCTTAACCACTGTCACTGCAAGTAAGTTTGAATGAACTTCTCTAAAGCCACTTCAAAGAGAAAGTAAATAAGACAGAAGTAAAATTAGTTTATATACAAAGTAAAATTAACTTATGCATAAATTAGCTAGTAGAAGTTATTTCCCACTGATGCTTCAAAAACTGATTCATTTTTCTTCTTATTATTCTCTCTTGAAGTACTTATGGAAAAGTTTTCACCAAACAGGCTCAATGCAAACAAACACAGGTGAATTTCATGTACCTTAGTGAGATCCTTTACTTTGTATGATATGCAATGAGCATTGCTAGCTTTCAAATCTTCCTCAATGGGACTTGAAGGTTTTTTTTCACCTTCAGCAGTACTCATAAGATTCCAAATGGTTTTCCTTAGACCTTCACAACCCCAACGATAGTCAATATGCGCTTCATAATCTGGATCAGGCAAAAACTTTCCATCTTCCGTGTAAGTACCGGGATAGTAAACTTCACTACCACTACTGCAAATCAAAACATCAAAATCATTTGCTTGAATGTTGCCCGATTTGAGGAACTCTACTGTTTCTAGCATTGGCATGGCTGTTGACAGAGCAAATCCAGAAACTCTTGCATTTTGAGGGTCTAGTTGAGCAGCTTTAATGATCCTCTGCACTATCTGGATCATTGTCTGACCAGGAGCTCCTTTGTCATCATAGATATCTAGTGCTATAACGATCAACCTACGTCTTCTCCACAGAAGAGGATATTTCCCAGTTACATTTTCAGGCAACTTGTTAGTGTCATTTAAACCACCAGAATCTGGCCTTTTCATCTTGCTTAGGAGACGCTTAACTTGGTCTTGCGTGTCTGATCCGGATCCTAAACCTGCTAAGTCAGCATCAATAGAGAGTCTAAGGGACATGTCCTGCACATCCTTAAGTGAGTCATTGAAAGACTCTTCAGCATTTATATCATTTCCAGGAGTGTTAGTTTGCCATTGTGGATGCCTCATCCTGCAGGCAGCCACCCTTGTCAGATAAGTTCGGCAGTGTTCAGGCCACGAGAAAAGGTGTATGTTCTTCCAACCATTTTTCCTGCACTCATGCCACAGGTTTTTATCTGACAACAGCTTGATCAATGCATCAGCAATTGCTTGCTGATCATGAGGATCCACAAGTAAACCATTGTTCAGGGCCTAACACATCAAAATGAGACATAATAAGTGGCTGCAAGATTTGGACAAGAGATTTTTTCATTTGAATGTGAATTTTATGTTTTTCAATTCAATCTGAGATACTAGTTCACCACATTGAAACATGTAGGATGGTGGTTCTTGCATGGACCAGTTAACTAAGATAAAATTTATTTTACCCTATGAATGTCCACTGGTCCCCCGTTTTTAGTGGCCACCATTGGAAGCCCATGTGCTGCTGCCTGCATGAGTTTGATCATGTTTAGAGATAAAAAAAAAGAAAAAGAAAAAGGGAACATTGTACCACAAAAAGTCCAAATTAGCTAATTAGTTAAACTCTACCTCAATTAAAGTAAGACCAAAAGGTTCCACTAAAGCAGGATTGATGAAAACACCCTGATAAAAAATATAAATCATTAGCTGTTCAGAATTGTTCAAATTCAAGTGAAAATCTACTGACTTCATTATACCTTTGTTTTTGCGGCAAATCGGTATATCTCCGGAACATCAGATTGCTTGTGATGTTTAGGGTATGCCACTCGCCCATATAAGTCATACTTATCAATCATTTTCAACACTGTTGTGAGCACACTGGCATTCCCAGAAGACATCTCATCTATGTCATCCCTATTTCCCATTATGAGAACCTGTTTTGTGAACACAATTAGTCTTTTCCAAGTACTTAACAATAGTTAACTCTGAGAGGACAGATCGATTAAGTCATCTTACAAGGTTAGCAAGTTCTCTTAAGGGACGGCTTTCTCCATAGGCTTTTAAAAGAGTGGTTAAGTTCTTCTTTGGATCTGGCCTTGATAAGGCCAAGATCACTGGCTTGTGAGGATTCCTGAAGAAACGCATCACCTGCACTAAACTGTAAGTAGAAAGCCAGTAATATTGAAGGCAGATCCGGATTATCAGTTACTCACTTCTGACCAAATTGATGGCATTGCTTTTGGTGAAGACCCTTCAACACTTGCAGTAAGCTGAAAAATCTCTCCATCAGCTTCAGGGCCATCTTCTTGGCTCATAACATTGCTAAAGTCCATTCCAGGAGGGATAACCTGCAGAAAGTTTAAACCATTAGTAAATAGCAAGCAATTCACCATGTTATTAGAAACAGTAGTAGTCTACTTAGGTGATGCAATTAGCTTACAGAAATACAACAAAACCGACATATCCATCCAGTGAAGAGATTTCTTCAAAATTTCTGAGTGAGATTAATTAGAACAGACTTTTATCTTACATTTGATTTTGTAAGTAATTATGAAGAAGTTTGTCCCAAACAACACCAAAGGTTATATCAGTAAGCAAATTACCGCCATCCTGGGCATGAATCGACCATGACAGTTCACACCACGCCTAGCGCGAGCTCGCAGTACTTTCTCAAGCTTGACATCAAATCCATCATAAAGTCCCCACTGCTCCTCAATTTCTTGTTTTGTACTAGTGATAACAAGTTCTGCTGCATCCAGAGAAAGTTCTTCTGCCTCAATCCTCCTCATCATCTTGTATGTTGAATTGATATCTTCTTTTGATTGGCGTCCCTGCTTAAGAAGTTGTTCAAGCTTGTTTCTTCCGAGCGAATGGCCTGTCAGCACCATTGGTACATTCAAGGCACCTGAAAGAATTGCAGCACTGTCTCCAGCATCAGCATAATGTCCATGAATTACATATGGCCACACAGGTTGTCCCCCACCAACTTGTTCACCCAACACTTTTGACATGTTGAGAATGTGAGCTAATGCTCCATCAACAAATTCTTGAATGTAAGGCCAAAGAAGTTCTTTCTGGAGGTACTTATCGCGTGGACCAAAGGGTATTCGTATGATATATGCACCACTGCTCTCCCCAATGTTATCATCATCATCTCCACCCACAGTTAACATTTCTGTAGGCTCTCCATAGCTCCAGTCAATTTCAGGGGATGAGATTTGGCGTGTAAACAGATCAACTCTATATACTCCAGGCATTTTTGCAAGTGCACGAGCAAGTTCTACCACATATTTAATCTGCAAATACATTGTTTCTAGCATTAATCACAATTTAAAGGGAGTGACAAAGATATTCATAGTAGGTTTGTGATTTAGGTCTGTAAGAATGTGAAGAACCTGTCCACCAGTATCAGAATCTCGACCGAGTTCCATGTTTTCTCCTCGAACCAGTCCGTGCAAGCTGTGGAATAAAAGAATAAGGTTATAGCAACCATTGTATTTACACATGCTTCTAGAGTTAATTTCTTGAAACATTTCTCAACCGCAGTGTTTAGAAAAATGAGACTATCTTCAAAACAGATACTTAAACTTCATAGAAAGCATGTGGTTTCTCTCTAAATTCTTGATAGTAAATGCTTGGCAATGCCATTCCAATACACCCCCTACCCCTTTGTATTTGTCAAATGATATTGATCCTCTGATCGTCCCCAACAACATTTTCCATTATGCAGAACCAGGAAAAAAAATTAAGTGCAGGAAAAAAGGCCATAATGATTGTTTTATGACAGCTGGAGGAACTTCAGAAATGACTCATTGGCTTAACTCTTATCATTGTTATCATCTGAATTAAGCAGCACAAAGCATCTGAAGCAAAGGTAAACTATCTTCCCGATGACTGATAATGGAAATAAATATGAATCTGTCTTCCAGTATGATCAATCAATGAGTGACTCAGATGACTGAGAACTTGTCTATTTGTTAGCACAAATGTTAATTGTTGGTATACCTTAAGAGGACAAGATAGAGCTTCTTTTCCTTCTTGTCATCGGACCATACTTCCAAGTTGGAAATCTGACGCTGAAATTTTTCCTTTGGAGTCTCACTTTGCATCATCTCTCCAATAGCATCGCCTTTTTCTCCTTCTGACAAGTCTTCAGACATGTCCTCTGTTGCTTCTCTGCGACCTTGTTCTCTCTCCCATCTTCGGTGTGCCACCCTCTGGGATTCCTCCCATTCCAACTACACAAAGCACACTAGTGTTGCTTATTATGATCTTGCATACAGTAACTCTATAGTACATGATAGTTCCCTCAACTATGTTAGGTGAAGGACCAAGCATAGTGAATTGAACACTTAAAACAAACAGTTCACACTATCCTAGTTAGAAAACTCCCTTCTCTGTCTTGAACTGAAAACAAAGTAACAATCATTGCTAGTGGGGCACAGCATAGATAAATAAATTGTTTTGTATTTCCAAACAAATAGGAAATGTTACTTTAATGCAGTGTTCACAAATATCAGTCAAGAAAAACACAAATTTTCATGCAAAATGGTACCGTATTTCTTAATTTGATATTCGCATTGATTGATCATGCCATCAAAATTGGAACCCAAAAAGCAAAACACATCATTGGATTCACCAATAGATTATTCTTTCATGATACTTCTTCGAAATCACATAAACCTTACAATTCATATATCCAAATTCAAATGAATTATTTTCCATTCAAACCAAACTAACTTAAAGAAGAACCTGTTTTTTCTTGCGAGTGAGGTGCCAAATGCGCCAGCACATGTTCTCCAACCTTGAACTCCTCTCCCTGGTGTTCCTGGTGGCAACCACCTTGATCCAAGTCCGATACAGATCAGATTCATCAACACTTGTCACCACCTCTTCCACAAAGTACTTGGTGGGGTTGAAATGCCCCCCATCTCTCAGAGTCACAGGTGCAGGCTTTTGCTCCTCAATGGTCGGTGCCCCAGTTGAAAGTATGGCCTCCAAATACCCATTAATCCATTCATTCCCCGCCATCACCGCTTTCCCGCTGTTTTTCTCAAGAAAATGATGAGAAACCAAGAAAACAAAAACCGGGGTTTTTTGATATTTCTAACAACGTATAGATTGTGTCAACCGAATTATCTCCTAAAGAAGATGTGTATAGGAATGAAAAAGAAAGTGGCTTGAAGAAAATAATCTGAGAAAGGAACTTGAAACAAGAATATATGACATATGTACAGTGCTTATAAGTCCAACATGGTTTCTTGGATATTAAGTAAGCATGAGAACTGAAAAACATGAGAAATGTGTCGTCTGCTACGTTAAGGCCTAAAGGGGTGAGTTGGTGTTGTGTTTTTCTGTTGTTGTCGTGTGAGAGTTTGTGTCATGCATTCATTTGGATGCTGAGAGAGAGAAGTGTGTTTGTGTGTGTGTTGAGGTGTTGCATGAGGTAGAACGAGAAAAAGGGGTGTGTTGTTGTGATTGGTGAAGAAGGGTTCAAAGATAGAGTCTTTGGTTGTGTTGGGAGAATCACGAGAAGGGTTGGATGGGAAGAGATGGTGAGAAGTTAGGAAGGGGTGGAGGAGAAGGAGATGGCAAAGGTGAGGGAGCCACGTGGCAGGGAATGGTGGGCCAGAGACATGCACACGTGTAGAGTGAGAAGAAAAAATAGAGAGAGAAATTGGGTCTCATGTATCATGATTGTATTAATAGGAATTATTTAAACATATTATATTTTTTTGTATAACTTTTTTTAAGAATATTATGCATTAGTCTTTAGTCATCTATTATCTATCTATGAAGAGGTTTGTTATGCTTTCTCGTTACAGTAATTCTTTTGTGGTACAAATGAAAATTAATTATTTTATTTATAAAAACGAATAATTATGTTTAAGTATAATAATGGATAATACTTTCGGCATGATAATTAAATATTTAAGTACAAGGTGGAAAGTAACTTATAAGAAAAATATTTCCTTATCTCATGGGCAATGTGTTGTTTTAAGAATATTATATTAAAATGATTTAATATTGTGTGTTATAGCATGGAAGTCAAAGCAATAAAGGATATATTTTAAATCATAATTTTGAAGTTTGAGTAAAACAAATTGAAGCAATTTTATCAATGAAGAGGTTGTTAAAGTCTTGATAAGGGATGAAAGTATATGTAGAATTTTAGAAGCTACGAGATTGGTCCGTGCTCAAATTTATAACATGTTACTCAAATATTAATAAAATGATAAGAAAAATGATTATGAAATTTATTGGATGAAATTAACAAGTCACGCCGAAGTTTTTAGATAAGTTTCAAGTTTTCACCATTCTTGAGTGAGAGTTTAAGTGAGGAAAATGCTTAATTAATTCACTATTATTTATAGATGAATAATTAAGCTGTGAGAGGAAATAAAATAAGAAGGATATGTCACACAGATTTTTTTTCCTTTAGAATTGTTATACTCAAACAATATAATATTATGCAAACGAGAAAGTTTTTCTTTATTTAAGTGGCCTAATAGGGAGATGATATTAATATTGACCATAATATTGACATATTAATGAAATTGATAACCCTATATTTATAATTATTGATAATGATCATGAAATGTATACGTATATATGGGGACCTTTTTATGGGTGTATTGTCCCTTTTGAGTGTGTTATAGTCCTTTATAGGTATATAAGATGATATTGTACTTCTTCAAGTAGAAATATTAAACTAATTATGACAAAAGAGAGATTAATAATAATATGGTTCGGCATATAAGACACACTAAGTGGTGAAAAATGAGAGTAAATTATTATATAAGACTATTTTTGCGTAAAAAAGAAAGAATCACCATGACACAAGTAATTAAATTTATATATATATATATATATATATATATATATATATATATATATATATATATATATATATATGTATTAAGAGTGTTTCTATAATATATTTATTTTTTTAAACATATTTAATATAATTTTTTGAAAAACAATAAGTATAACCGTTTTAAAACCGTAACAGTTTTACTAGAAAAAGAACAACATAAAATTAGTGTTTTATTTGAAAAAGAAAACGAAAATAGATAAAAAGGGTTTTTTTTTTCTCTTATTTAAATTCATGTACATGAAGAGTGAAGAAAAATGAAAAAATGGGAATGGACCATATTCTGCTGAGGAGGTTCTTTCTTGTTGCCATGTGCAAGTAGCAAAAGTACAGAATATTTGAGAAGTATCTTTGTTCCTTTCCTCATAAGAGTTTTCTAGCCGTTGGATAGAAAAAAAAAAGAAAAAGAAAATATAATAAGACGAATTCTATTTAGAAGAACTTTTCTTATTATATTTACTTATGAATCAAATATATAAAAAAAAAAGTTTTCTCGAAGATATATTACGGTCTAACAAAATTGTTCTATGTAGAAGATGTTTATATATATAAGAAAAATTAAAAGAATTTATAGTTGGAGTGAGACTTGTGTATCTTAATGTATTAAGTTTAATTTTAACAATTTATTTTTTTATCACATGAATAATGTATCATACTTCCAAACATTACATGAGGATCTTTTGTATGAGAAATAAAGTTTTCATGTTGGACCTACGTAATCATTATCAACAACATATAAAATGTTTGACTTTGACGTGTTTAAAGGTTTAGTCACATTCATTTATTTGATTGAAAGAAAGTTCACTTGTAATAGTGTATTGGAATAAACACTTCAATTAAACTTTTCTTCAATACCAATTTTTTTGTTATATGAAAATTTATATTGTAAATTTAAGCATAAATTACTAATTTGATATGCCATTTTTTTTACTAAGTATTGACATGCCTTTTATTTAGTTTAATTTATAGTTTTGTATTAGAAATGAATACAATTTTTTAATTTTAATTAATACAATGTTATTCTTCATTCAATTGTGTAAAATGTCAACTTTTTTTTAGTGACACAATAAGACAATAACATGTAGTTAGGTGTAGGACACCTTTGTTAATATAAATTCAAATGATGTTGGCATAAATGATAACGTTATACTAAATTTGAAATTAAGAGATTAATTCAAAATTTCAATTATTGAGAAACCAAATTGAATTATCTAAAAAACACATGCACGACATTGATAATTTAGTGTAAATTTCATTGTAAGTCTTACTATATATATTAGTTAGTGAAAATTCTACTATATAGAGTATTACTTTATTACACATTTGTCATTATATATATTTATATTAATTACAGAACTCACCATGAAGCATATAAAGGTGAATTGAATGATTAAATGTCCTTATGTTGATCTCTTTGTGGGGACTTGATGTCATTGTTTGTGACACATGGACCTTTCCTACAAGTTAAAGTTGTGAACACCACCATCAACCAAACATTATCTCTTGTCATATTTTCCTTAAAAGTTTTGAACCCTTTTAACTAGATTGTGTTTTTGAACCAGAAATATTCATTATATTTGCCTTAATGTTGTTAAATTAGTCATATTCATGAGATATCCACAACACACTTTTCCATCGGCTAAAGCCAAAGATGACTCATCTCTATAAGAATAGGCAGACTCATCATTCATTTGGAATTTTATTGCTCATTTTGAGGCTTATAAAATTTTGTAGGGTATGGATAAATATCAATATTCTCTTTTTCATTTATGTTTGGCTTTTAAGATATGAGGTTTTCTCCTTCCCTCATGTTCTTCTCCTTCTCCAAAAATGGTTCTAAAGAGATGATTTGCCAGAAAAAATTGTTTGAAGCTGAGGGTCATCTCAGATCTCTCTCTTTTCTCACACCAATTACAGACACAAAGATTATTCTTAAAAAAATTCTTTTAAAATCCAAAAGTTAGTGATACGGGGAACACCCACTTTTATTTTGTTTTATTTATACATATAAATAATTTAAATTTTTATTTTTATCTTCTTAATAACTAAGAATAAATTAAAACTTTAATAAACTTAAATGTTCTTTTCAATAATAAAAATATTGAAATCTTTAAAATGATAAGTTAACTTTCTTCTGTAATTTAGTTAAGTTTTTCTAGTGGCATGAGATTTTATGAGACTTTCTCTTTGGTATTGTTCTTTTGAGTGGATTTGAGGAGATTTGAAGATAATTTTTTTTGTCGTTTTTTTGAGCAAATTTGGAGATAAATGAGAGTGAATTTGAAAATAAAATTTGTGAGAATTAGTATAGAATTGTATTGACGTGAGAAATTAAAAAAAATTATTTTCAAATTCACTCTCAATTACTTCCAAATTCGCTTAAAAAAAACGACAAAAAAATTTATCTTCAAATCCTCTCAAATCCCCTCAAATTCACTCCCTCAAATCCACTCAAAAGAACAAGCCCTTTAGGATCTCTTACCAAAAACAAAAAAAGTTGACACTACAGATATTTTTTTATGCTAACCCTTTATTATTATTATTATTATTATATTATTATTATTATTATTATTATTATTATTATTATTTTATGGGTTAAATATGTTTTTAGTCCCTAAATTATTGACCGTTTCTGGTTTTAGTCCCTCGTTCAAAGTAAGGTACAATTTGGTCCTCATTCTTTTCGAAACGTTCGTTTTAGTCCTCAGAATTTTGGTTTTAGTCCTCATTTGTTGCTAAATGAGGACCAAATTTTTAAACAATGTTTAGTTTTTGAGGACTAAAACGAACGTTTCGAAAAGAATGAGGACCAAATTGTACCTTACTTTGAAAGAGGGACGAAAACCAGAAACGGCCAATAGTTTAGGGACTAAAAACATATTTAACCCTTATTTTATACTATATGATATATCACCTTTTTTGTTAATTAGCTAGTTGTTCCATGATAATTATACTGATTTATAAATTTTTTTCATTACAATTAAGATAAATTATTATGATTTAAGTTATTATTTAGAGATGCCAATTTGGGAAATCTATATTCAACTAAGCTACTATTTGGTGTAACCACACTAATAAAGTTTTTCCCAAACCAAATTAAAAAATATATAAAATTATTAAGTGTTCAAGTGTTTGTTTAAGTTTCAACACTAAAGAAAGAAAAAGAGAAGAATAATAAAAGTAGATGAAAGAAGAGATGAACATTTGATGGCAATTAATACCCATATTTATTTTAGTACATATACTTCATTAAAAAAAGTTATAGTCACTACTGCATTACGAGAAAATGACACCGGTTGCTTTTGTTTATACGCACCGGTTTTACAACCGAAGCATATTTAGAAGAGGTAATAAGACATTGGTTTTATGCCTCGGTTATAAACTGAGTCAGAAAAGAATGGATTATGCCTCGGTTAACCGAGGTGGTAACTTTTTTTTTTTTAATTTTAAGATACTGATTCACTGTGAAATGATCTTCTAATATTCCCAAAGCTGGTAAACAACTATCCTTTGGCTTAGGCATCATCTCTTCACTCTCAGCCAACCAATAAGCCTGTTTCAGTAAGAACAACAACACATAAAGCATAGTAAGAACTCAAGGCTTCATTTTGGGGTTTCATAGCATAGTAAGAACTCAAAGCATGTTTCAGTAAGAACAACAACACACGTATAAACAAAGTCAAACATAATATCACACACACACACACACATAGAAAAGCTTCGAGAAGATCCTAGGCCTTCGCCACAGGCAATGATTCGGAGGCCGTTGGGGGACCACTGAAGGTGGTCGATGCGCCTGGAGATCGTTTCACGTGCCCCAGATTGTTTCACGTGCCCGGGAGGCGACCCACTCGCCGTTAGGGAAGAAACGGGCGATGGTGGCCGGAGGCTCACGATGACCATAGATCTGGCATTGGAGGCTCACGATGACCACAGATTTGGCCTCCATGCGTGCTGCGAGTTCGACGGCGGGTGGAGGGATTGCGGTTCGGCAGGTGGTGGTGAGGATTCCGGCAAGGGTTCTAGTGGCGGGGATTTGAGCTTGACAGGGTAGGAAACTGGTTGGATGACGATGGGTTGGGAGGGTCTGGCGGGAGGGTTTGAGTTAGAATCGGAGGAAGAGCAGAGAGATTGGTGAGAGGTGAGAATTGGAGTAGCAGTGTTAGTTGTCGGAGGAATAAGCGGCAACAACGAGAGAACTGGAGGCACCGTGGAGTCCTTGGAAGAAGCACCGGCGGAGGGAGGCACAGACCATCTTGATGGCTCGACGGAGAGGCAAATATGAGAGAGGCGTGCGAGAGAAAATCCCGTGCGAGAGAGAAAGAGAAAAGCCTTTTCATATTTTAACCTAAGGGCAGCCCATTATGCTTCGGTTGGGCCTGTACCCGAAACAGTAACGCATATTATGCCTCGGTTCTGAGTTGAACCGAGGTGATAACGCTTTGTCAGAAAACAAACCCCTTGGCAGTGGTGAAGTGACATGACTTTTATGCCTTGGTTGTCCTTCTACCCGAGATAGTAACAAACATAGGCACCGATTCAAAAATAACCGAGGCATATAATCACCAAGTATTTACAAAACTGCCACCACGCTTTTATACGCTTCGGTTTCAGTAAAACCAAAGCGTATATAGTGCGTTAAAATAGCTTTTTTTACTAGTGAGTAATGTTTATGTTGATTTTAAAGATTATAATCTTAAATAATATTTCTTTGTTCTTTTTATTTTTCAAATTATTTTTTCTATTTTTTTAACTTTAGATTTTTTCAATAGTCAAAATTATGAGTTTGAAAACTTTGTATTTTTTTTTAAAAAACATATTAATTAAGTGACATGATGATTGTTCAAGTGAGGTTTTGTGACAATATACATAAATTTAGAATCATAGAGGATCACGCATAAGTATCAAGGTATTCAAGTGCGATCAAAGTAATGAAGAAGCTCCAAAACTTGTTGAAAGAAATCTATAAAATATTATGAAAACAATTAAGGAGTAGATGGTAAAGGAGTATAACACTTGAAAAAAAAATCAATTAAGACATTTAAGACAAAAATATTAATTTCTACTTTTGGAAAGTGAATTTATTCAATTGAAAAAAAGTTTATTTAAATATTGTATTTCTCTCTGTATATAAGAATTATAATTGTTATAAATGTGTGAAAATTATTGATGATGTAGAGTATTAAGCATGTTAACTTATTAAGTAAAAGGTATCACGATTTAGCTGATGAGTTGGTTATGTAGATTAAAATATCAAGTTGAAAGAAGTTAAAGAAAGGAAATATATGGGTACATAAATTGGTTTGGCCTAGGACATTTGTTAGTCTATGAGATATGTTTAATACCGACATGTATTTTGAGACACTATGACAAAAAATGTTTTTTATACCTAGTTTTTAGTATTTATTGATGTAAAGGGTATAGAAAATTTTGTTCTTTTACACCGATTCTAGTAGAATCGGTATAAAAGTTCAATTTCTTTACACTGGTTATTTCTTTAATAGGTATAAAAGTTTGATATTTACACCTGATATTCTGGGATCAAATATAAAAAAGCCGCCTATCTTATTAAAAGAAAACTCACTTTTATACCTGCTGGTAACAGAACAAGTATAAAAGAAACTCACTTTTATATCGGATAATGTTATAACCGATGTGAAAAAACAAGACTTTTTATGCATAATGTGGCTTTAACCGATGTAAAAAGTGACTTTTTTTTAAATATTTGATTTGTATGTGCTACTATCCATATCCAGACCTGCAAAAAATGCAATCCCAAATTTACCTAACAATATTGTTTCTATTAACACATCAAAATGTAATATTTACCTAACATAGTTCCTAAATATATTTACCTAACATACTTACTTAACACAGTTACACATAAAATAGTTCTTAAACTTAAAATGTAACATTGAAACATCTAATCATTTAGAAATGGTTAAAAAAAATGTAGCCCACTGCTCCCGAACATCCTTTATGACATGTTGCTCTATTAGAGACGTGTCATCAAATATCTACACAATGAATAGTTTGAATCAAGTTATAATATTAATGGTTTAAGATCTTAGTTATAAAATGTTCACGTTACCAAATTCCATAAGTCAACGACATTTGCGGATATAATTTTCTGCATGTGCCTCATGACATAATATCCGTACTCAAAGCTTCCCGGTTGACGTGAGCACTACAAGTTAAATTTATAAAGTATCATAAAATTTATCATTGTATTTATAGTTTGAAAGATTAACTACTTACAGTTGGTGCAATGAACTGCAACTTCTTTCTAGAGACGATATGTGTTTCCTCTAACCTTGAATGTGCCTCAACCACTTTATAAAGTTAAATGTACATTAAAATAAGTCCTAAGGAACTTGGTAAAATCAATTATGTGTACACAACAAATAAATTATTAAAAAACTTACGATATTAGTGTACTTTTAATTGCCAAAGTGCGAGGTTTTTTGTGCAATGAACACAAGAGAACTACAAGAAACTGTTGAGAAGAATTAGTAACAATTGCCAATGACCCCTGCAGATTCAAACAATAATAGTGTTAAATAACATTTACGTAAATAGAATTTTATTAATAAAAATTATATACTTACTGTTGCAAATAAGGTGCTAAGTACACTTGCTTTTTTCCGTTTACAAAAGCCTCCAAGAGGTACTTTTGGACCTCTTCACCTTTGTTCCCAACTCCTTGAATGGAAACAGGGTCAATAAAACCATAAATGTGATCATTATTCTGTTCAATGCTCAACTGATGTAAATACCTTAAACATTGAAAATGAATAATGTTAGAATAAAATATTGAATATATTTAAACTTCACAAATGTAGAAATTTACTTACAACAACCAAAGTTGTAATACTGATATACATAACATATCAGTTCCATAGAGAATTTAAAAAATATCCCTCTGACATATGAAGAAAGAGAGCGAAGTGATGGACAAATTTATGATCACCAAAATATGATGTCACAAACTTGTTTCACAATCGGCAAGTATGACCGAATCGTTCAAGTAATAAACTTGGTAAGACCAAGTATCGTTCTCCCAAAGGACTCACGGCCTAGTTTAGTTGTATGGTTTGTTGATTAGCTAAGACTTAAGAACGAAATATTTGAAGTTTAATATGCAAAGACGAAAATAAACATGTATGCATGAGTTTTGATCAATGGCAAAGACAAAAGATAAACACTTTCAATGAAATATATGAATGAATATGTTGTTGGGGGTCAATTTCATTTCATCCACTCTCATATATTTTAGGAATTCAACATTCAAATCATCATTGTTAATGCCACTCTCTAAAGTACCATTCTAGATGGCTTCTCCCTAATCACGAGTTCATACAATTCCTAGCATTCCTAATGATTAGTTCATAAGTGCAGGAGCTTAACGACAACCAATATAATATTGTCAGTATAATATTGGGAGAAATTCCCCGGATCTAGACTTCCCCGTACGTGCCCGTATCGACAAAACCAATAATCATGCATGGAATGAGTTAAACTATGCAAGCATTGAGCAAAGAGGAAAAACCCTAACTAATGATGAAAGAAAGCATAAGTCTTAATTAAAAGATGCAAGCAAAGATTCCATATATGAGAGCTTCAAGAGATTACATTGATTCCCCAACAAACATACAAGGTTTAGTTCACCATATTCATGGTGAACCTAGATGAACAATGAAAGAATGAAAGAATAAACCCAATAAAGGTGAAGAGGTAGCCTGAGCATCCAAGATCCTCCTTCAAAGGGGTGGAAGAGAGAGTGTTTGCCTCGTTTCTGCCAAAGATACTAATTCTAGGACGTGCAAGTCCTTATATACTATTCTAGAATTACAAAAGATCAAAAGCCCAAGCCCATTAAAGTGCCGCTCAGCGGTAAAATACCGCTCAGCGGTGACTGCGCGTCACGTTTCTTCCCCTCAGCGGCCATTTTGCCCCTCAGCGTGACTCCCGCAACCTCCTGAGTGCCGCTCAGCGGTAAATTGCCGCTGAGCGGTGCCTTCGGCTTCTCCTTTTTGCACTTTTTCTTGTCTTTTCTAATGTCATCTCTCTCCTTCTTCACTTCTTTCACCAAATTCACCTTAAAACCTGCACAAAAACACTTAAATCAAACATAAACCTGTCCAGCTCTCTTATTTCTGAAAATATAAATAAAAGCATGATTTCAAGCTAGTTTTTAAGTCTAAAGGTTGCTTTTAATATCAATTTTAAGCATGAAAATAACAGTTTTTCAACTGTTATCACAACCCCAAACTTAGAACTTTGCTTGTCCTCAAGCAAACAAGATGTAACTCAATCTCCAACCAATTCATATGATGGTTCACTCATTCAAAAATTCTCTTTTTCAAGATAAGTGAAAACTTTAATCAACCTTATGACCAAGAGTTCATTCAAGATGTGCACATGCTTTAGTGTTCACAAAGTCATTTAAGTTCCAACAAATGCTATTTTTCATGAATGATCAATCAATTAAGCATGGATGTTCATGTGTTTATGGAATATTTCCTCACTAGGTAAAGTGTTTCACTCAACACACAAGTGTATAAGAGGTAAAGTGTTTCACTCATTCACTCCACTATCACAATGTCACATGAATCAACTTTGCCTTTCATTTCACCACAATCAAAAACATTCACAAGCATGCATCATCACAAGGACTTTTCAATGGCTTATAATGTGGCTGGGCTAACAAGAAAATTGGTTTTTCTGGATCACAAAATCCTTGAGTTAAGAGAATCATAACAACACAATTTTTCTTATTCATTCCCAACTTTCTTTTGCCTTTGCATTTGCATTGAGCTTTGCTTCTTTTTCTTTGCTTTTCTTTTTCTTTTTCTTTGCATATTCTTACTTTTTAGCTCTTAGCTCAATGCTTTTCCTTTTTCATGTTTCCCCAACAACCCCAAACTTGAACATTTAACAATACCACACAAGATCTTCTACTTAACTCAAGGTAAAGATTTTCAATCAAGGGTTTTCAGTGTATGTTCAAGGCTAAGGGTTCAAAGGTTAGAACACAAAGTGTTCTCTTTTAGTAGGCTAACTTTATGAATTTGGCCAATAAAAAGGTTTTCAACAAAAACGGCCTTGATCACATGATGCAGGACAAGCAATTGATTCAATCATAGAAAACCTGGGCAAAATCATTCATGCTTTCAAAGTAATAGCATTCAAACAATAATAACTCTGGAGCTCAAAACCTCACATATAAGCTCATTCACATTTGACATACACATCCTGCTTAATTTCACAATCACAATCATGATATTATGCATTTGTTCACAAAGCTTGTGAATCACCTGTATAAGCATTTTATGTGCACATCATCTCATCATCAATCAGTCAATAAGCATCATCAAGCATTACTTATCACACAATCACAGTTAATAGCAAACCATAATAAACCAGGTGTTCAATAGAGTACATCAACCCTAATCTAAAAACAAAAACAAATAAGTTCAGAAAACTTAAACCACAAAAGCATAATCATATGATAGCATTCATCAGTAAATGCTATCTCAGCTCCTCATCAGTCTGAGCTGTCCTCTGTATCTTCCTCCT
Source organism: Vigna nakashimae (assembly GCA_034642375.1). Lineage (NCBI taxonomy): Eukaryota > Viridiplantae > Streptophyta > Magnoliopsida > Fabales > Fabaceae > Vigna > Vigna nakashimae. The sequence goes on along the minus strand of CM067762.1, from coordinate 36,846,810 downwards.
CCTCTTCATCATCATTATCATCAAATGCATCCTCCTCCTCAGCTTCATCTTCTTCCATATCTCTCGCTGAAGCTTCAGCTGTTCCAGCTCCTTCATGTACTGGTTCTTCTGGCCAAGCTACTACATTATGAAATTCATCCATAGTCCACCTGTGGGCTGGAGGATTATCATACATCCCCACTATCATCTCAGCAGTAGCCACCTGCCCTCTGTGAATGGACTGCAACTAAGCACCTATAAGAGACATATACATGTCCCTCATCTGGAATGGCTCTGCTTCATGTGTTTCAGCAGATGTTTGGCTCTGTGCTGCTGGCCCTCTCTCTCTACGAGCCCGGCGTGGTGGAACTGGCTGAGCTGCATCCTCACCTCCACAATACTGTCTGTAATAAGCCTCATCAATGGCTTTCCTTGGTCTCTCAAATGGTGGAGCAGAAGTGTCCACCCCAGCTAGCTTGCAAAGGTGAGTGATCAAAGAAAGATGTCCTAGTGGTGCTTTGTTGTTAGAGGTGTTAGCACATACACTAATTTCATCAGCTATCACCTGCCCAACATTAACATTCAAATTTCTGATAGCACAGTAGATGAATAATGCCCTGCTGAGAGTAATATCTGACACATGTGAACATGGCTGAATGTTGGCATGAGAAAATGCCATCCAATACTTTGCAAGAGGAGTCAAATCTGTCCTCCTAATGTTAACCACTGAGCCAGATCTATTCCTTTGGAAATGTCCTCCAGGTATACACAGTACTCTCTCAACATCCTCAAAATCAGCACCTTCCTCCATGCTAAGAACAAACTGGCATTGCTCACCAGCCCACACAGTATCCAGGAAGTTGTTGATAGAATCAGGATCATACCTGATAGCATGGCCTCTGACATAGCCCAAATAATTCTCAGCTGGATAATCACCAATCTTCTTTGCATTGGTGTAGAATTCCTTCACCACAGCTATGTTGGCAGGTGCTGGATAAGTGGCTAGCTTTCCCCAATCATTCCCTAACACTTGCTCTCCAAATTAAGGAGCAAAGTTAGGTATCATTCCAACCTTTCTCTCCATTAGAAGTCTCCTGTCCTGAACCACCCTAAAGTGCTTCTCATGTTTCCTAGAGAGGAACCTACTAGAGTGGGGTTGCTCTGGTTCCTTTTCCTTCCTCTTGGTTGCCATGGTTTTCAATCTCTTCCCTGAAGAGGATGCCATTCATGCATTCAGACACAAATACAAAACCACAGAACATGATGTTAATCATTAGTATAACACAGAACACAACTCCTTTCGAAGCTAAACAACCGCTGAGGGCCAGAATTTCCCCTCAGCGCCACCAGTGCCACATTCCAACACGCAAAAACCAGAAAAAACCAAGTCTGGCAGAGTGCCGCTCAGCGGTAATTTACCCCTCAGCGGTAACTCTGCAGATTTGTGAAAAACCTATTTTAAAGCTGTCCTAACTCCACCCAAATGCAATTTTCAGTTTTCCAGTTCATAATCATGCAGTTTAATCGGTTCAAACATCAAATATATCATCAAATCATGCATAAAAATCAAAACCCCTAAATATTCATGCTTTGACAATCACATTCAAATTCAAGAACCCTAAAATGAACAAAATGCATTTTACTTACTTGGGTGGAGATGCTAGATGATATGAGAATGCTTCCAAACTAGAATGCTCTCTTCCAACCCCAAACTTTGATGGCACACTAGTGAGAAAGTGAGTGAAAGAGAGATTTTCTAAAGAGGAAAGAGTGAAAAGATGTGGAAAACCTAGGAGAAGATGTGTGAAAGTGTTTGTGCAGAGAGAGACCTGGAAATAAACCCTAAAACGCAGCTTGGGGTATAAAAATACCCTAATGGGCTCGGGTCCCGCTAAGGGGAACTAAGGCCCACTCTGCGAGAGTACCGCTCAGCGGTAAAATACCGCTCAGCGGCACTTTCGTGATTTGGTCTTCTCCTTCTTTCTTAACCTACGTGCCTTCCCTACATGCCCTTCATGGGTTCCCTGCAATTCAATGTTAAAAATGCTTATGCAAACCCTAACTAAAATAAAACAAACAAAAACAATCAATCAACTGGGTTGCCTCCCAGGTAGCGCTTGTTTAACGTCACGAGCCTGACCCAAAATCCACCAACACCCATCAGTAGGTGTTTCAAACTTTACCAGCACCCATCAGTAGGTGTTACAAACCTAGTATCCTTCAGTAGATACTTAACCACCTAGCATCCTTCAGTAGATGCTAGATCCAACAAAATAATGTCCAGAATAATGTTCACAGATTAAAAGTTACAAAACCAAAACAAATCAAAAGTTTGTAAATCTACTGGGTTGCCTCCCAGCAAGCGCTCCTTTAACGTCACTAGCTTGACCCTGTTAAAGCTCATGTTCCATCTTCTTTATAGTTGATGTTGTCCTTCCACCAACCTTTCAACTGCTTCCTTTGGACTGTTTTGGATTCTCTAGAATATGGAGACTCTATCTCTATCATCTCCTTTTCTTTAAAGCCTTTTATAACCCACAACTTGTTCTTGAGTCTTACAGGTGTGCCATGTTGGAGTCTTCTTTTCTTCCAGTCTCTAGGAACTTCTTCTCCTTTTCCAATCTCTTCTACCTTGGGTACCTGAAAAAACAAACAATGGTTACCTGAAACTTCAAGATTTTCATCTTTACCTCTAGTCATGGGTGCATCTCGAAATGCAGCTTTATAACTAGACTCTTCCTCCTTTGCTTGTATCTCATCTTTGAAAACATCCACCACCACTCTCTCCTCTCTGTCCTGGAGCACCACTATACCTTCATTAACATCTATGATAGCCCTGGCCGTTTTCATAAACGGTCTTCCCAGTATGAAAGGTATTTTTTCGGTCTCCATCTTCATCACCACAAAGTCTGCCAAAAACTGAAGTTTGCCAACACAAACTACAATGTCTTCTGCAATCCCACATGGCTCCTTTGAAGATCCATCAGCCATTACTAGATTAACCTTTACAGGTTTTATTTTAACATGGCCAATTTGCTCCAATAGAGAATAAGGCATCAAGTTAACACTTGAGCCTAAATCAAGGAGAGCTTTCTTTACCTTTTTCTTCCCTATAGAACAAGGGATAGAAAAACTACCTGGATCTGCTGCTTTTGGTGGGAATGACTCTTTCTTAACAGTTATACACTTTTCTTCCTCATCATCTCTACGTCTTCTTTTTGTAGAGGTTCCTTCATCAGATTTTGTGTAAACTGCTATTTTCTGTAAAATTTGTTCCCAAGGTGCTTCATTATCAACCATTCTGAATAAATCTGTGAAATCCATTGGTTTCTCCTGATTTGTTGGAAAAGGAAAAATGTCCTTTCTTTCTTCTTCTCTTCTCTCTTCTGTTTCTCCTTCTTCTAACTCAATGATCTCTTCATTCACACTCTTGACCACTTTGCACTCTTCTCTAGGGTTAACCTCAGTATTAGCCCCAAAGTTTCTGTTTGGCCTTTCTTCCAATTGCTTGGTAATCTGACCCATTTGAATCTCCAAATTCTTTATAGCAGCTTCAGTGCTCTTTTGAGAAGATTCAGTTTTCTGTATGAATTGCTGAAGAGTTTCTTCCAACCTTGTTGATCTTTCATTAAGCATAGATAATTGTTGCCACAAGGTTGGTTGCTGCTGCTGCTTATTATATTGATTAGCTTGCCCAGTTTGTCCTTGGCCAATGCTTGGATGTGGTTTCCAACCCTGATTATAATTCCCTTGACGGTATGGAAATTGATTAGCCATGAAATTAACATCCTCCACGGCTTCCACAGGAAAAGCACATTGGCCATTGATGTGATCACCCCCACATAATTCGCACAGCTGGGTTTGTACCTGTACAGCAGATTTTAACTCTTTGGGTAATTGAGCAAGAGTTTTGGTCAGAGTTTCCAGCTGTTGAGTTAGAATTTTATTCTGAGCTAGCAAGGCATCATGTGTTTGTAATTGAAGAACCCCTTTTTGTTGCATAGGAGCTCCTCTTTCACTGTGCAGCTCATTATCACTAGTAGCCATATTTTCTATGATTTCAGTTGCTTCCTCTGGAGTTTTCCATTTAATATTGCCTCCTGCTGAGGCGTCCAGCATCATCTTGGTTTGTGAACCAAGCCCTCCAAGGAAAGTTAAGACTACTTCTTGATCTTCAAAGCCATGCGTGGGAGTTTTACGTAACAAGCTTTTATACCTGTCCCATGCATGCCCCAGTGATTCTTCCATGCCCTGCTTGAATGAAGAAATCTCTTGCTTGCCTTTAGTCACCTTAGATTGTGGGAAGTATTTGTTTAAAAATTTTGTGACCACTGCTTCCCACTCTGTGAAACTTTCTTCTGGAAAAGAGTTCAACCAAAGCTTAGCATTGCCTCCCAATGAGAAAGGAAACAAGCTAAGTTTGATAGCTTCGTTTGGCACCCCATTAATCTTGACTGTATTGCAAATCTCATTAAAGGTAGTGAGGTGCTCATATGGGCTTTCATGAGATAACCTATTAAATTGATTACTCTTCACCAGTTGAATCAGTGCTGGTTTGACCTCCATGTTGGCTGCATTGACTCTAGGTCTAGCTATGCTGTTAAAGTGCTGAGGTCCATCAAGATTAGTATAATCCGCAAGAGTTCTTCTACCATTATTGTTCTCCATACTTCCTGTGCTATGAACAGAACCTTGTGGTGATGATTGTAAGAGAGTTTCTGGAGAAGGGAAAAGTTCTCTAGATGTTTTGATTCTTCTCCTCCGTCTACTCTCTTCTAGACCTTCAAGAAGAGGTTCTGTTGTTTTCTTACTTCTAGTTCGAATTGCCTCCTGCATACACAAGAAAACCAAACCCTAGAAAATATTTGTTAGCACAAAAAGATATAAGAGAAGATATATATTCAAAAGATAAAAAGATAAAAGATTCAGAAGATAAGAAGATAAAAGATTTAGAAGATAGAAGATAAAATAAATTGAAATCTAATCTAATCTAAAAATAAAATAAAATCAAATCTAATCTAATCTAAAAAGATAAAATAAAATCTAATCTAACCTAAAAAGATAAGAAAAAATCAAATCTAACCTAATCTAAAAAAATAAAAAGATAAAATAAAACAGAAAGAATAAAAACAGAACTTCAAAATTAAAGTCAAAGATAATCAATAATCACACAAATTAACCAGTTAAACCACGAGTCCCCGGCAACGGCGCCAAAAACTTGATGGACAAATTTATGATCACCAAAATATGATGTCACAAACTTGTTTCACAATCGGCAAGTATGACCGAATCGTTCAAGTAATAAACTTGGTAAGACCAAGTATCGTTCTCCCAAAGGACTCACGGCCTAGTTTAGTTGTATGGTTTGTTGATTAGCTAAGACTTAAGAACGAAATATTTGAAGTTTAATATGCAAAGACGAAAATAAACATGTATGCATGAGTTTTGATCAATGGCAAAGACAAAAGATAAACACTTTCAATGAAATATATGAATGAATATGTTGTTGGGGGTCAATTTCATTTCATCCACTCTCATATATTTTAGGAATTCAACATTCAAATCATCATTGTTAATGCCACTCTCTAAAGTACCATTCTAGATGGCTTCTCCCTAATCACGAGTTCATACAATTCCTAGCATTCCTAATGATTAGTTCATAAGTGCAGGAGCTTAACGACAACCAATATAATATTGTCAGTATAATATTGGGAGAAATTCCCCGGATCTAGACTTCCCCGTACGTGCCCGTATCGACAAAACCAATAATCATGCATGGAATGAGTTAAACTATGCAAGCATTGAGCAAAGAGGAAAAACCCTAACTAATGATGAAAGAAAGCATAAGTCTTAATTAAAAGATGCAAGCAAAGATTCCATATATGAGAGCTTCAAGAGATTACATTGATTCCCCAACAAACATACAAGGTTTAGTTCACCATATTCATGGTGAACCTAGATGAACAATGAAAGAATGAAAGAATAAACCCAATAAAGGTGAAGAGGTAGCCTGAGCATCCAAGATCCTCCTTCAAAGGGGTGGAAGAGAGAGTGTTTGCCTCGTTTCTGCCAAAGATACTAATTCTAGGACGTGCAAGTCCTTATATACTATTCTAGAATTACAAAAGATCAAAAGCCCAAGCCCATTAAAGTGCCGCTCAGCGGTAAAATACCGCTCAGCGGTGACTGCGCGTCACGTTTCTTCCCCTCAGCGGCCATTTTGCCCCTCAGCGTGACTCCCGCAACCTCTTGAGTGCCGCTCAGCGGTAAATTGCCGCTGAGCGGTGCCTTCGGCTTCTCCTTTTTGCACCTTTTCTTGTCTTTTCTAATGTCATCTCTCTCCTTCTTCACTTCTTTCACCAAATTCACCTTAAAACCTGCACAAAAACACTTAAATCAAGCATAAACCTGTCCAGCTCTCTTATTTCTGAAAATATAAATAAAAGCATGATTTCAAGCTAGTTTTTAAGTCTAAAGGTTGCTTTTAATATCAATTTTAAGCATGAAAATAACAGTTTTTCAACTGTTATCACGAAGTTGTTCTGTTTCTGACTTCAGGAGGCATTTGTAACTCTATAGGAGAAATGGAGATCTTTACTGCCAACACACCAAGTTGTTCTAGAATTGTTTGTTGTGGCGGTTGTTGAAGTGATTCATTCATATCTTCCTGCCCTTGTGCTTCAACCTGATATACATATTTAAAAACTTACAAAAGATTAATATTACCAATAAAAACAACAAAAATGCGTAATTAAAACAATTACCTCCTTTAGAATTGCTCTTGATAATCTAACGGGCCAAAGGATAAAATTTCCAGGGGCCTGTCCCACTGTCTGAACCTCCTGAGTAGGCACAGGGACTCAAGCTGTAGCATCTCGTACGTCTACAACCACCACTCTCATCATATCAGTTGTAATGGTTTCATGGTGTATGATTGACCCCAATGTATACATTTTACCTCAGTTATCCAAATAATATCAAAGAATATAATTCAACAAACAAGTACATATAGAAAATATAATAAGATAAATTACCTAAGGCCACCAAGCATTGTAGGGCATCATCACTAAAAAACTCGTAGTCTGCATCAATAGTGGGAAAATTGTTTTTAGGAGGAACATCACAACTCTCCTTTATGCTTATGTGGGGGAGGCTAATTCTGCTCGCACATCTGCTAACAATTGTGCCCGCATATCAGAGTATTCCTTCTTCAATTGTGCTTGCATATCACCGTACTCTTTCTTCATCTTGCTGATCTCTTCCCTTATTTCTTCCCTCATCTCCTGTCTAATTTCTTCTCTAATACCCTTAAGGACCTCCTCACTAACATGGGCTTTACTATGACGACTTGTTGGAGGACCGAAGAATTGACAGATGCCAATAAATTTACCAACACCTCAAACACGTCCATGATGCTTTGGACGACCAATGGCAACTGCCAATTTGTCCTCACAGCCCTCGGGAGTGAATGTACCTTGTGTGCTCTGCTCCACCAACTCATCCTACAACCAAACATTTAAAGTTAAGTTCACATATGGGATATCATATGTTGTTAATATAGGGACTTACAATGCGCCTAACTATGCTTGATGTTTCCTCAGATGTGTACTCCCTAGATGGTCTTTGGCGAGCTCTCTTCCATGTCACATGGCGTGGAGGACGAGTTAATGTACTCGTATTGGAGGCCCCATTAGGATTAGAGGTAGACGCCTCTTTCATCATCTTCTGCTCCAATTTCTCATAACCCCCACGAGACAATATGTGGGGATGAACATTTTTCTTTGCGATCTCTTGTGCAACTCTCCTCTTAGCCTATGGCATTAGTGTATAGATAATTAATTATGTTAGCAACATGTTAACATAAATAGTTAAACTATGATATAAAATGAATTTACTTGAAAGGAAGGATCTAATCTCTTCAACTTGAAAGCTTGCCATGTTTCCTCATCAAGAAATTGATACTTTTCACAAGGGCTTGTAAGCATAGTCTTGAAATTATTCCATCTTTCCCCGGCATATGAAATCCATTTCGTCCTCAATAGATTAGTGTTTGGGACGTCATATGTGACATGTGCAATAAGAATAAATGACATGTTAAATATGAGTTATATATGTTAATGACACATTATATCAAAGTTAAGATTTCATGCCAAGATGCTCTGCCATATTTGGTTCTTCACATTCTCTGGAACATGATCTCAATCATCACAAAGAATTGATGCCTTGCTTCTACCGAGCAAGGCCACATAACTGATGAATTTCGTGTTATTTTCTCCCAAGGGTTTACAGGTTTGCATATCAAAACGAATGGGAAGCCTATGATCAGCGTTGCGGGTGGCTACCAACTCTCTCAACCTAGTCCCATACCTACCTTTTTTACGAGTAGGCATATGAATGTGGTCCGCACCTTGTGAAGGTGGGAGGTCACCAGATGGTGCGTCACCAAACATTTCCCTACATAAATCATTAGGTGTTAATAATAATTAATAGATAAATAACAAATCAAAATATATAATACATCTAAAATTTTAATTTATACATTGCCAAGTTGCAATGTTCTCCCACAACCCTTCGTGGTGATCATAACATATGGCATGGACGTCGTCTGCTTCATTATCAACATTAAAGGTTGGCATATTTGATGAGAAAGATGGAGTTTCACTAATATCAAGAACGACTTCATCATTGTCATCAGTATAATGCATTGTTCTACCTTGGAGCACCACTAACCATCTATTGTCTTCGGGATCAGTGACATAAAACACTTGTTTTGCTTGAGACGCCATGATAAATAGCTCTTCAGTATAACCTTCCTTTTTTAGGTCATCTAATGTAAAACCTAGATCATCAGTCCTCACGTCGGTATTACCATAAACCCATTTACATTTAAAAACAGGTTCAAGACATTGGTATTTCCAAGAACAATCTGAATGTCCTTCACACGTTCATACACTTGTGATCCACTTAAAGACATTGGAGCTAATTCATTTTCTTGACACCCATTAAATGCTTTCTTTAATTTACGATATGGATGATTTGTACTAAGAAACCTCCGATGTCCAAGGCATATTATTTTCCTTCCATGTTGTAGTTGACGATGACATGTGCCTTCTTCACATATAGGGCATGCTTTGTGACCCTTAGTGCTATAGCCACTTAAATTACCATAAGCTGGAAAGTCATTGGTTGTACAAAATAACATGGCATGCAACTTGAATGAATCACTAATGTACCCATCAAACATATCAACACCTTCCTCCCATAACATTTTCAAATCTTCAACTAATGGGGCTAAATAAACATCAATATCGTTTCCTGGTTGTTTTGGACCCGAGATCATCAAGGATAACATCACATATTTGCGTTTCATGCACAACCACGAAGGTAAATTGTAAATCACTAATATCAGAGGCCACGAGCTATGTTTACTGCTCAAGTTTCCATATGGATTCATTCTATCTGTAGCAAGTCCAAACCTAATGTTTCTTGAATCCTTATAGAAATTAAGGAACATGGAATCAATATTCTTCCATTGCATTGCATCTACCAGATGCTTCAAATTTTTGTCTCTTATATGTCCATCTACATGCCATCTCATGAGTTTTGCATCGTTTGGGTTATTGAATAAGCGTTTCAACCATGGAACAATAGGAAGATACATAAGACTTTTGCAGGAGGACTCTTACTGTCACATTCAGACTCGCCCTCCTTTTGTTTGTATCGTGATACCCCACATTGTGGACATTGATGTAACTTGGCAAACTCGCTCTTGTACGATATACAATCGTTTGGGCATGCATGAATTTTTTTATACTCCATACCCATGGGACACAATATCTTCTTCACATCATAATTGCGTGTTGGCAATGTGTTACCTTCAGGAAGCATGTCACTCAACAACTCAAGCAACTCTGTGAAGCTTTTATCAGTCCACCCATTTCTTGCCTTCACATTGAACAATTTTAACACAGCTGATAATCGAGTATACTTAGTGCATTTTGGATATAAAGGTTTTTCTACATCAGTGCACAAGTTGTCATACACATGGGCACGTTGGAAGGAATCATGTCCGACATCATGTATCATGTCCTCTAACTGATCACTCATATCTAAATCAACTTGTTTTGCTTCTACCTGAGAGTCACTTACACTTGGCATGTCTATTAATTCACCCATGACATGTCCACTTTTTGTAGCTCTTTAGGAATCCATCACATAGAACATGCTCTCGAATAACTTCAGTTGGTAGTTTTCGCTCATTCAAACAATTAACACATGGGCAATAAAATCTTCCATTATTATCTGGAACATTCATCTTTGCAAATTCAAGAAATTGTTCTACTCCACTCTCATATTCATTTGTTGTGTGTATCAAATTTATCCAACTTCAATCCATTGTTATCTGGAAAAGCAACCACTTCTACAACAGTCAAAAGTAGAAATGCAACTTTTTTCTTTTCCCTTTATTTCAAACAAAAAAGGTAAAGAGCAAGAGGAATGAAAGTTTTTGATTGGGAATTATTTTTCAAACCACACTTACCTGTAACTAAGATGAGTTAAAAAACCCAATGAATTAGGAATAAGACCAGATAACTTATTGTTTTGCAATAACCTAAGATAATATAATGAAAAAACAAAGTGATAAGCAAAACTGGATAATATAAATGAATGTCTATTTTAGTTTTTGATGAAAAACAATTCTCCTTGCTTATTACGTAGTTTAACTAAAAAATGTATGCTAAATATGGGATGAAATGTGAAATATTATGTAGAGGATTTTTTTTTAATATATGAAAGTAGTGTACACATTTATATTAAAAGTTAGTGCCAAATTTGACAAATCAGTTATTTTATGATATATATATATATATATATATATATATATATATAACCTACCTTTACATAACTAATTTAAATAAAATTATTTACATTTTTTTTCTAATGAAACAGTGCTACTTATGAAGGATTATTTTAGTTTTTAACTTTTTCATTAATTATGTTAAAAGAAACAATTCTATTTAAAAAATATAACTTATTGACACAAAAACACAAATTATATACGCAATTTTTCATTCTTTATTCTAAGTTTATGCAACTTTCTTTCTAATTATTTGGTATTTGTATATGAAAAACTAACATAACAAAAGTAAGACCACATGATTAATTAACTCAACTTGATTTTAAAATAACCGAAATAATGTGTCAAGTATTTACTTACCTTAAAAACGATTATGACAATTCAGAAATGGTTAAAATTGGAAAATTCAGAGAATGAAACAAGTGTTACTAGAAAACCATTAGTATGCCCATACACAATATCAACATCACAAATAATATCTTGGAGATTAAATTCTACCGGGTTGGAAAAGGAACAACTAGAATTCCTGATGTTGGAGTTTATGGCCCCCTTGTATCAGCTGTATCTGTGGTTTCAGGTGAATACTACCCCATGGCAAGATGGGTGTAAATTTATTGTATTTGAATTCAAAGAAAGGTGTTACCATCACAGTTTATGGTGTCTAAGTCTATCATCACTTTTCTAGAATACATTATTTTGTTACTATTGAAAAAATAATGCCCTTAGAGAACAAAAGCATCATGAAATAGTCGTTCTGCTTTCATTTTTAAATTTGGTACGCTCATTTATGTTTCTTAAATAGCATTCTTCATATGGCTTTCTTGATCTTCTTAGTAAAGACCAAATGCAATGTTTGTTTCTTTTCACTTCTTAGGTAAGCATTCCTTATACTCTCAATATCATTTCTACATATATTAGTTGAAGGCTACACATTTTAGTATTGACAACAATCTTATGAGAAGGATGGCATTCTGTTTTTCAAAGTGATGTTATGAATATGATGGGTAGTGCTGAGTAAAATATCAGTGTGATACCTTATTCTTTGAACATATTCTAGAACTTGCTCAAATGGAGAAAAGAAAGTTGTTGTTTCGATAATCATTGCCACAATGCTTAGTGTTATTTATATATGGACCCATTTGGTGGAAGTGGAAAGGCTTTTTCAGAAGGAAACCGCGAAAGAAAGAAGGTGAAGTATTATACATTGAAAGATGAATTCTATGAAATATCCACAGGGGAGTGAGGATATAGCGAGATGATATAGTGAGGATAAATTTAGACTACTATTTAAAAAATCCACTTACAATGAATCCAATTTTGAGATGATATAGCGAGGAAAGTGACACTTTAGTAATTCCCTAACAAAATATACTTAACAACCCACATATTAATGGTTAATATGGGATGCTAGCATTCTGCTGAAACCAAATGCAACAAAAGGTTGCTCATAGTAAACTCCTAAAATTTTAGCTTCTTTGCTTTTAACAAAGCCTTCCATAATGAACTGTCATAATGCTAACTCTCCCAATATATAGAGGCCAAGAATGAATTTATATTTCAGAGTGAAAACACAATGATGCTCACTAGGAATCTGAAAAGGATGATTCTGAAGAAACGAATGGCTTAGAATTCAACAATAAAATGTACATGTGCTTGGAAAATGTGAATGGAAGTGGAAATCTAGAAGTTTCCTAATTAAGTTTCCTGAACTTCCACGAGTAGATTTGTTTGTGGCAACAACAGACCATGTTCTTGAACCACCCATCATCACAGCCAACACCGTGTTGTTTCTTCTAGCACTTGATTATCCCACCAACAAACTTGCTTGCTATGTTTTTGATGATGGTTGTTCCCCTCTTACCTTCTATGCTCTTGTCGAAGCCTCCAAATTTGCTCAGTTTTGGGTACCCTTCTGTAAGAAGTACAAAATTCAACTGAGAGCACCCTTCAACTACTTCTCCAGCGTTGCCACCATCGACAGTGAACACTCACTAGAATTCAATGGTCATGAATGAAGGTAACTATAAAATATTTTTATTCCTCTTTGTTACGTGCCTGACCACGTAACTTGCCTCTCACGGTGAACGAACGTACTTAACTGAATAAAATTCTTTATTATGGCAACTGTGATAATCACCAAACACAACCAATGACTGGGAGCAGGGTCTCCTTCAGTCACACGAGAGCATAACCTCTCTTACAGTACTCAAATAATCAAAACATACCCCCTAAGCTCTAGGTGCCTCCCTTATTAATATCAATCATTCCTTCCAGAAAAGGTAAGGAATAATAGTAATTGCCCATTTATTATAATTATCTGGAAAGAATCACTCTATCCTTATTTATTGTATTTATTACTGTAATATTCTGCTGATCGTCCCTTGAATTCCCGCCTGATCTTCCGCTTCCCATTTAGACGTACGCTGTCGTTTCCCTTTGTTAAGGACGCTCGTCCTTATTTAGGACGCTCGTCCTCGCCCCTCATTGCCTCGCCTTGCTCAGGACGTTCGTCCATGTTCTGCTCTTTCATGACGCTCGTCCTTTCTCTTCGTTGCCCCGTTCGTTCGGCCTCCTCTCGTTGAGGACGTTCGTCCTCGCCCCTCGTTATCTCTTGCTCAGAACGCTCGCCCGCTACCGTACGGTTCCCCTCTTGCCCAGGACGCTCGTCCTCCCCCGTGCCTTCTTGCTCAGGACGCTCGTCCTCTCCCCTCTCCCTCCTAGGACGCTCGTCCTCCCCCGTGCCTTCTTGCTCAGGACGCTCGTCCTCTCCGCGCTCGTCCTCTCCCCTCTCCCTCCTATATCTTCTTCTCTCATACACTCGCCAGGCCCTAACATTACCCACCCCCTGAAGATCAACCTTGTCCTCAAGGTTGAAGTCGGGATATTGATCTTGGAGGGTGAGGGCATCTTCCCATGTCGCCCCATCAGGACCTCCCTCTTGCCATTCGACCAAGACTTCCTGCCGCTCGTCCTCCCCCTGGTGTACCTGCCTTTTATCCAGAACTCTGACCGGTCGTGGAGACGGTTCCTCCACCTCTAAGTCTATGGGTAACTCCTGCTCGACCCGGTGATCCCCTACTGCCTTCTTTAACTGTGACGCATGGAACACGGGATGTATCCGTGCGGATTCTGGTAATTGTAGCTTAAATGCGACTGCTCCCACCTGCTGAATGACCAGGAAGGGTCCAAAATAACGAGCAGCCAGTTTAGATTGTACGATGGACGACATCGTAGTTTGGCGGTGAGGTCTAATCTTCAGATAGACCCAATCTCCCACCCCTACTTGGGACGGCCTTCTGGCCTTGTCGGCCTGCCTTACCATTAATTCTTGAGCCCTGGCTAGATGGAACTTTAGCTGGCGGAGTGCTTCATCTCTTGTCTGTAACTCCTGATTGACTGCTTCCACTAAGGTTTCCCCTGGAACGAACCTGTGCAGTGAGGGAGGTGGCCTCCCATAGACGGTTTCAAATGGAGTGCATTTGGCTGACTCCTGATAGCTGGTGTTGTACCAGTATTCCGCCCACGGTAATACGATGCTCCAACCCTTGGGCTGTTCGGAACAAAAACACCTCAGATACCCTTCCAAGACCCTGTTGATAACCTCCGTCTGCCCATCAGATTCAGGGTGATAGGCGGTGCTCATCTTTAGTTGAGTGCCCTGTAATTTGAACAACTCCTTCCAGAAATTACTTAAGAACAGTGGATCCCGGTCACTTACGATAGATAGCGGCACCCCATGCAATCGGACGATCTCCTTCACGAAGATTTCGGCGATAGTGCGTGCGGAATAAGGGTGTTTTAAGGGTATGAAATGTCCGTATTTGCTGAGACGGTCCACCACCACTAACACAGCATCATATCCTCTAGACTTGGGTAGTTTGACAATAAAGTCCATGCTGATCTCCTCCCAAATGGCGTTGGGAATGGGTAACGGCTGCAGTAATCCTTGCGGTGATGAGGTCAAATATTTATGTTGTTGACAAACTAGACAGCTGGCAACGAACTCGGTCACGGGTTTCTTCATCCCCATCCAATAAAGAGATTGCGCCACCTTGCGGTACGTTCGGTAGACCCCTGAGTGGCCTCCTGTCTGTGTGGTATGGAATTCGGCTATCAGCTTGGGCACCCAGGCTGAACGGGCTGATAGCACGAGCCTCCCTTTATAATTCAAGCGCTCGTTCTCTAGCGTGAACGAGGGATGGGAGTTGGGGTCTTTCTTTAGATCGTCAATCACTTTCCGTAGCTCCTCATCCGCCTCGACTTCTTCCAAGATTTCCCTGAAATCTTGCCAATACGGACGAGCAATCACCGTTAATTCCTTCTCGTCCCGCAGCTCATCCTCATCCTTGCGTGATAGGGCGTCCGCCACTTTGTTGGTTACCCCTGATTTGTACACAATCTCAAAGTCGTATCCCAGGAGCTTTGCAAGCCAATTCTGCTGATTCTGAGTGGTGATGTGTTGCTCCAAGAGGTACTTCAAACTCCTCTGATCAGTGTGAACCACAAACCGTTGCCCCAATAGGTACGGCCTCCAGTGTTGTATGGCTAAAACCAGCGCCATTAATTCTTTCTCATATATTGACTTCCCTAACGACCCCTCCGATAGCGCTTTGCTAAAGAAAGCTATGGGCTGCTTCCCTTGCATGAGTACCGCTCCAATTCCCCTTCCGGATGCGTCACACTCAATGTGAAACGGCTGGTCAAAATCAGGCAGAATCAATACAGGAGCAGTCGTGATTGCCTTCTTCAAACTTAACATGGCTTCCTCTGCTTGTTCCGTCCATGTAAACTGCCCTTTCTTAAGAAGGTCGGTCAAGGGTCGGGCAATCTTCCCATAATCCTTCACGAACCTCCTGTAATAACCCGTCAGCCCCAGAAATCCCCTCAAAGCCTTTACCGTCTTCGGTTTCTCCCACTCCAGCACGGCCCGCACCTTGTCCTCGTCCATCTCTACCCCCTTCTCGGATATCCGATGGCCCAGATAACCTATTTGAGTTCTGCCGAACTCACATTTCTTCCTGTTGGCCACCCATCTATTTGCCACAAGCTCCCTTAGCACCGTCCCCACATGCTCCAAGTGCTCCTCCCAGGTACGGCTATACACCAGTATATCATCAAAGAATACCAGTACGAATTTCCGCAGATAAGGCTGCAACAGTTGGTTCATGGCACTCTGAAAAGTGGCTGGTGCGTTGGTTAGGCCGAACGGCATTACCATGAATTCGTAGTGACCCTGGTGTGTCCGGAAAGCCGTTTTCTCTATGTCGCCTGCTCCCATTCGTATCTGATGATAGCCTGACTTCAAATCCACCTTTGAAAAGTATTTGGCCCCCCTCAATTCGTCCAGCAACTCCTCTATCAAGGGAATAGGGAATTTATCAGGTACAGTGGCTCGGTTTAATGCCCTGTAGTCCACACAAAACCTCCAGCTGCCATCCTTCTTCTTTACCAAAATTACAGGGCTCGAATATGGGCTGTTGCTCGACCTTATAACGCCCACTTTTAGCATTTCCGCCACCTGTTTCTCAATCTCCCCCTTCATCACATGGGGATATCTGTACGGCCTTACATTCACGGGGTCCGTACCTTCTTTTAAGGGAATTTGATGAGCCATTCCCCTATCGGACGGTAGTCCGTTCGGCTCGTGAAATACATCCGCGTAACGTTCCAGGATTCGTCTCATGTCGAACGCCTGCGTCCTTGTCAACTCCGGACCGAACGTTTCTTTTTCCTGAGCGTACGGTCTTTGCTCCTCCTCCTTTTCTGTCTCCCCCAGCTCCCACATTAGCAACCAGACCTCGACTTCCTTCATCTTAAGCAACGCTGCAGGTTCCACCAACCTCCTAGTTAGAGTTGGATCTCCCTTAATGGTCATCTTGCGCCCTGCTTGCACGTACGCCATAGTTAGCTTCCCCCAATTTATGATTACCTCGCCCAGCTTGGCCAACCATTCTACCCCTAGTATCACATCCACTCCGCCCAACTCGAACAGGTGAAATCGTTCGTTGATCACAATCTCTCCCATGTGAATCGTTACTGCCTCACAGCACCCCCTCGTCTCCTTCCTCTGTCCATCCCCCAAACTCACCCTATAGGGTGGTGTATCTACTACGGGTAATGTTAGGTCTTCTACCAATTCCCTGCTTATGAAATTGTGGCTGGCGCCACTGTCAATTAGAATCAGAACCTGCTTCGTCCCTATCCGTCCATGCAGCTTCATCGTTCTGGGCTGGGTGAGCCCTCCTGCCGAGAGAGCAGATAGCTCCATTTGTTCGAGTTCAACCTCCACCTCTTCTTCCCTTCCTGGCTCCTCGTCTTCTGCCAATATCAGCATCCGAAGTCCCTTTTCTGGGCAGCGATGCCCTGGACCGAACGGTCCTCCACACCGGAAACACCTCCCTTCCTCCCTACGTTTGACGTATTCCGCGTACGGTAAATCCCGTACGTTCCTGCCTTGAGCGTTAGAGAATGTACGTTCGCCTTCTCTCCTTGGCCCTCCTTCCTTTTCAACGGCGCCCGGTCGGTTCTGATTGTGGCGGCTAGGATCCACCCTGGCCACTGAACCGCTCGGTTTTCCCCACGTTTGCCCCTTGCTGATGATTCCTCCACTCGCCCTTGCTCCAGCTTGGAACGCCTCCACGTCCCTTGCTAGTCTCATGACATCCATAAACTCCTTTGGGTCAAGCAACCTGAGTTGGTTACGAATCCCCTCCTGTAAACTTGCCATGAAATACCCCATCAACTGTGCCTCGGGTATTTTTTCTGCTTGGCTCACCAACACCTCGAATTCTTGGATATAGTCTCCCACGGACCCTGATTGTTTACAAGATGCCAGTCTCTCGAAGACCGTTCCTCGATTTCTGCCTCCAAACTGAACCACCAACGCCTCTTTTAATCCGGCCCATGATCGGTTCCTGGCTTTCTCCCTCCAAAACCGGAACCAGTGTCCTGCTATCCCTTCTATGCTGATGTATGCCAGGCGCAACTTTTCGTCCTCTGGTACCCCTTGTAGTTCGAAAAATTTATCCGCCCTATAAATCCAGTTCATAGGCTCGCTGCCTTCGAACACGGGTAACTCGACCTTCCTCCTCCAATATGGCTGCTCCTCTCGGCGTCCACCCTCTAAGCCGCCGCCATCCCTCTCATCCTCGTCATTCCTTCTTCCATTGACTGATCCCTGACTACTATCAAGGTGCCCATCATCCCGTCGACCTCGCTCCCCTAGCACCCTCACCAGTTCCTGGACTGCCGATTCCAGTCCGCCCATGGAGATTTCTAGGGTCTCCATTCTTCCTTCCACAGCATTCAGCCTTCCCTCCATGACGCTTTCCTCCCTTCAATAGGATCCGGCAGGTCGGACCAATTGTTACGTGCCTGACCACGTAACTTGCCTCTCACGGTGAACGAACGTACTTAACTGAATAAAATTCTTTATAATGGCAACTGTGATAATCACCAAACACAACCAATGACTGGGAGCAGGGTCTCCTTCAGTCACACGAGAGCATAACCTCTCTTACAGTACTCAAATAATCAAAACATACCCCCTAAGCTCTAGGGGCCTCCCTTATTAATATCATCATTCCTTCCAGAAAAGGTAAGGAATAATAGTAATTGCCCATTTATTATAATTATCTGGAAAGAATCACTCTATCCTTATTTATTGTATTTATTACTGTAATATTCTGCTGATCGTCCCTTGAATTCCCGCCTGATCTTCCGCTTGCCATTTAGACGTACGCTGTCGTTTCCCTTTGTTAAGGACGCTCGTCCTTATTTAGGACGCTCGTCCTCGCCCCTCGTTGCCTCGCCTTGCTCAGGACGTTCGTCCATGTTCTGCTCTTTCATGACGCTCGTCCTTTCTCTTCGTTGCCCCGTTCGTTCGGCCTCCTCTCGCTGAGGACGTTCGTCCTCGCCCCTCGTTATCTCCTGCTCAGAACGCTCGCCCGCTACCGTACGGTTCCCCTCTTGCCCAGGACGCTCGTCCTCCCCCGTGCCTTCTTGCTCAGGACGCTCGTCCTCTCCCCTCTCCCTCCTAGGACGCTCGTCCTCCCCCGTGCCTTCTTGCTCAGGACGCTCGTCCTCTCCGCGCTCGTCCTCTCCCCTCTCCCTCCTATATCTTCTTCTCTCATACACTCGCCAGGCCCTAACACTCTTCAATCAATGAATGATGTCACTTTCATATCCTACTGTAACTACAGGATATGTATGACAATCTTATCCTCAAAAATCAAGATGTCACAAGGAAACAAATTCCACTACAACTTGATGGAGAATTCACAATTTTCTCTAATACAGAACGAAGAAACCATCCAACCATATTTAAGGTAACTAACACATAGCAGTAAAACATATTCATGCATCTAACCAAATGGGATATATATGCTTTAAAATTCTCATGATACATGCTGTAAAATATATAATTATAACTCTACAAATCCAAATAGCTAAACATACATGGTAGACTTTACTAAAATAAAAAAAAATGATTTTCTATTATATACAAATAAGAAAAATATTTTAATATATACCGTTGCTTTCTAGAAATCATTCATATATGTCTAGAAAATGTGAATGGAGGTGGATTTATATATTTGTAATCATGTTTACAGGGTAATCAAGGCAAGCAATACGCACAGAAGACTCCAATCACTAAACATCAAAGAATTTTAATTAGCCACAATTTTCAAATTAAAAGGAAAAGAATAACATCTAGGCAGTAGATGTAATAAACATATTTCCTCAGGAAAAAGTATAATTAATTAACCATAACATTAAAGCAACAATAACATAAAAAATACCTCTCTGAGTTGTAAGAGCTGTTCCCTGGTAGCACACGCTCATGACCACCTTCTAACTGTAAATTGAAGTGGCAAAAAGAAACTAAAATGCAAAAATGTTTGCCTCAGACCCTCAAGAGAACTTGTTTAATCGATGCAAAACCGTGTAGGAACCAAGGAACCCTAGAATGGACCGATTGATCGGTGGAAAAGGGGTTTTAAACGGTGGAAAGAGATTATAATTGGTAGAATGATATTATAATCGGTGGAAGATGAGGAAATGAGGAAATGCGGGAGAAACTTGAAAGTGAGGAAGATGCTCTATGATGGTGAAGGATGAGCTCTCAAGCCACTGAAAGTGAGGAAAACGACGCTGAGAAATGCTCTCTGATGTGCGAAAGAGAAAAAGACGACGCTGAGAAATGTTGCTTTACCTAAACGTGAACAACTTCAAACGCGAAAAAGAAGATGAGAAACACACAGTGAATGAGAAACACGAGCAACTTCAAACGGGAAAAAGAGCTTTACCCAACCACCTCAACATGACTGAACGGACAACAATGATAATCAAAATGAAGTTTTGCACAAAAAAGAAAGTATTTCGGGAAAAACAAACGGAATATGTAAAATAATCTATACCTGATATAATATTTAACCGGTGTAAATCAATAATTTATACCTCCTCTAATATTAACAGCTATAAAAAAACTTTTTATATCTATTTTTATTGTAACCGGTATAAAAAAGTTTCTTATATTTATAAAATTGCCATTGTGCCACTTTGTATAACTGCTGAATTTTGACACGTATAAAACATAGTTATAAAAAATATATTTTTCACTAGTGAGAGGTGTTTTGTGACAGTTAAACTGTATATTAACACATTTTATTGACACTATTTCAACATACACAATGGAATAATTATATATGGTAATATATACATATGTGTGTATTTGTTGTTATATATCACATACTTATATTTTTCTAATATATTTTTTTTCTTTTTTCTTGAAAAATTTATAAAAATCATGTTATAAAAGTATTGGTGAGGTTTGTGTGTAAAATATTCATTGAACAAGAGGTTTTTTTTATGATGTAGTGGGTGAAAGTTGGGTGGAGAATTTGAAGGGAATATATAACCATATCCCTCCTTTTGGTTGTTTATTGAAGAAGAATGAGTGAATGAAGTCCAGCTCTTGCGCAACACTTTGATAATGAAAACGAAAGTGAAAAGAATCTGAAAAAGAAAACTAGAAAACACGGTTCTTTCATGTGAACGCAGACTCTAAAAAAGAAAGAACACAGATAAAGGAAAATTTAAGGCATCTTCATATGTCACTTAGAAATAAAGGTACCTTATAACAGCTGCATGTTCAGGAATATTTCTTACAAATACTTATACTTTTAAATTTTATTCAAAGTGAGTTTAAAACTCTTAACTAAATAGAGATACGAAAGTAAAATTTAATATAAAAATAAAAACTCATTCATCCATTATATTATATTTTTTGATTAAAAATAATATCAATATATTATGTAATTAAATTTAAATTTTATTGATATTGTATCTATCTTGTAAACTTTCCTCATAAATCTAACACATACTTCTTATAAAAACTAAATACTCATCCATTTTAAATTCTAAACATTATAAGAAACATAATTGGTTTATATGTTAATAAAATAATTATTACATTTATTATTTTTATTTTACAACAATATATATTGAATTAATTACATACTACATGAAAGATATTAAAGTAATTATTAATGTGAAAAATAAAAATTAATTCAACTTCAACTTTGTAATCCATTTTACTTGATATCCCTATAACCTATTCTTTGACTTGATATCCCTATAACCTATTCTTTGACTTGATATCCCTAAATATCCCCAATCTTGTGTTTCATCTGAGGAATTAACTAACCATGCAGATTTATATTTGTAACGAATTTTTATTTTCCTAATTTTTTAAACATGTGTTTTAGTAATTTACTTACAAAATCGTTAATTTTTATAGCGTTTTCTAAAATTATAATATTTAAAAATATAGAATTTATTTCCAAACACTTACGGTTTTAATTAACTATATTTAATTGGTTTTATATGTTTTTTGTCCATAACTATAAACGACACAGAAATTTAAATGGTTTTGACTTTCTTTGCACTTTAATTTTAAAGATCTTGTTGGCGTCTAGTTAACTGTTGGTGTAGTAAAGTAGTGATTGAAGAATCAATAATCCATTAGAAATCATGAGTATTAATAACAGTTTTAATAAAAATATATTAATTTTACACAGTATTTATTTGTTATACTGTTTTTTAATTAAAATTTGTTATAAACAACTTCTCAATTAATCGCATTTAAAACACATTAAAGTTTAATCTTTATATAAAAATTCAAATTAACTAATGGTTTTGGTTTTCAATGAAACGTAATTTTTTCCCTTAATTATTTGTCTTAAATAAATTATATAAATATTTTTATTTATAATATATAAAAACAACATATTTATTAAAACATTAAAATTGTTTTACTAATTAATACATTTATTATTATTAGTTTTAGTAGACGAAAAAACTTTAAATTGGACTCAGTTTAACTATGTATAGTAACACAGTTAAAATATTAACTAAAAAATTGATGATAAGAATATATATATATATATATATATATATATATATATATATATATATATATATATATATATTATAAATGATGTTATAGAAATGCATTAACATAATAGCTAACATACATTAATAAATTTTTCAGTAAAAAATCAATCAAATTTCTCAACCATTATCCTTATTAAAACTATTAAACATATTTTAACATATACAATAAAACACTTCTAGATTACTAACAAGTCGTTCATTTAGTTAATATTGAATTAAAAAAAAGGTTTCCAAAGCAAAAATCTAGAAAGAGAGATTTCAATCAAATAAAATAGTTACTTAGATACCTAACAAAAATTAATTATATATATACTATATATCAATAGCATGATAAAAAAAATGTTTCATGAGGACCAACCTTGTGAGTTTATTATTAGTAAAATTTAATAAAAAAATTGAAGTTATTGAATAACATACAAACAAACCAATTTTTCTTATATTTGTGTCAAATTTTGAAGTCACACAATTGCAAGCAACAACATCAATAACATATATAATAGTATGATTGAAGAATCTGAAAGAGGACCAGTCCAGAAGGAAAGTGCAATTTTACGTGTAATCTTTGGCCAGCAAAACATGGGCAGTGCCAGCCAAAACCCTTGTCGTTGAAGCATCGTCCAAGACACTAACATCATATTTCTTTGTTTTCTACGCATATAAAAGGCACTTCACACACCCTCTCTCCACAAACACACACTAAACAAAAACGACCAAACCAAAGAAAATTTCAGACCCTTTTGGTTGATACTTACAATCATTTGATGGAGAAGAAGGGTACAAGCTGGTCGTTTAAGAAGCTGAGCAAGGAGTTGTGCCCACGAAGGTTGTCGTCGTCGTTTCGAGGAAAACGACTCCACATACACACCACCATCGTGGACAACATCGTTTACAAGATTGTCTCTGTCGTGGAAGGGGTTGTGATTGTTTCCACGCTTTGTGTTTTCTACCTTTGCTGTGGTTGCCACCTTTGAGTTCCTATCATGTTCATTAGATCATATTCAAAAATTCGTTTGTTCCTTCATTTTTTTCAAGGCTAGTTTAGTTCATTGGCATGAGTTTATGTGTTGTTAATTTGATCGATACATAGAATAAATTAGTCACGTATTCCGATCAGTTTAAATAATATACTGTAATGTTAATTATTACATTCGTCGTATTGTTCAATTCAAAATTTCATTTCGATTTTATCATTAAAACACGTCTCAGAAAGTTATAAAAAAAAATAGAAGTCCCATCAAGATTTAAGAAGGACGGGATTTGTTTTTAAAACTCTGTTTTGTTATTCTTAAGTCTCATGTTTAATTTGCTTTTGAAGTTCGAACTTTCATTAGAATTTATCGTGATGTAAATAAGAAAAGTTATATTTAAATTGTTTTATTATGTTAAAGATTATTGAATAAAGGAATACGATGCGATAAATAAAATGCTTAATTTATTGTTTAGATATGCAGCTTTAGAGGTATACAATAGTTCGTTGGTTAGAGTTGTTTTATGTTCATCTTATCATTTGAAGTTTTTATGATTAATAAACAACTAATATTAATAACTTTTGGGAATGTATAAATAGATGATAATCTGGTTATTAAAACACCATAAATATATTCATAGTTTATAGTTTAAGAAATGTAGTAAATAATTACATCTATTGTAAAACCTAAAATAAAGTAATAGTGTAGGACAAATTTCTCTAACTACATATTTTTAATTGATAATTTCAAGAGTCAAAATAAAGAATCAAATATGCCATAAATTTGCTCTCAAAATTTTAATATATGATCAAATGGTGAATGAAAAGATAATCCCAATTTAATTGAGACGACTTGATAAATATGTCAAAAAAAATTCTCTCATCTCTTTCTTTTTTATAAACTCAAATTAACCGCATTATGTTCATTCAAAATGAAAATTTTCCTTCAAATATAGTATAAACCTTTGGTATCAATCCTGGGAAAAGATAATATGAAGATGCAAATACTCGTACACCACTTGGACTGCTTTATAAAATTAAAATCTTAAAACTACTATATATGCAATGCATATATCTAAAACTAGAAACTACACCTAAAAATCTATAAAATGCTACAAATGAATAGAACATGAACTAAACATCTAATATAACTAGAATATTAATATAAAAGTGAATGGAAACTGTAAAAATCGAAATTCAAACAAAAACAAAAACAAAATCAATAAATTATGTAGAAATAGTGAAAATGCATGTGAGAAGTGTAAGACGTGGTTAGATATTTTTTTTCTAGTGTTGATGTAATGGATGGATCGGAGATGTTAAATATTTTGTCTTAACCTCAATTAAACATAGGAACTGGAACGAGGTGAAATGATTGAGTGTACACGAAAATCACAATTTGAAAACCTAGATTACGTACATGAAGAACGATAACTAACAATTTTACCTACCATTTCATGATTTTGTGTTTTTTTTTAATTGATGATACAAAATTCTTTGAAATGAATTAACTACCTATGTTGTTGTTTTTCAGATTTTCCAGTAAAACACAAAAATCAAAGAACAAAACATGTCTAAACACATTCATCTAATCGAACTAAATCATTTACAACTCATAGAAAATGAAATTCACTCATAAATTGGAAAATCACAAGTGAAAAAAGTTCAACAACAATTAATTATTTTGTTCATACTTAGTTTTGATTCCAATAGCTCTAACATCTCATAATCTCACACTTGATAATTCATAATTGATATATTGTAACATTACATTTAATGTAACATCTCATAATCTCATACTTGATAATTCATAGTTAATATATTGTAACATTACACCACCATTCACAATGAATATAAATGATTTCATACATGACATATATATATATATATATATATATATATATATATATATATATATATATATATATATATATATTTTAAACTCATATTTCAACTACAAAGTCATAAATATAACTCGAACTCTTCTAATTTATTCTTCTATCTCTTTCTTCATTGACACTGAATCGGACGACATTCCTTCATCTGCTCCCGTATAACGAATTATACAATCATCGCACAAACACAAACACAAACAAGTAGGGTGAGCTAACATACAACAAATCATTTATAAAATATGCATAATAACTTTGATACACTCAACAAACATCATATAATAATTATGTCAGACACCCTCATACCATCATACAACAATCGCACCATAAACACTCATCCCATCATACAACAATCCCTAATAGACAACCATCTTATCATACCACATACACTCATCCCCTCGTACCACAATCCCCAATAGACACTCATCCTATCATACCACATACACTCATCCCCTCGTACCACAATCCCCAATAGACACTCATCCGGATGATACATTGATGAGCGGTCATGGGAGGTTATGCACTTGTGTTGACCTCTACTCCTCCTTAAAAATACACTTTCAAAATACTCCATACCATCCACAAGGTTAGTTCTCAACATTATGTCCAAAATCGGCACATAGACCACGACCTCCTGCTCCTCTCACCACATTGACCAGGGCTGCTCTATGATTAGGGATGTACCAACTCCGGTTTTTTAAGATTCCTTTATCCTACCATTACAAATATAACCTTAATATAAATGTTCTGGGGAACTAAGAAGTAGAATCTGGCATAGCCGGTTAGACATCTTCTTATCCTTCCAAAAAGATGAATCCATCACATGTTTTATATCAATTGAGTACATTGCATAATAGTTTAATAGTACTTAATCTGTTTAATAAGATTTAAGTTAAAAACCTATCGAGTATACTTCTAGGAAGGAGAGGTGTGTCAAAATGGACAACTTAAGTACCAAGTCTTTCCTTAGCCAAAATGTTCCTTAATTAGTTTTTAACAAATTTCTTATTTACAGATTCAAAACAACAACATATAATATTAACACAGAAATTCAATATAGAAATATATACAACAAGCACATATGTTTTTCATTAACAATATTCATACAAAATTTCAAGATATGAATAGTAATAAAACAATACTAAATCATAATATAAAAGCTTAGAAAGGTTAGTTCCCCCTACCTCTATTCCAGACTTGCACCGAAAGTCTCTTGCCCACTTCTTATTTCCAATTCCCTTTATTTAGTTATTTATTTATTATTTTATTTTATTACTTTTGTAATTAATTAATTTTTTTTATAAAAATGTATTTTTGGATAAATGTGTTTTACTAGATTTGAACCCATGTCTCAAGTGTTACAAGGTGTTTACCATCCGAGCTACTATAAATTTTTGTTTAACTTATCACGTTTTGTTTATATAAGCTTATTAATTATATTTTCCATTCACAGAAATTTATTACTACTAGTAATAAAATTGTTATTATTAAGGTAAATATTTTTCATAGGTCTTACATTCTCCCCAACAACAAAAATTTTCGACCTCAAAAATTCTACACTTCAAGAAAATAGTTGAGGGTATAATTGCTTCATTTCTTCTTCTAGTTCCCATGTAGAGTCACTTGTTCTCTTATCCCAAACCACCATGACTAAATTGATAATCTTTCCTCTAAGTTCCTTTGTTTTAGTGTATCTTATACAAGCAGGTTGTACTTCCACTAAGAGATTCTCTCGAATTTGAATCTCCTCTATTTCTAAAATGTGAGAAGGATCAGGTACATACTTTCTTAGTTGGGAAACATGAAAAACTGAATGGAGATTGGCCAACTGAGGGTGTAACGCAATCTCGTAAGCGACTAGCCCAATTCGTCTAAAAATTTGGTATGGACCAATGAACATAGGAGAAAGTTTCCTCAAGCAAAGGGCTCTTCCCACATCCGTGGTTGAAGTAACTCGTAGGAAGACATGATTCCCAACCGCAAACTCTAACGGCCTCCTCCTTTGATCTGCATATGACTTTTGTCTACTCTGAGAAGCCTTCATTCTTTCCTGTATCAATTTTACTTTGTTAGTGTTTTGTTGTATTAGCTCAGGTCCTATTAAAATGGATTCACCATCCTGATACCAGCACAACGAAGTTCGACATCGTCTGCCATACAGAGCCTCGTAAGGTGCCATACGTATGCTTGCTTGGAAACTATTGTTATATGTAAATTCCACAAGAGGAAGTATTTCATCCCAACTACCCAGATGATTTAATACACAGGTTCTCAATAGGTCTTCTAATGACTGGATAGTTCTTTCAGATTGTCCATCAGTTTGAGGATACTACGCAGAACTCATTCGTAATTTGCTGCCCAAAGCTTCTTGTAGGGTTTGTCATAATCTAGAAGTAAATCTTGGGTCTCTATCTGACACAATGCTAGAAGATACATTGTGCAATCTCACTATTTCTTTTATGTACAATTGTGTCAGCTTAGTCATTGACATTCTCAGATTCATTGCTAAGAAGTGAGCACTTTTTGTCAATTGATCAATGATGACCCAGATGGCATCATTACCTCTCATTGTTTGTGGTAAATGGGTAACAAAATCCATAACAATGCTATCTCATTTCCACTCTGGTATGTCTAATTGTTGTAGCATTCCTCCAGGTCTCTGGTGTTCCACTTTTTCCTTCTGACAAGTTAAACAAGCCGCTACAAACTACACTACTTCCTTCTTCATTCAAGGCCACCAAAAGAACTCCTTAAGATCTAGATGATTATTAGAGTATCAGGATAACCTCCAACAATAGGACCCTGAACATCAACATATACACTAATACCATGTCATTACAAAATCTCTCCACGAGACTCATATCATGCTCATATTCCTCAACTCATTCTATACCATTACAAAATCTCCCCATAATACTCATATCATGTTCAGATGCATAAATTCAATCCAATATAATAAAATAGGTTTAATACCCTATTTTGTCTCAGTTTCGCTTGAAAATGTCAAATTAGTCCATCCTTTAAAAAATGCGTCAATTACGTCCTCACTTAATAAAATTTGCATCAATGAAATCGCTTCCGTTAAATCCGTACAAACAGTGTTAATTAATACGAAACTGGGGACAAAATAGGGTATTAAGCCTAATAAAATACAATCATCACAGAAATCATACCAATTGAATATATCACAAAATAAATTAACAATAATAAAATATCACTATAAATTAACAATTTTATAAGATGAATCCATCACATGTTTTATATCAATTGAGTAGAGGTGTGTCAAAATGAACAACTTAAGTACCAAGTCTTTTGTCCACTTCTTATTTCCAATTCCCTTTATTTATTTATTTATTATTTATTTTATTATATTATTTTTTAATTAATTAATTTGTTTTATAAAATGTATTTTTGGATAAACGTATTTTACTAGATTTGAACCCATGTCTCAAGTGTTACAAGGTGTTTACCATCTGAGCTGCTGTAAATTTTTGTTTAACTTATCACGTTTTACCTATATAAGCTTATTAATTATATTTTTCATTCACAAAGAAATTTATTACTACTAGTAATAAAATTGTTACTATTAAGGTAAATATTTTTCATAGGTCTTACAATAGCCACATTTACAATTGAAACAATGGTGTATTTCGGCCTTTTGGACACACTAAGTTATAAGCATGAATCCAAAATAAAAACCTAGTAGAATATGGAAGCAAAACTGATCATGATCACAATTTCAAGATGAACTTGAACCAAAATGGGAAAACACACGCAAACTCAACATGAACATGTAGAAAAATAAAAATGAACAAATTTCTAACATTTGTCTTATTAACAATGTGATTATAATATTGTCTTCTATATATTAATGAATAAAACCACACACATGTTGGTGCTTAAAATATCATTCTTCATCATCCATATAATTTTGCTTTTGCATAGCAAAGATGAGAAAAAACAATTTATTCATGTCATTCCTTAAATGATAATTTGTATAATTTAAAACAACCATCTTTGTAATTACCTCGGTAAGATTTGGAAAAATAAGGGTTTTAAAAATAAAGTAGTTTTGAGACTTTGGGTTTTTGTTTGAAAATTAGTGTTCTTGAGTGTATATTTTTGTTAGAACATAATTATGTTATTTCTTTATTTTTATACTTTTTTCTATTGGCAAAAGAGTCTTTTAACTTTATTTAATTGGTGTAGAAATTAATTAAGGTGTAGTTTGGAGTTTAGAAACCATAGAAACACTAAATTAAAGAGAGAAAATAGAGGAAGAGAGGAGATTAACGTTTTGGAAGAAGAAGAGAGCAACGAGAACTCTTAGCGTAAAGGAAGATTGATGGTGTTTTAGGTGTGTAGATAAATGTAGGGAGGTTCAACATACACACATATACACATAGATATCTCCACAGTGATAAGATATTGTCCGCTTTGGGCCAAGTCCTCATGGATTTGCTTTTGGTACCATTCCAAAAGGCCTCTTATCAATGGAGGTATATTATGTGTATATAAACTCATGTTCATCTCTTATTTTATCCGATGTGGGACTTTGTTTGTACCCAACATCCTCCCCTCAAACAAAGGACCACCTCCCCTACAACGGAAGTCTTTTTCTTATCCTTGAGTACACCATGGTCAACTCTCTCTCTTTCACAATCCATGGTCAAACACTGAGCATCTCTTGCTCTCCACCTCTCATGATTCACTTCCAGGCTATCTGCCGGCCACCTGCCAAGGCTTCACTTGATCATGGAGGGACGTACTCAACTGAGCCCGGTCACCAGACCTGAACCATGGGCTCTGATACCATTTGTAGGGAGGTTCAACACACACACATACACATAGATATCTTCACAGTGATAAGATATTGTCCGCTTTGGGCCAAGCCCTCACGAATTTGCTTTTGGTACCACTCCAAAAGGCCTCTTATCAATGGAGGTATATTATGTGTATATAAACTCATGTTCATCTCTTATTTTATCCGATGTGGGACTTTGTTTGCACCCAACATTGTAGTGTGTTTTTAGTCCCACAATACTTAGTATTGTGAGATGATGTTCTTCACTTTGCTATATAAGAAAGCTTATGTAAGGTTTACAAATGCACCATAACAAATACTTCTTAGTGTTGTTTATTTCTCTCTTCTCTCCTTTATTACCCTTGTTCTCAAAAATTGGTATCAGAGCTAATTTCTTAGTATGCTCTGTGGTTGCAACAACGTTTGATCTTCCACATCAAAAAAGATTTGGTCAGAGTAAATTTTCTTAGTATGCTCTGTGGCTGCAGCTGCGTTTGATCTTCCATATCAGAAACGATTTTTTCTCTTATTCTTGGGATCTCAGTTTAGAGAACTAGTAGGGGATTTTCTTCATAAGCAGTAGGAGCAATGGCAAAGGACGAAGGCAAGATGAAGATTGAAAAGTTCAATGGTGCAGACTTCAGCTTTTGGAAGATGCAAATAGAGGACTACCTGTATCAGAAAGGCATGCAAGAACCTCTCACAGGAAGAAAACCAGAAGCTATGAAGGAGGATGAATGGAGCTTTCTAGACAGGAAAGCTCTCGGAGCTATCCGTTTGATGTTATCTCGTAATGTTGCTTTCAACATTGCAAAAGAAAAGACTATAGTTAGTCTTATGGCGGCCCTTTCCAGCATGTATGAAAAGCCGTCGACCGCAAACAAAGTTCACTTGATGAGGCGGTTGTTCAACCTACGGATCATAGAAGGCACATCAACAACACAACATATAAACGAACTCAACACAATTACAATCCAGTTGAGTTTAGTTGGAATCAATTTTGATGAAGAAGTACGAGCTCTAATACTTCTTTCTTCCCTACCAGAAAGTTGGAATGCTACTGTCACAACTGTGAGTAGCTCCTCAAGAAGCAATAAGTTAAAGTTTGATGATGTTCGTGACTTAGTCCTCAGTGAAGAAGTCTGCCGGATAGAGACAAGTGAATCAACAACCTCTTCAGTATTGCATACAGAGTCAAGAGGTAGAAGTTCAACCAGAGGAATCGGACGCGACAAATCAAAGGAGAGGTAGTCCAAATCCAGAAATCATCAAAGCTCTAACAAATCGAAAACTATCGAATGTTGGAATTGTAGGAAGACTGGTCACTACAAAAATCAATGCAGGAGTGCCTCGAAGAAACAAGAGGTGAAAGATGAAGCAAACGTTGCTGCGACCTCAGGAGGAGATGATGCGCTGATATGTTCGTTGGAAAACAAGGAAGAGTCTTGGGTGTTAGACTCTGGAGCATCCTTCCATGCATCCTCACAGAAAGAACTATTTGAGAATTATGCTCCTTGAAACCTTGGTAATGAGCAGTGTGAGATTGTAGGTAAAGGTGTAGTAAAGATTAAGTTAAATGGGTCTATATGGGAATTGAAAAATGTCAGACATATTCTCGACCTGACGAGAACTTAATCTCAGTGGGCCAGCTACAATGAAGGCTACACGACAATCTTTCACGGTGATGATTGGAAGATTTCAAAGGGTGCAATGATAATTGCTCGAGGAAAAAAGAGTGGTACTCTTTACAAGACAGCATGAGCATGTCATTTGATTGCAGTTGCAGCAAATGAAAATCAAAATTTATGGCACCAAAGACTTGGGCATATGAGTGAGAAAGGGATAAAGGTCATGCACTCAAAAGGAAATTTACCAGGTCTTCAGTCAGTAGAAATTGACATGTGTGAAGACTGTATACTTGGAAAGCAGAAGAGAGTAAGCTTTCAGACAAGTAGAAGAACCCCAAAGAAAGAGAAGCTTGAGCTTATCCACTCTGATGTTTGGGGACCAACGACTGTCCCATCCGTTGGTGGGAAGAATTACTTCATGACTTTTATTAATGATCACTCTAGAAAGGTATGGGTTTACTTTCTGAAACACAAGTCTGAAGTATTTGAAGCTTTCAAGATTTGGAAAGCTATGATGGAGAATAAGACAAGATTGAAGATTAAGAAGCTCAGATCCGACAATGCTGGTGAGTATGTAGACACTAGATTCAAGAAGTTTTGCTATGAGCATGGAATCAGAATGGAGAGAACTGTGCCAGGTACACCTCAACACAATGGTGTAGCTGAGCGTATGAATCGAACGTTGATTAAAAGAGCCAGAATCATGCGTGTACAGTCAGGCTTACCAAAATAGTTTTGAGCAGAAGCAGTCAACACAACATCTTACTTGATCTACCGAAGTCCATCGGTACCATTGGAGCACAAGATACCAGAAGAGGTATGGAGCGGAAAAGAGGTAAAACTCTCACATCTTAGAGTTTTCGGCTGTGTAGCATATGTGCATATGAGCGATCAAGTTAGAAACAAACTTGATCCAAAATCAAAGAAATGTACTTTTCTTGGTTATGGTGAAGATGAGTTTGGCTATCGCATATGGGATGATGAAAACAAAAAGATGATCCACAGCAGAGATGTAATCTTCAATGAAAAAGTGATGTACAAGGACATGTATAATACTGGCACCAGAAACTCAGAAACGAGTGGACCAGTTTATGCAGAGGTGGAAGATATCCTAGAAAGTCCTATATTGAGGAATCCTCAGCCAGAGGAATCAAATGAAGAAAACAATGAGCAATCATAACCTCCTACTCCAACTCTTGTATTGAGAAGATCCTCTCGGCCCCATGTGCCTAACAGGAGATACATAGACTATATGTTACTAACTGATGGAGGGGAGCTTGAAGATTATATGGAAGCTTGTCAAACCACGGATGCCGACAAGTGGTAGCTTGCTATGGAAGACGAGATAAAGTCTTTGATCTCAAATCAGACATGGGAACTAGTTGAGTTACCTATGGGAAAGAAAGCACTTTACAACAAATAGGTGTATCGGGGGAAGGAAAACCATGATGGTTCCAACTGATACAACGCCCGACTGGTTGTCAAAGGATTTCAGCAGAAAGAAGGAGTTGACTACACTAAAATCTTTGCTCCAGTTGTCAACCTCAATACTATCAGGATTGTGCTAAGTATTGTGGCTAGTGAGGAGTTCTACCTAGAGCAATTAGATGTGAAGATTGCATTTCTTCATGAAGATCTTGATGAGGAGATTTACATGCCCCAACCTGAAGATTTTTCAGAAGGAAAGAAGAAAAACATGGTGTGCAAATTGAAGAAGAACCTGTATGGCCTAAAACAAGCTCCAAGACAGTGGTATAGAAAGTTTGAAAGCTTCATGCACAAGGAAGGTTTCCAGAAGTGCAATGCTGATCATTGTTGTTTCTTCAAGAGGTACAAGTCCAGCTATGTCATTTTGCTACTTTATGTTGATGACATGTTAGTAGCAGGATCAGATATAACAGACATCAGAAATTTGAAAATGCATTTGTCAAAAGAATTTGACATGAAGCGCTTAGGCCCAGTGATACGCTGTCGTTAAGGCTATCAAATTAATGCTACTTTTCAAGACAACTTCAGTATTGCCAAGTAGTACTTAAGAAAGTAGATAGGGTTAACGTAACCCTGAGTCGTCTCCTAACAAACACGAAATTGCTTTCGAATATCTGACTCTTATGAATGTTATGCAATGCTTATGAATAAAAGTAATGGTTGAAGAGTTTTTAAAGAATAAATAAGAAGCTTAAAAACAATTATGATGAAATAGGCTAATTCCACTGCTTTTCCAAGATAGATTCATCATCGGTTATTCACAGATAATTGTTCAATTGATTATTATTTAAGTTTCAGATTAATTAAAGTACATTCTTAATTAATTTGAGGGCGATCATGCACTTAACCAAAGTAAATTCTCAATCAAATGCAAAACCTTACTAGATTATTCACAATAAATTCAACCAAAGTACATTCTCAATCAAATTCTATTGTGTTTAATCATGTCTATTCTTAAATCTCCTAACCAAATTAAAAGCTAATCAATCAAAGTAAATTCTCAATTGATTATAGTTGAAATTATTACTAATCAATCAAAGTACATTTTCAATTGATAGTAAAAACCATTTAATCATATGAAAGTTCCTAAATTAAATCAAAGTAGATTCTCAATTAAACCTAGAAACCCTAGAACTCATATAATCAATATGCATGTAGATTCAAACACATTATGATGCAAAAATCTTTGCTTTTAATTTGATAGAGAGATGAACGACATAGAGAAAGAACAACTTAAATCAATAATCAAAATAAACAATTGCATTAACTCAATCTAACCTTAGCTCTCCATGAGTGGAGTTGAATACAAGATGAAAGAAAAGTGAGAGGAGTATGAGAATGAATGAAGTGAAGTCTCTCTTTTTCTGCCTCCTTTGGGTCTCTTTATATAGGCTTGATTGGGCTTGGACTCTGAATAGTTTGTTGATAAGATATTTTCCGTTGATATATTATATATTTCAAATATTCATTAGATTAAATCAGTTTTAAATAATATTTGATAGATATTAACTCAATTATCTTATATCCTATATCTTCCAAATAACTAAAAGATTTAGATAATGATAAAATTATTTGGAAGATATTATCTTATATCCTATATCTTTTAGATTTTCTGACTTTCCAAAATTGAACAAATACCCTGAAATTTCGTCTATTTGCACTTTAGCCCCTTATGAATTTTCCAAATAAAATCTGATTTTGGGCCTTGAATTGCAATTTGGACCAATAAAACTTATATTCTCAGCTGCACAAATAAACATTAGAACATCCATGAATAATTTATGCGCTAAAACTCACTTTTTACGTCTCTTTATTTTCCAAACCCAACAATTCTAATCATCACAAATTCACTTAAAATAAACCATTTAAGCACAATTATCCCATCAAAAATTTGAATTTTAAAGCATAAATATGTACTCATCACCCAGCAAAGAAGATTCTTGGAATGCAAATCACGAGAGAAAAGCAAAACGGAGTTTTGCAGTTATCTCAGGCAGAGTACATCAACCGTGTTTTGCAGAGATTTAACATGGACAAGGCCAAACTAGTCAGTACTCCTTTGGCCAGTCATTTTCGTCTATCCAAGGATCAGTCTCCTCAGACAAAAGAAGAAGAAGAGATTATGGCTAAGATTCCGTATGCTTCAGCCATTGGAAGTCTGATGTACGCGATGGTATGCACAAGGCCAGACATTGGCTATGTAGTGGGAGTTTTAAGCAGGTTTATGTCAAATCCAGGTAAAGCTCACTGGGAAGCTGTGAAATGGATTTTGCGATATCTACGAGAAACTAAGGAGAAGTGTTTGTGCTTTAGTAAAGGTGAACTAAAAGTACAAGGTTACGTAGATGCAGACTTTGCTGGAGAAATTGATTATCGAAGAAGTACCACTGTCTACATATTTACTGTTGGAACTACAACTGTTAGTTGGATGTCACAAATACAAAAGATCATTGCTTTATCCACTACAGAGGCTGAATATGTAGTAGTAACAGAAGCTAGCAAAGAATTGATATGACTTCAAGGATTGTTGACAAAGTTGGGATTCATCCAGGAAAGGACTGTTTTGCACAGTGATAGTCAAAGTGCAATACATCTGGCTAAGAATTCAACTTTTCACTCCAGAACGAAGCATATTGATCTCCGTTATCACTTCATCAGATCTCTGCTTGAGGATGAAGTACTAACGTTGAGGAAGATACTAGGAAGTAAGAACTCATCGAATATGTTGACAAAGGTTGTCACAACAGAAAAATTGAGGCTTTGTAGTACCTTAATTCCCCTTCAAGAATAACTGATGATGAAGGCAATTACACTATGTGGTAATCAAACTCCAAGTGGGAGAATTGTTAGTTTTTTTGTGTAGTTTGATTAAGTTTTTGTAGTGTGTTTTTAGTCCCACATTGCTTAGTATTGTGAGATGGTGTTCTTTACTTTGCTATATAAGAAAGCTTATGTAAGGTTTACAAATGAACCAAAACAAATACTTCTTAGTATTGTTTATTTCTCTCTTCTTTCCTTTATTACCCTTGTTCCCTACAAATGGTATCAGAGCCCATGGTTCAGGTCCGGTGACCGGGCTCAATTGAGTATGTCCCTCCATGATCAGGTGAAGCCTTGGCAGATGGATGACAGATAGCCTGGAAGTGAATCATGAGAGGTGGAGAGTAAGAGATGCTCAGTGTTTGACCATGGATTGTGAAAGAGAGAGTGTTGACCATGGTGTACTCGAGGATAAGAAAAAGACTTCTGCTATAGGGGAGGTGGTCCTTTGTTTGAGGGGAGGATGTTGGGTACAAACAAAGTCCCACATAGGATAAAATAAGAGATGAACATGAGTTTATATACACATAATATACCTCCATTGATAAGAGGCCTTTTGGAGTGGTACCAAAAGAAAATCCGCGAGGACTTGGCCCAAAGCGAACAATATCTTATCACTGTGGAGATATTTATGTGTATGTGTGTGTGTTGAACCTCCCTACAATAAAGCCTTATGATTAGACAAGGTATGTGGAGCTTACCTTTGTTTGTTTATGGTTGTATGTTATATGTGTTCTTGATTATCTTGATTGGTAATCCTTGTTTTGATACATGTGTTTATGATTATGATCATTTGTGGTTATTGTTGGGTAAGAGTTTATGTATGAACGAGCATATGGTTTATGTAATATTTTTGATGAGTTTTCCCTACGAATGTATTATGTATGTTTTGTTGGGTTATCCCAACAAAGGGTTTGATGCTAATGAATGGATAGACAAATGGTCTATGTGTGAGATGTTAGTGATGACATCAAGGGTTAAAGATTAAGGATCAATGATCGAAGTTCAAAAGGATCAGGGATCGATAATTGAGTAATTCAGTATGATTGAATTGTTTATGTTAGAGGATTAGGAACTTTATTATTATTACTCCTATGCATGAGGTGTTTGATTATGGTTTATATAATCAGAAGGTATGAATCTTGTGTGTTTGATTATGGTTAGTATAATCAAAAGATATGTATCTTGTTGTGTGTTTGATTATGGTTGGTATAATAAAAAAATATGTATCTTGTTGTGTGTTTGGTTATGGTTGATATAATCAGTATGTATGTATTTTGTTATTATGATTGTTTTATCGGTAGCTTACCCATACATGTTAGTGTTTTTGTGTTTGTGAATAAAATTATCGACAATGATCGTATATTGTGTTATACGTGAGCAAATAATGTTACATATGTTTTAGAGACGTGATTGACTCGAGAGAGGAGGAAGAATAATCTTAGGATTCATTTAAAGCTATTTTATTTTACATGTTAAGACAATATAATTAGAGTATTTCGTTTGTTATTTTATTACTCAAAACAATGTAATTGGATAAAGTTTTCTTTAAGTACGTTTCTATGCTATGATAAATTTTGAGTTTTACCAAATTTTAATAACCTATGATATCCTAGAAATCGGGGTGTTATATGATGACAAATAATATTAATAATAATGTCATATATAATATTAGCAATATTAATAATAAAAAATAGAATTATTAAAAAAATTTACTTATTGAATAATATTTAATAAAAAATAAAATTGTTAAACCAATTATTAAGTGTAAGGGGTATAAAGAAAGTGTTTTTTAATTATTAAACTGCCTACTCTTAATATTTAAAAAGTTAATAAACAATAGAAAGGACAAAATAAGAATAATAAATATTTACAAAAGAAAATATCCTCTTCATATATAGTTATATGTTTAGAAATTAAGATGTTTAGTATTTAAATTACTTTATTATTAAATAATATTATCAATATTAATACTGTAATAAATAATATTATCAATATTAATAATAAAAAATAAAATTATTAAAACTTTTGACTTATTACATAATATTTAATAACAAATAAAATTATTAAACCAATTAAGTACATCGAGAGAAATTGTTTTCTAATTTATAGAACTACCTATAGCGGTTAATATTTAAAAAATCAATAAATAATTATAGGCTTAATACCCTATTTTGTCTCCAGTTTCGCTCGAAAATGTCAAATTAGTTCATCCTTTAAAAAATGCGTCAATTACGTCCTCACTTATTAAAATTTGGATCAATGAAATCCCTTCCGTTAAATCCGTACAAACGACGTTAATTAAAGAAAGAGAAAAATAATTAACGCCGTTAGTACGAATTTAACGGAAGGGATTTCATTGATGCAAATTTTATTAAGTAAGGACGTAATTGACGCATTTTTCAAAGGATGGACTAATTTGACATTTTCAAACAAAACTGGGGACAAAATAGGGTATTAAACCATAATTATATTAGAAAAGGTAATATAAGAATAATAAATGTATATACAAAATAGAGTAGCCTTTTTATATATATAGTTATAGATGTAAGTATGTCATGTTTTTTATTTAGATATATATATATATATATATAAAAGTTAAGAATGTATAAATCTGCATTTTGTTTTAGTTTTCAGCATCATACAATTATGTCATTATATCTTTTTAAAATTAGTTGGTGGTGATTCTATTCCATGTAAGATTTATGATGGCTTTGTCAAATCAATTGATGATTAGTATGTTCTTAGTTTATGAAAGAAGAAATTGACTGTAAATTGGTTAGATGAATAAGTAGAATAAAGTTTAAAAAGTTACCCTTATAATAAAGAAAGAGAATATATTTCCTATGTTAAGTATTTCTTTGAAGGAATAATGTCTATATATTCCATTCTTTAAGTCATATGAAGTATTATGCATTTGGCTGAGTTTGATCTATCTTGTAAGGAATAAGATCGAGATCATGCATGTTAACCAACGGTGGAGTTTGAAGTTGACAGTTGAAATAGGAAAACATGGAATCATGTGGAATAATTGACATAGTGAAGGATGAGTCACTAAATATATAGTGGTAAGAAGATCAAGAAAGGAAAATAAAATGTTTGGCTAGAAAAAGGAGTTTGAAGTTGAAACTTCAAATAAGGAAATTTTGCATTTTATAGATGGAGTGAAGTGTTGCCTATACATCATAAAAATGCTTGGAAATAGCTTCCACATGCTTGTTGAAGCATGCAGGAAACGTAATGTCAACATTCATAAGTTGAAATAATCCCCTGCAATTGTCTCACTTTTTCAGATGAAGCCTCCATTAGAAACATTGAAGTTAGCAGAAAACCAACAGGATTATCTAATATGGGAGAAATAACCAGATCATGAAATCTGGGAGATGTCATATCAATCAGATTAAGAAATTTGGTGGATGCTTTTGGGATGTTTAGCTCTATCCGAAAAAGTGAATTTCAAAATCCAGTTAACTTTTCCAGACTCTGGTGCACCGGATTCTCAAATTCAGTAATTACATTCTTAAAAGAAATTTCAAGGAAGGTGAAGTGAAGAAGAATACAGTTTTATTTATTTATTTAATATATAATAAGGAAAGGACAAAATGGACATCAAAAGAAATTTGGA
This sequence comes from Vigna nakashimae, assembly GCA_034642375.1. Lineage (NCBI taxonomy): Eukaryota > Viridiplantae > Streptophyta > Magnoliopsida > Fabales > Fabaceae > Vigna > Vigna nakashimae. Next base: position 36,807,292 of record CM067762.1, on the reverse strand, counting down.
GGTGCAAGAAGAAAACAATGGAGTGCAGAAGAAGTCCTCAAGTAAGGCATGTATAGGGGAAAAAGAAATCCCAGACATTAAAGGGTCTGTTGCTTTCTGCACCCTATCACATTTCTTCATCCACCCCATTAAAGAAACTACCGGAAAATTTTTTCGTTACAAGGAGAGGAATTGCTGTCCGGAAATTCTGTTTTTCTGAAATTGTTTTTTATTCCAGAAAAATATTCCAAAAATGTTGGAATGCACGAAGAAAAACGATGGGTGCATGAAGTAATCCCGACATTAAATCAGAACTATTTTACCAATCCTACCTAGTGACACCAACAAACTACTTTTAATTCGTACACAGCGCGAAGTATAAGATTAGAGATGGTAAAGAAAATATGTGTTCTCGGATGTCTGTGATAAAATTCGTTAGTTATTATCCATGGGTAATGAATACCGGGTATTTTAATATTCGTTTTTAAACGGGTCGGGGGCAGAGATTATACTATCTGACATGCAGATATTTGTTATCAGAAAAAATAATAATAATAATTTAATTTATATTTTTAAAATTAATTTTTTTTATTACTCTTAAAAATAGAAAATTTTATTACAGTGGTGACCTAATAGAGATATTAGATGTTGAATCGCATAAGAATCCAATTAAAAAATTCTCGCTTAAGGAAGGACTTTCTTCTTCTTCCTTCTGGTTCAGCTCGCATGGGAGGGAGTAGGTTTCATTCCCTCTTTCCCTCTCTCTTGGTTATGATTGGAGTTTTATTCCGATTTGGGATTTGAAATTAGAGTTTTATTTGTTCTCTAATTTTGGAGGTTTCTTTTGTACGTTTTGATTTGTGTTTTTGGAGTTTGTTTTTTTGATTTCTTTCCTCTTTTGCGGTTAGGGTTCGAACGAGTGTTTTGAGTTTTTCTGGATTATAGTTTGTTTACTGATTGAATTTTTGCACGAAAGAGAAGACCCTAGTGGTTATCGCGGTTTGGGGATTTTTTGATTGCTTTTTGTTTTTGGAATCTGGGTTTAGGATTCCTGTTTGCATTCTCCTTGACACTCTTTATCTCTTTGTTTCATACATTAATAGGTATTTGTGAGTTAATTCTCACTACAAAAAAGTAGGGCATTACCGAAGGCCAAAAGCCCTCGAAAAATGCCATAAGCCGTCGATAAAGGGTGTTTACCGAAGGCTTATCGACGGCCAAAAATCCTTCGGTAAATCTCTTGTCGCTAACAATTACCGAGGGCTTTTGCCCTTCGGTAATTACCGAGGGCCAGAAGCCTTCGGTAATTACCGAGGGCCACGAGCCTTCGGTAATTACCGAGGGCCACGAGCCTTCGGTAATTACCGAGGGCCAGAAGCCCTCGGTAATTACCGAAGGGCAAAAGCCCTCGGTAATTACCGAAGGGCAAAAGCCCTCGGTAATGACCTTACGTGGGTATTTACCGAAGGGCAGAAGCCTTCGGTAATGACCTTACGTGGGCATTTACCGAAGGGAAAAAGCCTTCGGTAAATTGCAGGGCAGGTTTCAGAGAAATGGTATTTCTTGTGCAACCCAGGCCTGTATAACAAATTTCAATTACAAACAGACTTGCATAATAGTTTTCAAGCACATATAAACATGCATAATGTGCATCTCAAAGATGCAATCAATTATCAATATCCATTGAACATCAATTAATCCATAGAACATCCATTAATGTATAGATAATGTAATTATAGTTCAAACATAAAACAATGTAACAAAAGGATGTTCTAACATCCAAAGTCTGCAAGTAGATCTAACTAACATTGAAATGATATCAACTCAAAAATGTTCTAATATCCAAATGTTTGTGTAACAAGTAATAAGAAAATGAAACTAATAATGTACATAACTATCATCAGAATGATCTTCATCATCCTGCTCCTCTATTGATGGCTGGATTGGTGTGGGTTGGACTGATGAGGGTTGGACTGATGTGGGCAGCTGAGTGGCAGCAGGTGATGAGGAGGGTCGTGGCTGGGTCGGAGGGATATTTTGTACGTCCTGTGAGGTTTCAGGAAATACTCTCATGACCAGGGCCTTAAAGTTTGTAAACTTTGCTCTGAGATCAGTGATCTCCTGGTCACGTTGCTCGAGTGCCTGCGTGAGGCGAAGGACGACCTCGTCAGGAGTACTGGTGGAAGAAGAAGGCTGGTGCTTCAGAGAACCTCCTCTGGATGCTGTATAGTTTGGAACAAGTTGTCCCGCACCGTACACTCGTCCCTTTTTCTATTCCCACCAACGATGTCGATCCAGCACTGTGTCCTACGGATGTCATCATCTGCATTACTGGCATCATCCGGTGTAGAAGCTGACTCATGTTCTGATCTAACCAATGAAAGTCTCGTAGAAAATTCTTCCTGTTGAAACATTAAAAGCAATGTCAGGGAATGATAGAATAACATAAATGAAAAATTATTAGTAATAGTGTTATTTGCTTACATGAGTCGTCCGAGATCTTTCATCAACGAATTGATCAATTCCCTTCCGAACATGAGTCTGTGCAAAGACCTCATCAACATGGATCGCTCGTCCTAGAGCCTGTGCCTGTAACATAATTAAGAATTACAAGCGTACATATATGAAATAGAATATACATAACTTATGTATGAAAGAAAAAGTTATGTAATGAGATCATACCATACGAATGACATGCTCATGAATGGTGATCGACCCACCAGTATGCAGGGTGCCACCCCTTTCAGATGCTCTGTTCCGTTGGGCTTTGGCACATTTATTGCGGAACTCTACTGTATTCCAATGAGCCAGTAAAGAGTTCCAAATTTGTTCACCCAGCCAGGTAGGGCGCTGTCCTGCATTGTGGGCATCCCTAAACATCTCTGACAGCCGATGAGATGCTTTCATGTGGAAATTTCTGTGTATCTGACTTTCATGTTCAGGTTTCCACTGCACCTTCATCTGTAACATTAAAGAGAACAAACATTGATTACAAAAATACGAAAATAAGAGGGACATTAGTGTAATGGATTGCTCACCTGAAAGCGCTGTGATGAGTCAATATTTTATCAATTTCACTTAGTTTATTGTACTGAATTTAATCAGGGAATTGTGCTTAATTGTCCGGTATTTCTCCGTATTTTCTGATTGTGCTTAATTCGATCGGAAATTCGTATTTTAATTAATTTGAATTATCTGAGCTGATTATTTGCATTAGTAATTACAGGGAAAATTTTGGAAATACAAATTTGGATATTTAGAAAAACACTTCTACACTGTGTTTAAAAGAAGCTGCGCTGCATTTATTTATTCTGTGTGTTTCCGTGTAAATGATGGAATATTCTTCTTGAAATTGTAGAAGCAAAAATCTGATTTGGAACTATTACAGGGCCACATTCTACACGGTGTTGCAACCATTGCCAAGTCAACATAATGGTAAAATGGGGCACTAGGTACACGGCCAATTCAATTTTGCTGCACATAGCAAAATAATTTTGGTTTGGAAAAGCATCATTCAACACGGCCTTAACTGGAAGACAAGGGGCCATGGAGAAGTCACGGCCATTCATCTTTTGCTGGACAACACATCACAACCCATAACAATTCATTTTGTCAAGTTCATTTTGTCAAACACATCAACACATGCCACCTAAATGTCACGGCCCACATAATAGAAAAGAAGTGCAGATTTTAACTCTCGGTGCTTTCCACTCTACACATAAACTTTTGACTTTTCAATTAGAGAAGAGAAGAGAGCTTGCTATAATTGCTACACAATTAAAAGCACACGGCTTAGGGCCCATGAAGGCAATCAGCAAAGTTGGAATTAAAATTAGGAGCCATCAGCTTTGTTTTCTTTTGCTGAAGTAAGTCAAAACCGTGGAAATGCATGGCAGCAGAGAGCACATGGCAGCCACGTCCAGAGAAGCTCACGGCCTTCACACAACCAAAGTAACACCCAAGCTCCATCACTGGCAGAAGCAATACTTCACCACTCTTGAATAGCTCTCGGTTGAAACTGCAAAATGGACAATGGAATTGGTATCATGTGGAACATTCACGGCTGTCTCAAAATTGATTGGAAAATAATAACATGGCCCCATGGAAAACTCACGTTGGCACACACACCAAAACCTCACATATGCTGGAATCAAAAGGGCCATTACTCACAGTATTATTCTCCACTCAGGTTTCATTTTGGCATTTAGTTGGATCTTTGGGAGCAATTTACGCACAAAAAGGAGTAACTCCATGATGCAAGATTGGGATCTCTATGCTTTGCCCACTACACACAAGCTTTTATCCGGGTAAAACAAATTCACTGACCCAAGTAAATCCCAGCTGGAAGAAGTAGTGCAAATGAGGACAGAAACTTTTTAATATAGAAACCACAATGCCGGCCACATTTTCGAAAAAGAGACACTCACGGACAAGGAGATCCAAGTGCATGCAAGCTAAAAGAGGAGACAACACATGAAAAGGTGTGAAGAGGGGATTGACATTTTGACGTTTTGCACTCCAGACTTGCAAGGAGATGGTCTTGAGCATTTAAAGAAGTGAAGGAAGTTGGCTGTAGGGGGGACTCACGGTTACACACAGAGTTTTTGGTTTTGAACTTTTAACTGTGAACGTTTTTCTTGGAGGGGCTGGAAGTTCTGGACGTTGTTCTCGGGAGACAGTGGATGTTACACAGATCCTGGATACTACACTCTTGGCTGGAGTTCTCTGTAGAAAAACAAGTTGGTTGGAGAGCAAGAAAGGAGAAATGCGTTAGCTGCCACCACAAGCAAGAACTCTGGTTTGGATTCTCTGTCTGCATAATGGAATGGGGTTTAGTTTGAATAGGTTTGGTTTGTTTATTAATGCTTGAACTAAGAATCATTTTCTTATTATATACTTTGGAAAGTTTGATTGAAGTAGCTTTGTCCTTTTGCTGATAACGTGTTTATGTATGTCATTTCTACCATGAATTGTATTGGATTGTTTAGTTTATGTGTACATCTTATTTTATTCGTTCAGAAACTGTCACTACACGGCCATGTTCAATAATTGTTGGGATATGATATTTGTTTAATTGTATTAGGAAGGGTCAAGTCTTTGGATGTGCTTGAATAAAGTATATTGTGTGAGAGGAGTGGTCACAGCATGCTTGCTGAAAAGAACATTCATTTGCATAAAAAAAATGAGAAAAAGGTTTGTTTAGAAGTATAGCTCATGTGGTGATGAATAAAGAAATTGAAGGTGGAATCTAGATGGCATTATGCGTCGCGGTCTTGTGAAGAAAATGGAAGTGGAGCTCTCTTTTCATTTACCTGCACCGAGAAAGCACACATACAAATTGGAATGACTAGTTGATTTAATGTGCATTACTTTATAGTATTTTAATGGACTTCATTTCAATTGAATTCTGCTGGAAGGAAATGGCCTAGGACCCGTGAACAAGCTATCAACTTTGCATTAGAATAGAATATTCATTTTGGTTTGTATTGGAGTCAAAATGGTTGAGTGTAGAAGGTGAATAGGTAGGTTACGTGTTGGATGTGCATGGGTAGAAGCAAAGAGATGTCTTGTATGAATTGAGATTGGATGGAAGGGTGTCACCGAGTTGCTGCTGTCTGGTGCAGGGAGTGTTCATGAATAAGGATTTCATTGTGTTGAGAAAAATTAGAAAGGGGAAGGAAAAAAAGAAGTGGGGTCTTGGCCTTTAATTGTTGCACGGTTCTTATTTTTTAGAGAGTTTCTCGGCAATTGGTTTGGAGTAGAAGGGAGCATCTTCTTTTTGGATGAGAATTATGAGTTCTTTATTTAAGAAATATGGGGCATGCTGAAGGAAGAAGACAAGCAATTTTCAATTTGGATGAATAATGGAGAAGTGGCCCATGGCTTTTGCAATTCTTTGTCTCTTTTGGAATGGAAGTGACTAGGTAGGAGAATAAGTCACGTAAGCCTTCTTGCTGAATGGTTTTCAAGAATTCCTTTTGAAAGTGGACCATGAGTGATTAAAATATGGTAGAAGTAGAAAGTTATGTGAAGAAGGAAGAAGCATCCAAATTGTGTTGATAATTTTTCTTTGTTTGCCAATGAGGTCACGACCAAGAGGAACCAAGCGTTTAATTTCTTTTAGGAAACTCATAGAGTGTCACGGCCATGGGGTAGTTTTTGCCATTTTCAATTTCTTTTGGTAGATGAATTGGTCACAGTTAATAGTTGAGAAGTTTTACTGTCTTTCATTTCTTTTGCTTTAAAATATTTTACATCATATGTTGAAATAATTTTCTGTATTTTTGTTTATTGTATTTTGCTGCTGTCATTTTAATTCTGTTTCCATATTTGAATTTTACTGTTTTCTGTATTTGCTGTTTTACTGTATTTTTATTTTCTGTATTTTCGTTTTCTGTACTGTATTTTTCTGTACTGCAGTTTTTCTGTTTCTATATTTACTGTTTTGCTGTAAGTATTACTGCTGTAATTTATTTTCTGTTTCTACTGTTTTCTGTATTTATTATTTACTGTATTTTTGTTTTCTGAATTTTTGTTTTTTTTTTTTTATTTAGTTTTCTGTTTCAGATTTATTTTTACTATTTTACGTTACTGTATTTTCGTTTTCACTGTAGCAATTTCGTTTTTTTTTTTACTGTTTAATTTCATTTTACTGTTTTAATTTCAGTTTTACCATTTTAGTTTTATGTTTACGGTTTGTTTTTACTGATTCTTTTATTTTTGCGTTTAATGTTTTATGTTTTATGCATGTTTAATGTTCCCGCGTTTATTTTATTTTGATGTCTTTTACCGTTCGGTTTTTACTATTTTGAATTTTACTTCACCATTTTTAATTTCTAGTTTTATTTAAGTTTTAATCGCAACCAAAAACAACCAATCAAAACCCCCCCTCGTTTTCTTTTGACCTGAAACTGAACCCTAAAAAATTGGTCCTTGTGAGACGACCTAGGAGTCAATTCCTAGCACTGTACTGCATTTTAATTGCACGTAAAATTTGATCGGCCGCGACAGCTGTATCAAATTTTGGCGCCGTTGCCGGGGACCAACGGTTCAGTTTTGAGTCTTGTGTCTGTGTTGTGTGATTTGTGTATGTGTTTGTGATAGTGTTGTTTTGCTACCTTGTGTTTATTTCTGTGGTTTGAAATTTCTGTGCTATTGTTTCATGATTACAGGGTGTCGTGATTTAGTGCATGACTAGAGGAAATCCTGGATTCATACCACCCTTTGATCCTGAGATTGATAGGACTTTTCATAGCTTAATTAGGCATTCTAGGAATTTGTCTTTAGAGTCTGTTTTTGAACCTGTTCCATTAGATATTGTGCATCCTACTGTTGAGTACTCTGTGCATACTGCATCTACTGCATCTGTACTTGATTCTGATTCTGTTGTTTTTCACACTGAGAACAATATGGCACAACCTCCACCTCGCGAGAGGACTTTTAGGGAGATGGCTGCACCTGATTTCGATATTGAAAGCTTGTGCATCCAATATCCTGATGAGGACGTTCCGTATGTTCTCAAGACTGGACTGATCCATTTGTTGCCCAAGTTTCATGGTCTTGCAGGTGCGAGTCCACATAAGCATTTGAAGGAATTCCTGGTTGTTTGTTCCAGTATGAAACCGCACAATGTTCCTGAAGAGCACGTCTTCTTGAAGGCATTCCCTCATTCATTGGAAAATGTTGCTAAGGATTGGTTGTATAGTTTAGCGCCGAGATCCATTGCTAGCTGGGATGATCTGAAGAGGCTGTTCTTGGAGAAATTTTTCCCAGCATCCCGGACTACAGCTATCAGGAAAGACATAACTGGGATTAGACAGCTTAGTGGAGAGAACCTGTACGAATATTGGGAGAGATTCAAGACACTTTGTGCTAGCTGCCCCCACCATCAGATACCTGAACAACTCCTTATTCAGTATTTCTACGAGGGTTTGAACAACATGGATCGAGGTATGATCGATGCTGCCTGTGGTGGAGCTCTTGGAGACATCACACCTGCTGAGGCCAGACCATTGATTGAGAAGATGGCCTCCAACTCCCAGCAGTTTAGCAACAGGAATGATGCCATTGTGGTGAAGGGCGTACAAGATATTGCCCAGTCTTTATCAGCTGTTGAAAGCAAGTTAGAAGGCCAGATTAACTCTCTTGCGAAGATGGTGACACAGTTGACTACCAACCAGAGATCGACATCTCAATCTGCATCTGTTGCACGACTATGTGCTATTTGTCCTTCCAGTGACCACTACACAGATGCATGTCCTTCTTTGCAACATCCTGCTGCCTCTGATGTGCCTCAGGCTTATACTACAAACATCTACAACAACAGGCAGCCACAACAGCAAAATCATGACTTGTCCAGCAACAGGTACAACCCAGGGTGGAGGAATCACCCCAATCTTAGATGGAACAATGCGCCACAGCAACAGCAGCAGGCACCACCTTTTCAGAATGCTGGAACACCTAACAGATATGTGCCTCCACCCATGCAACAACACCAAAGGCAACAACAACAGCAACAGCAAGAGGCACCTGCCCAACCAGCTGCCCAACCTTCCACTTCGTCTGAACCTTCATTGGAAGAGTTAGTGAGACAGATGACTGTGCAAAACTTGCAGTTTCAGAAAGATAACATGCAGTTTCAGAAAGACAACATGCAATTTCAGCAGGAGACTAGAGCGTCCATACAGAGCCTCACTAACCAGATAGGTCAGATGGCCACTCAGATAAACCAGGCGCAGTCTCAAAATTCTAGTAAGTTACCATCGCAGACTGTGCAGAATCCAAGAAATGTGAGTGCCATAACCCTCAGATCAGGGAAGCAGATTGTTGTACCTTCAGAGCCCGCCTCTATACCGACACCCGTGCCTGCTACTTCTCACAAAAAGGAGGACCAAGCTGGTCCAAGCAGGACATTTGAGGCAGGTGAATCTTCTTCTCCAGTCGGTGGTTCTTCTTCAGGAGGATCTCCTCCCTTAACCACCACTACTGCTGCCACACCATCTCCATTGATTGACCGACCTATCCCTCTTCCATTCCCTTCACGAGCACTTCCTAGCAAAAAGATGGAAGAGGTAGATAAAGAAATTCTGGAGACCTTCAGGAAGGTGGAGGTGAACATACCTCTACTTGATGCCATAAAGCAGATACCAAAGTATGCAAAATTCTTGAAGGAGTTGTGCACACACAAGAGGAAGATGAAGGGAAATGAAAGGATTAGCATGGGAAGAAATGTATCTGCACTTATTGGTAAGTCGGTCCCGCACATTCCTGAAAAGTGCAAAGATCCAGGTATATTTTGCATTCCTTGTGTGATTGGAAATAATAAATTTGAGAATGCCATGCTTGATTTGGGTGCTTCTGTTAATGTCATGCCTTTGTCTATATATGAATCTTTATCTCTTGGTCCTTTGCAACCCACGGGTGTGGTCATTCAGTTGGCTAATAGGAGTGTTACTCACCCAACAGGTTTCATAGAAGATGTCTTGGTAAGGGTTGGTGAATTGATTTTTCCTGCTGATTTTTATGTTTTGGAAATGGAGGAGGGATTCTCTCATGGATCCGCTCCCATTATTTTAGGCAGGCCATTCTTGAAAACTGCCCGAACTAAGATTGATGTGTATGCTGGAACTTTGTCTATGGAATTTGCTGATATTGTTGTTCATTTTAATATCCTTGATGCAATGAAATTTCCAGCTGAGGACCATTCTCTGTTTAGGATCGATGGATTGGAAGACATAATTGATGAATTTGTCGTTGACGACTTTCATTCCGTGCATGAGAAGAAGCATTCTTTTCTATCTTCTTTGTATTCATGCATTGAATCTGGATTCGAATCAGGATTTGATAATGATGTTGATAATGCTGTGGATTTTGATGAAGATTGTGATGTCCAGGATATTGATGCTATGCATGATATTGATGATGATGTTGTTGACATATCTGATATGGACATTGATTTGGATTGTGATGAGATGAATGTTCTGCCTTTACCTGTGAATTCTTTAGAGTCAGAATGCATTAACCACGTTGCAGGAAGTACACTTGAATCTGACTTGCAGGCACCCACTCTTGAGCTGAAACAGCTACCAGATAACCTCAAGTACGTGTACTTGGAGGGTGATGAAAAGAAACCGGTGATCATTTCTACCTCCCTTGATTCTGTTCAAGAGGAGAAGTTGCTTGGTATACTGAGGAACAACAAGAAGGCCATTGGTTGGAGTTTGGCTGACATACCTGGTATTAGTCCATCCACATGCATGCATAGAATTCTTTTGGAAGAAGGGGCAAAGCCAGTGAGACAGCCACAAAGAAGGCAAAACCCCGTGATCATGGAAGTCATCAAGAAGGAGGTGACCAAGCTTTTGCAAGCAGGAATCATCTATCCTATTTCAGACAGTCAGTGGGTGAGCCCCATCCATGTCGTACCCAAGAAAACTGGCCTCACTGTGGTGAAGAATGAGAGGGATGAGCTTATCCCAACTAGAGTGCAGAACAGCTGGAGAGTCTGCATTGACTATAGGAGGCTCAACCAAGCAACCAGGAAAGATCATTTTCCCTTGCCATTCATTGATCAGATGCTGGAGCGCCTGGCAGGTAAATCTCATTATTGTTTTCTTGATGGTTTTTCTGGATATTTTCAGATCAATATTGCTCCTGAGGATCAAGAGAAAACCACATTCACCTGCCCCTTTGGCACTTTTGCCTATCGGAGGATGCCCTTTGGTCTATGCAACGCTCCTGGTACCTTTCAACGGTGCATGCTTAGCATTTTTAGTGACTTTCTTGAGAGTTGTATAGAGGTGTTTATGGATGATTTTACTGTGTATGGATCTTCTTTTGATGTATGTTTAGACAGTTTGGAAAAAGTCTTGAAAAGATGCATAGAAACAAACCTTGTTCTCAATTTTGAGAAATGTCACTTTATGGTTGAACAAGGTTTGGTTTTAGGGCATATCATTTCTGAAAAGGGAATAGAGGTAGATCCTGCTAAGATATCTGTGATTTCGCAGTTGCCTTACCCCTCTTGCGTGCGAGAGGTGCGATCTTTCCTCGGACATGCAGGTTTCTACAGGCGCTTCATCAAAGATTTCAGCAAGAAGGCACTTCCCTTGTCCAGACTGTTGCAGAAGGATGTTGACTTTGTTTGTGATGACAGATGCAAGCAGGCTTTTGATTGCCTGAAGGAAGCTTTGACCACCACCCCTATCATTCAGGCACCGGATTGGACAGCCCCATTTGAGCTCATGTGTGATGCATCTAATTATGCATTGGGGGCTGTCTTGACACAGAAAATTGACAAGCTGCCGAGAGTGATTTACTATGCTTCACGCACTTTGGATGCTGCCCAAGCAAACTATACCACCACTGAAAAAGAGTTGTTGGCAATTGTTTTTGCCCTTGATAAGTTTAGGTCATATTTGCTTGGATCACCTGTTATTGTGTATACTGACCATGCAGCTCTTAAGTTTTTGTTGAAAAAGGCTGAGTCAAAGCCTAGATTGATCAGGTGGATGCTACTGCTCCAGGAGTTTGACTTGCAGATTAAAGACCGGAGTGGAGCACATAATTTGGTTGCAGACCACCTCAGCCGAATTGAGAGAGCTGGGAATGAAGTTGATGTGTTGCCCATCCAGGATGACTTTCCTGATGAGAGTTTGTTGATGATTTCTTCCTTTCACCCCACCCCTTGGTTTGCACACATTGTAAATTATTTGGTTGCTTTTGTTTTTCCTCCCTTAGCATCACGTGCTCAGATTGCTAAAATTAAGAGTGATGCTAAGTATTATGTTTGGGATGACCCATATCTGTGGAAGTTGTGTAGTGACCAGGTTACTAGGAGATGCATTCCAGACTATGAGATTGACTCGGTCCTGCAATTTTGTCATGCCTCCTCACCTGGTGGTCATCTGGGGATACAAAGAACAGCTCGTAGGGTGCTTGATTGTGGGTTCTATTGGCCTTCCATCTTCAAGGATGCGGAGAAGATTTGTAGCACTTGTGAGCCTTGTCAGAAAGCAGGAGGACAAATTTCACAGAGACAAGAGATGCCTCAACAGCCTATGCTATTCTGTGAGGTGTTTGATGTCTGGGGTATAGATTTCATGGGTCCTTTTCCTGTTTCTTTTGGTTTTTCCTATATTCTCCTTGCTGTGGATTATGTTTCAAAATGGGTGGAAGCTAAAGCCACCAGAACTAATGATGCTCGGGTTGTTGTGGATTTTGTTAGATCTCACCTCTTTTGCAGGTTTGGAGTGCCTAGAGCAATTGTTAGTGATCAGGGAACCCATTTTTGCAACAGATCCATGCAAGCTTTACTCAAGAAATATGGGGTGACGCACAGAGTTTCTACACCTTACCACCCCCAAACAAATGGGCAGGCTGAGATCTCCAACAGGGAGATTAAGAGGATTTTGGAAAAGATTGTCCAACCCAACAGGAAAGATTGGAGTAGTAGATTGGACGATGCTCTTTGGGCCCACAGGACTGCATACAAAGCACCGATTGGGATGTCTCCGTACAGGGTTGTCTTCGGAAAGGCATGTCATCTACCAGTTGAAATTGAGCATCGGGCATATTGGGCTGTGAAGACATGCAACTTCTCTATGGACCAAGCTGGAGAGGAAAGGAAGTTGCAAATAAATGAATTGGATGAAATCAGATTGGAAGCCTATGAGAACTCGAAGTTCTACAAGGAAAGAACCAAGAGGTTCCATGATAACTCCATTGTTAGAAAGGACTTCGAGGTTGGCCAACAGGTTTTATTGTATAACTCTAGACTCGGCCTCATGGGTGGTAAGTTGAGATCAAAGTGGACTGGACCCTTTGTTGTGACTAATGTTTATCCTTATGGTGCAGTAGAAATCCAGGGTCCATCTGCAGCTAAAAGCTTCAAGGTGAACGGGCATAGACTGAAGCCCTTCCTCAGCAATCCTTCTCTGTTGGATGCAGTGGTGGAGGAGACGTCTTTGGTCTACCCCACCTACCCTCCCACCTGACTCAGGGAGTTTCTTCTCTCCTTCCCTCCTCACTTTTGTTGCACTTTGTCGATATCTGATGACTATTCTGATTGTTTTGATCTGCTGAATGTGACACACTGAGGACATTGTGTCGTTTAAGTGTGGTCTATTAAGGGAGGTTGTTTCTTTGTTTATGTTTCGTTTTTGTGTATTTTGTGGTGTCTTATGTACAGTTTTGCATGATTTTCGTAAATTCTGGACTATGATTAGGTTGTCAGTTTTCCTGCACTTCATTGATACTCTAAACTGTTGAATTCCTTGCTTTACTTTGCTTGGGAGATAATCATGATATTTGAGAGTTGAATTGATGGTGACCATATTACCTGTGTGAGATTTGAGCCATTTGATGATCTTTCTTTTGTGTGATATATGCCTTGATTGCTTGCACATATGTCTTGGCTTCACTCTTTGAATTGATTCTTGACTAATACGCATGTTTGAAAGGGATAAAGGCATTTTGTTGTTGAGCCTCTAAGCCAGATAAGCCTACCCTGTTTTGATCCATTGATACCCTTTTGAGCCTATGTTTTTCCCCATTTCTTTGTTTTGAAGCTCATACACTAGCCCTAAGTGAAAAACCATTATTACCTGAACCTTAGGGAATTTTGTAGCTTTGGAATTGTTTTGGGAATAAGTGTGGTCTCCTGGGAATTTCAGATGAATTGGCTAGTGAGTTCTCTTCATATCTTGTTTCTGTTTGTAAATATGTGGTGCATCTTGTCTCTTGAAATTGTGTGTTGAACAGAGTAAAGAAAAGAGACAGGATGAAGAAAAAAAAAATGATGAAAAAAAAAAAAAAAAAATTCAGAAAAACAGAAAAAAATTGTGAACAACGGTGAATAATGGAGTTAACTAGAGGATGAAATTAGAGGCTGTAGGTGAGTTTGAATGTGTTTATACTTGTTCCCCATTGCTCATCTATCCCTTATGGTTTATAGATTTTCATCCAGATATATCCTCCCTTGTCCTTGACCCCATTATGACCATAAAAAGACCTTTTGATTTGAACATGCGTATCTGTTTGAGTGTTGATATTAGAGGCTTGCCAAGCCTATTTGTGTTTGCTTTCTTGAGTTCATTGAGTGACATTGATTTACCTTAAACACTTGAGAGAAACACTGATTGTGTACATCTGTGAGGCTCTGTTGCTGTCAATTCATCTCTTAAACTGATTAACTGTTTCCCTTGTACTGAACTGTTCGGATGATTCTTTGAGTATTTGTTTTCATTGATTCTATGTGGAATTCTGCCTATACCTTTTACTGTCCAGATTTTGTGAGAATTGTGAAAGTGTGTTTCTGTTTTGGAGTCTTTGTTGTCTGTCTGTCAAGTATGTGTCACCTCCATGATATTTGAGTAGTTCCCTGTTTTTCGGTCTAGATTTTGCCCAGGAGTGCAAAAGACTAAGTGTGGTCTATTTTGATGAGTCAATATTTTATCAATTTCACTTAGTTTATTGTACTGAATTTAATCAGGGAATTGTGCTTAATTGTCCGGTATTTCTCCGTATTTTCTGATTGTGCTTAATTCGATCGGAAATTCGTATTTTAATTAATTTGAATTATCTGAGCTGATTATTTGCATTAGTAATTACAGGGAAAATTTTGGAAATACAAATTTGGATATTTAGAAAAACACTTCTACACTGTGTTTAAAAGAAGCTGCGCTGCATTTATTTATTCTGTGTGTTTCCGTGTAAATGATGGAATATTCTTCTTGAAATTGTAGAAGCAAAAATCTGATTTGGAACTATTACAGGGCCACATTCTACACGGTGTTGCAACCATTGCCAAGTCAACATAATGGTAAAATGGGGCACTAGGTACACGGCCAATTCAATTTTGCTGCACATAGCAAAATAATTTTGGTTTGGAAAAGCATCATTCAACACGGCCTTAACTGGAAGACAAGGGGCCATGGAGAAGTCACGGCCATTCATCTTTTGCTGGACAACACATCACAACCCATAACAATTCATTTTGTCAAGTTCATTTTGTCAAACACATCAACACATGCCACCTAAATGTCACGGCCCACATAATAGAAAAGAAGTGCAGATTTTAACTCTCGGTGCTTTCCACTCTACACATAAACTTTTGACTTTTCAATTAGAGAAGAGAAGAGAGCTTGCTATAATTGCTACACAATTAAAAGCACACGGCTTAGGGCCCATGAAGGCAATCAGCAAAGTTGGAATTAAAATTAGGAGCCATCAGCTTTGTTTTCTTTTGCTGAAGTAAGTCAAAACCGTGGAAATGCATGGCAGCAGAGAGCACATGGCAGCCACGTCCAGAGAAGCTCACGGCCTTCACACAACCAAAGTAACACCCAAGCTCCATCACTGGCAGAAGCAATACTTCACCACTCTTGAATAGCTCTCGGTTGAAACTGCAAAATGGACAATGGAATTGGTATCATGTGGAACATTCACGGCTGTCTCAAAATTGATTGGAAAATAATAACATGGCCCCATGGAAAACTCACGTTGGCACACACACCAAAACCTCACATATGCTGGAATCAAAAGGGCCATTACTCACAGTATTATTCTCCACTCAGGTTTCATTTTGGCATTTAGTTGGATCTTTGGGAGCAATTTACGCACAAAAAGGAGTAACTCCATGATGCAAGATTGGGATCTCTATGCTTTGCCCACTACACACAAGCTTTTATCCGGGTAAAACAAATTCACTGACCCAAGTAAATCCCAGCTGGAAGAAGTAGTGCAAATGAGGACAGAAACTTTTTAATATAGAAACCACAATGCCGGCCACATTTTCGAAAAAGAGACACTCACGGACAAGGAGATCCAAGTGCATGCAAGCTAAAAGAGGAGACAACACATGAAAAGGTGTGAAGAGGGGATTGACATTTTGACGTTTTGCACTCCAGACTTGCAAGGAGATGGTCTTGAGCATTTAAAGAAGTGAAGGAAGTTGGCTGTAGGGGGGACTCACGGTTACACACAGAGTTTTTGGTTTTGAACTTTTAACTGTGAACGTTTTTCTTGGAGGGGCTGGAAGTTCTGGACGTTGTTCTCGGGAGACAGTGGATGTTACACAGATCCTGGATACTACACTCTTGGCTGGAGTTCTCTGTAGAAAAACAAGTTGGTTGGAGAGCAAGAAAGGAGAAATGCGTTAGCTGCCACCACAAGCAAGAACTCTGGTTTGGATTCTCTGTCTGCATAATGGAATGGGGTTTAGTTTGAATAGGTTTGGTTTGTTTATTAATGCTTGAACTAAGAATCATTTTCTTATTATATACTTTGGAAAGTTTGATTGAAGTAGCTTTGTCCTTTTGCTGATAACGTGTTTATGTATGTCATTTCTACCATGAATTGTATTGGATTGTTTAGTTTATGTGTACATCTTATTTTATTCGTTCAGAAACTGTCACTACACGGCCATGTTCAATAATTGTTGGGATATGATATTTGTTTAATTGTATTAGGAAGGGTCAAGTCTTTGGATGTGCTTGAATAAAGTATATTGTGTGAGAGGAGTGGTCACGGCATGCTTGCTGAAAAGAACATTCATTTGCATAAAAAAAATGAGAAAAAGGTTTGTTTAGAAGTATAGCTCATGTGGTGATGAATAAAGAAATTGAAGGTGGAATCTAGATGGCATTATGCGTCGCGGTCTTGTGAAGAAAATGGAAGTGGAGCTCTCTTTTCATTTACCTGCACCGAGAAAGCACACATACAAATTGGAATGACTAGTTGATTTAATGTGCATTACTTTATAGTATTTTAATGGACTTCATTTCAATTGAATTCTGCTGGAAGGAAATGGCCTAGGACCCGTGAACAAGCTATCAACTTTGCATTAGAATAGAATATTCATTTTGGTTTGTATTGGAGTCAAAATGGTTGAGTGTAGAAGGTGAATAGGTAGGTTACGTGTTGGATGTGCATGGGTAGAAGCAAAGAGATGTCTTGTATGAATTGAGATTGGATGGAAGGGTGTCACCGAGTTGCTGCTGTCTGGTGCAGGGAGTGTTCATGAATAAGGATTTCATTGTGTTGAGAAAAATTAGAAAGGGGAAGGAAAAAAAGAAGTGGGGTCTTGGCCTTTAATTGTTGCACGGTTCTTATTTTTTAGAGAGTTTCTCGGCAATTGGTTTGGAGTAGAAGGGAGCATCTTCTTTTTGGATGAGAATTATGAGTTCTTTATTTAAGAAATATGGGGCATGCTGAAGGAAGAAGACAAGCAATTTTCAATTTGGATGAATAATGGAGAAGTGGCCCACGGCTTTTGCAATTCTTTGTCTCTTTTGGAATGGAAGTGACTAGGTAGGAGAATAAGTCACGTAAGCCTTCTTGCTGAATGGTTTTCAAGAATTCCTTTTGAAAGTGGACCATGAGTGATTAAAATATGGTAGAAGTAGAAAGTTATGTGAAGAAGGAAGAAGCATCCAAATTGTGTTGATAATTTTTCTTTGTTTGCCAATGAGGTCACGGCCAAGAGGAACCAAGCGTTTAATTTCTTTTAGGAAACTCATAGAGTGTCACGGCCATGGGGTAGTTTTTGCCATTTTCAATTTCTTTTGGTAGATGAATTGGTCACAGTTAATAGTTGAGAAGTTTTACTGTCTTTCATTTCTTTTGCTTTAAAATATTTTACATCATATGTTGAAATAATTTTCTGTATTTTTGTTTATTGTATTTTGCTGCTGTCATTTAAATTCTGTTTCCATATTTGAATTTTACTGTTTTCTGTATTTGCTGTTTTACTGTATTTTTATTTTCTGTATTTTCGTTTTCTGTACTGTATTTTTCTGTACTGCAGTTTTTCTGTTTCTATATTTACTGTTTTGCTGTAAGTATTACTGCTGTAATTTATTTTCTGTTTCTACTGTTTTCTGTATTTATTATTTACTGTATTTTTGTTTTCTGAATTTTTGTTTTTTTTTTTTTTTTTATTTAGTTTTCTGTTTCAGATTTATTTTTACTATTTTACGTTACTGTATTTTCGTTTTCACTGTAGCAATTTCGTTTTTTTTTTACTGTTTAATTTCATTTTACTGTTTTAATTTCAGTTTTACCATTTTAGTTTTATGTTTACGGTTTGTTTTTACTGATTCTTTTATTTTTGCGTTTAATGTTTTATGTTTTATGCATGTTTAATGTTCCCGCGTTTATTTTATTTTGATGTCTTTTACCGTTCGGTTTTTACTATTTTGAATTTTACTTCACCATTTTTAATTTCTAGTTTTATTTAAGTTTTAATCGCAACCAAAAACAACCAATCAAAACCCCCCCTCGTTTTCTTTTGACCTGAAACTGAACCCTAAAAAATTGGTCCTTGTGAGACGACCTAGGAGTCAATTCCTAGCACTGTACTGCATTTTAATTGCACGTAAAATTTGATCGGCCGCGACAGCTGTATCACGCTGCCAGAATGACTTTCTGTCGTCATCGATATTGCTCCCCAAGTAGGCCATGGACTTAAAAACTGTTGCTTAATTGAACGTGTGATGGCTTGGGAAGCATCCCTAGATGGAATAAACCTACATAACAAAAGTCATTTCAATTACAATAGGGTTTAAACATCAAATTATATCAAGAGATTATAAACTTACTCTTTACCATAGGGCTCAATCCATGGTCGATCATGGAGGGGCGGGTCAAGACCATCACCATCACCACTTGAATCTGGATCAGCAGGTGGTGTGACAGTCTCAAAAGGCGGTACAGAAGATGAGGAAGGTATAGAAGTAGGGTCAGGGAGAGGAGTGGGGGTAATAACAATAGGGGGAGGAGTGGGGGTTATAATAACAGGAGGAGGAAGAGGGTGTGGTGCAGGGGTAGTAGAAGGCTGTGCTGCAGAAGGAGGAGAAGGGTGTACTGCAAAGGTAGGAGTAGGGTCTACTGCAGGTGTAGGAGGCTGTATAATAGGGGTAGGAGGAGGCCCCACAGATGATGTACTACCGGCAACAGTGGTAGGTAGTCTTGCAGGCACCCTAAGTACATACTTTGGTGCCTGTCGTTGCCTCTTTGTAGGCCTTACTACCCCCTTTCCTTTATCAGGACGTTCTGAACCTTGTCCTGTCATTACTGCATTCAAATGGTTACAAATAAAGCGAAAAAATATAAATGAATAAAGAAGGATCAATTGTTTTTAAAGTCAATGTATAAGTAATTGCATACAACTTTAACATGGTATTTTAGATAACGGTAATCATAACATTGGTCCAATTTGCTACAATAGATGTTCAACATTAAATCATCGTCATCATGATCATCATCTTCATCTTCATCTTCAACATCGTCTTTATCATCATCATCTTCTTGTTCTTCTTCATCGTCATCATCATCATCATCTTCTTCTTCTTGTTCTTCTTCTTCTTCTTCATCTTCTTCTTCTTCTTCTTCTTCTTCTTCTTCTTCTTCTTCTTCTTCTTCTTCTTCCTCTTGTTCTTCATCACCTTGTATTGATGCTTATAATTCATCTCCATCACCATTAGAGTCGACCAATGTGGTTATGCGTTCAACTTCGATAATTTCTTGTGGTTGTGACATTTGGTCAAGTTGGTAGGTGATGGACAAATTTATGATCACCAAAATATGATGTCACAAACTTGTTTTACAATCGGCAAGTATGACCGAATCGTTCAAGTAATAAACTTGGTAAGACCAAGTATCGTTCTCCTAAAGGACTCACGGCCTAGTTTAGTTGTGTGGTTTGTTGATTAGCTAAGACTTAAGAACGAAATAATTGGAATTTACTATGCAAAAGACGAAAATAAATATGTATGCATGAGGTTTTGATCAATGGCAAAAGCAAAAGACAAATACTTTCAATGAAATATATATGAATATGTTGTTGGGGGTCAATTTCATCTTATCCACTCTCATATATTTTAGGAATTCAACAATCAAATCATCATTGTTAATGCCACTCTCTAAATTACCTTGTCAAGAAGGCCTATCCCTAATTACGAGTTCATACGATTCCTAGCATTCCTAATAATTAGTTCTTTTAGCACAGGAGCTTAACGATAACCAATATAATATTGGGAGAGATTCCCCGGATCTAGACTTCCCCGTACGTTTCCGTATCGACAAAATCAATAATCATGCATTGAATGAGTTAAACAAAGCAAGCATTAAGCAAAGAGGAAAAACCCTAACTAATGATGAAAGAAAGCATAAATCTTAGATTAAGATGCAAGCATAAATTCCATATATGAGAGCTTCAAAAGATTACATTGATTCCCCAACAAACATACAAGGTTTAGTTCACCATATTCATGGTGAACCTAGATGAACAATAATGAAAGAATGAAGGATAAAACCCTAGAAAGGTGAAGAGGTAGCCTGAGCATCCAAGATCCTCCTTCAAAGGGGTGAAAGAGAGAGTGTTTGCTTCGTTTCTGCCAAAGATACAAACCCTAGGACGTCCTAAAGCTTATATACTATTCTAAAATTACAGAAAATTCAGGCCCAAGCCCATAAGTGTGTCGCTCAGCGGTAAAATACCGCTCAGCGGTAAGTGCGCGTCTCGTTTCTTCCCCTCAGCGGCCATTTTGCCCCTCAGCGGACCTCCCGTAAGCTCCTGAGTGCCGCTCAGCGGTAAACTGCCGCTGAGCGGTGACTTCGACTTCTCCTTTTACACTTTTTGATGTCTTTTCTGATTTCATCTCTCTCCTTCTTCACTTTTTTCACTAAATTCACCTTAAAACCTGCTCAAAAACACTGAAATCAAGCATAAACCTGTCCAGCTCTCTTATTTATGAAAATATGAGTAAAAGCATGATTTCAAGCTAGTTTCTAAGTATAAAGGTTGCTTTTAGTGTCAATTTTAAGCATGAAAATAACAGTTTTTCAACTGTTATCAGTAGGAAACATCTTCCTCAACTTCATTTGAGTCTATGCGACCTCTAGGCTTCGTTTGTATTGCTACGGCCCAACCACGCTTGTCAATATTGCGAAATGGTGGATATGGCACATAATAAACCTGTCTGACATTAGATGGCAGAATGAAAGGATCAAACGGTCCATATCTTAATCTCTGGTTCAGTTCGACAATATTAAAGCGTGGATCGACTCTAGTACCAGCTCTAGAAGGATCAAACCATTCACAATAAAAAAGTACCACTCTGTTTGGAGAAGTAGTGCTGTTATACTCTAACTCATATATTTTATGAATGATGCCGTAGAAATCATCATAAGAACCCTCTATTAGGCCCTTGACATACACACCACAATTTGATGTTTTCTTTCCTTTAGACCATTCATGTGTATGTGTCGCAACCGGAATCGCGACGGGACGACGATCCATAAAAAATAAAACGCGTTTAAAGTTTTGGAAAAAAGATTTGGAGTCGCCACCATAGTTTATTCTGGAAAACTATGGAAAAACCATAAAATGATAAGGCATGGTCTGCGAAACTGAGATTCTTGGTTCGGGAGTCGGTTACGTGTAGGGAAGGTATTAGCACCCTACAGCGCCTGCCCTAAGGCAGTACCTTTAACTAAATATGCGAATATGATGTGGTTTTCAAAATGTTTAACTTTCCCCTAAAAATAAAATTCTAAAGAAACGAAATATTTTTAGTTTTTTGGGCCCGATAAGGATTGACCTTACTCCTACGTATTCTCATTAAGAATGAGAAATCAGGGTTCCGTAGTTCTTTTTGAAAACTGCTTGAAAATTTGTTTGGAAATTGTTTGAGAATTTTGTTTGTAAAACGATTTTGGATTTTTGGGAAAGTGAACCTGAGAAGGACTGGCCTTGCTCCTACGTATCTCCACTTTTGATGGAGAATCAAGGATCACGTAGTTCTGGCTGAGAAATTGTTTGTTGTTTGAAAATGTGGATGTTTTTAGTTTTTTTGAAGATTTTATATTTTTTGGTATTTTTACAAAATAAACAGAAAATGTTTTCAGCACAAGGACAATGCGTGCGATCACACATGTGCTTAATATTTTTAGTATTTTTTATAATTTTATTTGAGAGAGAAAAAAAAAGAAAAGGGTTTTAGCACAAGGACGATGCGAGCGATCACACATGTGCTTAACCCTTTAAGACATATTTTTAGTTTTTGTTATTTTTTATGAAAGAAAGAAAAGGTTTCTAGCACAAGGACGATGCGTGCGATCACACATGTGCTTAACCCTTTAAAACATATTTTTATAATTTTTAATTTTTTAATTTTGTATTTTTCTTTTTATCTTTAATTTTTATATTTTTATATTTTTTTTTATTAAGAAGAGAGATGAGTTGAAATATCTATGACATAAAATTGTGAAAAAAAAGCATAGGATAAAATTGTGGTAGAAAATAGGATAAATTTATAAACTAAAAAAAATCAAAATGCATATAAATAGAAGGAAAAGAAAATATGTACCTTGCTGAAAATTTGAATGATGAAAACCTTGCTTGTAATAAGTTGTGAGAAAAGATAGATTGATGGTGAAGAAGATGAATTTATAGTAGAAATGTGGTATGGGATTTTATATGTATAGAGAGGTAGTAAAATGTGAGAGAAAAATGAAGTAGAGTTTTGGGATGAAGAGGTTTGGTGTGTGAGAGAAAGAAGATAATTATAAACAATTAACAATAATAAAACATTACAATAAATGGTCATAGAAGAATACAATATTTGACAATCATAAAAATAATCTTAATATAAAAAATCATGGGGAAACAAGAAGTTGAATCTGGCAGGGCCGGTTAGACAACTTCTAATCCATCCAAAAATACAATATAATTAAATAACAAGAACAATAACATGTATGGGGAAATAAGAAGTTGAATCTGGCAGAGCCGGTTAGACAACTTCTATTCCTTCCAAAAATGCAATAAAATAAATAAGTAAAGCAATAAATAGTTTGGGGAAACAAGAAGTTGAATCTGGCAGAGCCGGTTAGACAACTTCTAATCCTTCCAAAATGCAATAAAATAAAGAAGTAAAGAAATAAAACGTTTGGGGAAACAAGAAGTTGAATCTGGCAGAGCCGGTTAGACAACTTCTAATCCTTCCAAAATGCAATAAAATAAATAAGTAAAGAAATAAAACGTTTGGGGAAACAAGAAGTTGAATCTGGCAGAGCCGGTTAGACAACTTCTAATCCTTCCAAAATGCAATAAAATAAATAAGTAAAGAAATAAAACGTTTGGGGAAACAAGAAGTTGAATCTGGCAGAGCCGGTTAGACAACTTCTAATCCTTCCAAAATACAAAAATAAACAACTAATAACATACAAATGGCATAACATAATCAATATCACGTTTTACAACTATCACACTTGGATATCAACACAAAAGCATACTCTCATTTAAATTCAAAATCATACAGAAACAAAATACTCCATAATCAAGATTTAAGATCAGACAAAAGCAAAATATAGCATATTCAAGACTCAAGATAATACAAAAGGAGATACTCAAGGTTAGCTGCCCTTACCTCTATTACAGACTTAATCTCCTCGCTCTCTGAAAACTTCCAGAATATCCCCTTTGAAATTAGAAATTCTTCCAACTCTCTTCTCTTAAAAATTTTCTAAGTTCTTTTGTGTAAATTTTCAGCCTCCCCCCTTGGCTATTTATAGTAAAAAAAATTTACTATTCATTTGTACTATTCATTTTTACTATTCATTTTTTTATTCATTTTACTATTACAAAAATAATTTTTTATTTGCAAATTGGTGAATTATGATCTCAAAGCTACGTGGAACACTTATCCTTTCCAAAAATAAATTTTTTTTTTTTACTATTCACTTTTTACTATTCACAATTTACTATTCACTATTTACTTTTTTTTTTGTGATTAATTTTATTTACCCGGACGAAATTGGGTATTGACAGTTGCCCCTCTTTACTTAGATTTTACTAGATAATATGACAAACAACGTTTGTATATTATCAGAGTAAAAGATAAGTAAAGATAGAAATACTAATTTCGTCTGGGTTTCAAAGAGAAAGGGGGAGAATAACAATCGATTCAAGTACATAAGATGAATAGAATCACGATGCAACAAAAATTGAACTTAAGGGCGAGGCAAAAATTGAACTTAAGGGCCAGCGTGAAAACTGGGCTTGGGGGCCAGCGTGGAAACTGGGCTTGGGGGGCCAGTGTGAAAACTGGGCTTGAGGCCAGTGTGAAAACTGGGCTTGGGGCCAGCGTGGAAACTGAGCTTGGGGGCCAGTGTGAAAACTGGGCTTGGGGGCCAGTGTGAAAACTGGGCTTGGGGGCCAGCGTGGAAACTGGGCTTGGGGGCCAGTATGAAAACTGGGCTTGGGGCCAATGTAAAAATTGGGTTTTGTGGGCCAGTATGGAAACTGGGCTTTCAAATTTTGAAATTCTTGAAACTTGTAATTTGAGAAATGTTGGCCAGTGTGGAAACTGGGCTTGGGGCCAATGTAAAAATTGGGCTTTGTGGGCCAGTATGGAAACTGGGCTTTCAAATTTTGAAATTCTTGAAACTTGTAATTTGAGAAATGTTGGCCAGTGTGGAAACTG
Source organism: Vigna nakashimae (assembly GCA_034642375.1). Classification (NCBI taxonomy): domain Eukaryota; kingdom Viridiplantae; phylum Streptophyta; class Magnoliopsida; order Fabales; family Fabaceae; genus Vigna; species Vigna nakashimae. Next base: position 36,782,828 of record CM067762.1, on the reverse strand, counting down.
AGCTTGGGGCCAATGTAAAAATTGGGCTTTGTGGGCCAGTATGGAAACTGGGCTTTCAAATTTTGAAATTTTTGAAACTTGTAATTTTAGAAATGTTGGCCAGTGTGGAAACTGCGCTTGGGGCCAATGTAAAAATTGGGCTTTGTGGGCCAGTATGGAAACTGGGCTTTCAAATTTTGAAATTTTTGAAACTTGTAATTTGAGAAATGTTGGCCAGTGTGGAAACTGGGCTTGGGGCCAATGTAAAAATTGGGCTTTGTGGGCCAGTATGGAAACTGGGCTTTCAAATTTTGAAATTTTTGAAACTTGAAATGTTTTGTAATTTTGACACAAATTTGAAAACTCGATCGACATGAAACAATATGGCTTGATAGAGAAAATCTGAATGTTAGTCTTTTTGTGTTTTCTTTGTTTTTTCTTTGTTTTTTTTTTTTGAAGAAGGAAATTGATAACCATTCATGTGAATGAAGAGGATTTCGATGAGAAATACTTTCTTTTTGATAAATATATGAAAACGTTTGCTTTGTTTTGTTTTGTTTGTTTGTTTTTTTTTTTTTGTTATTTTTTCGAATCAATTGTCTTACTTGCAATCATCAAGACTGGTCATTATTTCCAATGCTTAGAAAAGTGAGGAATGTCATACATCCGAGATCTAACTTTGAGATTATTACATTTTGACTTTTTCTCCCGAGACATCAACGTACATATGCTTGAATTCACTCGCAAGTGAAGAATGAGAGTTGTTTAGAATGGTTTGGAAGATAATGCTAACATGTCACCTCATACGCTCCGTAAAGGAGATGAGTGCCAAAGCGAAACACGAGGTATCTAAAAAGTTGCCCCAGTTTGGTGTAATGAGTATGGTGGTGAATCCATGATAATTCTGGTGAAAAATTCAAGTAAGATTTGCAAAGCTACCCAATTCTTGAGATCATGGTTTGACGAAATTTCAAGGAAAAGACGCGAGGTGAGGTTCACCAAGCTGCCCCAGTTTTCGTTGTTTTTTTTTTTAGCATGGGGTTTTGTTTGGAAGAGGTGGTGGGCATGAAAAGGACTGGCTAAAAGGATGGCCCCAATTGCTTTGATTTTCCTTTGCATGCTTCTGGCTAGTTGGCAGGGAGATCCCCTCTCCCTGAGGCATTACTTCCTCTCTCTTCCCTCTTTGTGTTTTCATTCATTCATTTTCAACTTCTGTTGTTTTCTTTTACGACACATCGAAAGTCATTTCGTCTTATCGCAAAATTAAGCTTTATGAAAATTTGAGCAAACATTATCCAATCTGTGTGGACTTTATTAGGCTTATAACGTGGCTAAAGGCTAAAGGTATTGAAAAAAAGATATAAAGGCTCAAATGAATGCTTGTCGGTTATTATTATTTTTTTGAAACAAGGGTTATCATCTGACATGGTGTCAACTATTTGATCTTTTGAGCACTCTTCTTTTTTTTCTTGAACTTCGTTTTTCATTCTTTTCATTTATCACCACTTTGTGATTTTTTTATTTTTGTTTTTCGTTTTTGTTTGTTTACCCTTTTGAAGGATTCTCTCGTTTGATCATTCAGTGCTCTTCGTCTGCTTCTCGAGTTGACTCATACTGATGATAACCCTTACTTGGGAATAATTTTGAAAAAGAATTTATTTTTGGCTCAAACGGGGTAACAATGGTTATAGTTTTTGCTTTTTGGATAAAGAAAAATGGCCACACATCATTTCAAATTCTGATTGCTTTATTTTCAAAAGATTAATTCTACAACTAGATGACCTCAACATGAGTTCTTTTTTCCTTTCTAGACTGCCCTTTCGGGTTTTCAATCTAGTGGGCTTATTCTCTTTTTGGAAGTTCTTTTGTTTGTCTCAATGGATTCAGGGATCACCCAACTAGATCAAGCGAGAGTAATTTTGGTCAGACCAATCTGCCCCAGTGTAAAGGTTCACTTTGTTAGTGAGGGCAGTGATAATGTTTGTTGGGGAAAATCCTTTATTTTGGAAAAGGTAAATGGTAAAGGTTTTCAAGCAACATGCGCACAAACGTCTCGACAAAAAAACGTCAAATTGTTATTTTTGATTCAACATTTGACCTCGGAATAATCTGACACTGCAACTTTTGTTTTCGATTATCATTTTTTTTATTCCTTTTTTGCTATTTTTGAAAAAACAAGAGTTTGACGATTTACAAGAAAGACGAGTGACTCAAGATTGCCTTCATCATTTTTGTTTTTTCAATTTGTTCTTTGCGGCTTTCGTTCTCCACGACACCCTATTAGGACATGATTTCCAGTAAACCTTGGAGATACCTCGTAATGAAAGTTCACATTAAAAGTCAGGGATGGAAACATGATATCAATGGGCATTGCCCTCATAGCAAGACAATTCAAAACACGAGCAAAACAACATCAATTTCTCCTTTTACAATAACCTATGCTTTCCCACATAGTCCTAGAGTCCTCTTCATTTGTTCATGGCATTTGTAGAGGCGAACTCACGCCTTGTCAGAGTGCTGGATTGACTTTCTTCAAACTTTAAACATCCCGCATCGATCAAAGATTGCACTTTATGCTTTAGAGCCCTGCATGCCTCTGTTGAGTGTCCACACGCTCCTTCATGATAATCCCACTTGGCATTTGTGTCATAGCTCTTTGGGTACGGAGGTCGTATAGGCCTAGTTGGACAAACCTTTATGAGGTTTCTGCGGAGAAGATCTGGCAGTAACTCTGTATAGGTCATGGGGATAGGAATGAAGTTGGCGACCTTCTCATCACGATTGTAATTTCTTCGCTCAATGGGTCGATTGAACCCATGGGAATGTGACATTTGAGGATAGGCAATAAAATGTGAATTAGCTCTTCGTTTTTTATCTTTCTCATGTCTAGGACCATATTCATTTAAACTCGCTACTAACTGTGGGCCTAGTGCAATTTTTCCATTTCTTATGCCACCCTCGACCCTCTCTCCAATTACTACTATGTCAGCAAAACCTGAGGAGACACTGCTTATCATGTGTTCATAAAATGGTGGTTGTAGAGTATTCAAAAATATGGTAGTCATCTCCTTGTCGCTCAGAGGCGGTTCTACTTGAGCAGCAATTCCTCTCCACCTTTGGGCATATTCTCTGAATGATTCAGATTCTTTCTTCACCATGTTTTGCAGTTGTATTCTATCAGGTGTTAGATCTTTATTATATTCATACTGCCTTAGGAATGCATCAACCAGATTTTTCCATGAGTAGATGTGAGTAGTTTCTAAGCGCATGTACCAAGTCAGAGCCACGCCAATTAAACTTTCTTGGAAGATGTGAATCAAAAGTTTTTCATCGTGGGCATAAGCTGCCATTTTTCTGCAGTACATAGTTATATGGCCCCTTGGGCAAGTATTTCCCTGATATTTCTCAAACTCTGGCACCCTGAACTTTGGAGGTATTATCACATCAGGAACTAAACATAGTTTTCTAGCATCTCCAAATTCAGAACTTCCTTCGCCCTCTATGGCTCTCAACCTTTTCTCAAAGACTTCTAATTTACTCCCGTCGTCCTTAAAATCTGGTTGGATCGTCTTTCCCTGAATTGTGAAAGTGGTTGCCCCAGGCTCATCTTCTATTTCAACTGCATTATCTTCGTCCTTTTGAGCGTCAAGATGTTCCAAGCGCACTCCTGAGGGTGGAATGTAATTCGGGGGAAGACCATAGGAAGGGAAAGTTTGTGCCTCTGGAACTCTTTGTTGTGGTCGTTGTGCGCACGAATCTCCAGGGCTTTGTAAGGCATTCAGGGCCTCTAAGATTTGACTCATTTGTCCCTTCAGCTGTTGGATATCGGCTTTCATCCCCTCTTGAATTTCCCCTTTGTTCTCTATGATTTTGCCACTGGTTCGTGTCCTTTAGGGTGTTTTGGAGACTTAGCCGTATTATTATTTTTAAACTAAATTTTATTAGATGAAATAAATTAAGAAAATAAAAACGAAAAGAAAAGGAGAAAAGACAAAGCAACACAATTACTATAGTAAGAAATTATAAAGATGTGAAAACATTGCCAAATGTATAATCTGGAAATTAACATGAAACAAAGTCAATAAGACAGTTCATCCATAACATTTAAGTTCACCACATGTGAGGTATGCAAAATCACGATCAACTATCACGAGCCTCAGCCACCACATTCTTCATTTCTCTCATCAGTTTCTTGCAGTAATTGAGGAAAGTCTCAACCTTTTTAGGTGGGTTAAAGATCGGCAATGCAGACTCAGCATCAGCTAATAACTTAGGGACATCCTTAATGGCTTCATTGGCAAGGGAAGCTAGTTGTGAGAAACTTCTCCTCCAATTTTCTGTAACTAGATCTTGTTCAACGGTATACTCCTTCATCTGATTCATCCATTCTTGATGTTTCTTCTCTGATTCAGCCCGATGCCAACGTTCCTCCTTCAGTTTCGTTACCGCTGCTTTCGCCTGTTTCTCGACGTCGTTCATTCTAATATGCATTTTGTGCAGCTCCTCTAGTGCCTTTTGCTTGTCCCTCTTGAATTGGTCACACAATTCCTTCGTGACACGCTCTGATATCTCAATTATACCATACTCCCGGTCTTTCAAGGTCAGCTCAATGTTGGCCACTATCAGCTCTTGCTTTTGTCTTCTTAACAACTCCTCGTATGCTTTGCTGTTTTCCACACCATCTTGCTTAAGATTCACATAATCACGTTGTAGGTTCTGAAGATTACTGGTCAACTTGATATTTTCTAGTTTCATTTGCTCGAATTTTGCCTTCAACAATTTTATTTCCTCATTTTCAGCTTCATGAAACTGTTTTCCATAATCTAGGTTAGGAGAAATTATCTTGAAAGGCAACTTCACTGTCCTAACCCTTTCTGCGATCCAATGGCTATAAGAATATCCTTCATCAATAGTCCATGGTCTGGGGTCCATTTTTGCACGAATAATGTTGCCCCAAGCATTCCTAACTTGATGAAGTACTTCAACAAAGGTTCCTTCCTCATAATAGATTTGCAACATGGCAAGAGATGCAGGTGTAGGTGATCCTCTCATAGGATGCCCAAATTGCCTTTGTGCTAACACAGGATTGTAATTAATACAACACCTGATACCCATGAGAGGTACATTAGGGTACTTCCCGCAATGATATATAATTTGCGATCTACGCTGCCAAGGGACACACCACTTAACTTGTTCTTCATTTAAACTTGCACAAAGTCGCGCCCATTCATCTGCCCCTTTCACATTTGGTTTACACTGCAATAGCTTATCCATGGAGCACGGGGCATTTAAGGCGTCCTCAGTCACACGTGAGATGAACCACATATACAACACTGGCAGACAACATAACATTTTTCCTCCCTTTAGCTCATAACAACGATTAAGGGTCCCATAAACTTCAGCCAGGATAGCAGTGACTGGATTCTCACAGCGCTCTTTGTATCCCACAAATGCGTTCATGGCGGCATAGTCGACGAAATTCTTGACATTAGGAAAAAGCATGACACCATAGAAGAGAAGAGCCAATACATCCATAAATGTTTCCCAGTTTTCCTCTTCAGCCAAACGATGCAAGTATCCTATTAGGTATCCTTGAGGAAGGCCCCTCACTTTGCCCTTGATTGTGAACTTGTTCTCCAACTTCATAGGGTGTACTTTCATGATCCTCGCTAGCTGCAAGACAGGTACATACTGCCCAAGGTAATTGTATGGAGCTTTTCCCTCAAGAGGTATATTTAAAATTTGCTCGAATTCTTCCACTGTTGGCACTAGTTGGAAATCTTGAAAAGTGAAACACCTCAATGGTGGATCATAGTATTGGGCTAAAGTAGTAATTGCTGATGTTTGGACCTCCACCTCTAATAGGCTCAACAAATTCCCATACTCCTTCTTGAATGCATCCTTTTGGGATGTCTTCATTTTCATTACCAGTTTTCTCAGACCATTCATATTTCCTTCCTCCGCTTCAATAGCTATCCTTTCCTTTAAAATGTTTGAACTTGTAGGTCGGTCAACTTCCAATCTCATGTTAATTTCCATTTTACCTCTACGGCTTAGTCACAAATTTATAACTTCCTACCTAGGACCAACAAGACCATAAAAAAAATGCATGAGAAAGACGCATAATGATATAGTGATATGTACAACATGTTTAATTTTATTAAAAAAATAACGGTTATAAGACGACATACATCTCCCTTCGTGCCCTAGATAAGGTTCGAGACTTGAGGTTCAAGGTTAAATATATGCAATCTCACAAGGATAGTTCCCTAATGCTTAAATCAAGGTCACCAGAGTTATGGCTCTTTTCACTACATCTCCACAACAGTCAGAGTAATCAACTAGATGTAGAGACATAAATGAAGAGAACAGACTCTAGTTGGAGTTCTCACGATAGCCAAACAGGAAGTACATCCCAGAGTGACACCGCTACACAACCCCTCTAATTCTAAGTTGCGCTCAGACCCGGGTATAGGGCCTCACTCATGATATGCAAAATGTGTGTGGAGGGAGATTATAATGCAAAACAACACTTGCAAAATAAACACAAATAAGTAGATATATAACATGTCATCTACCCTAGGGTTCAATATGGAACAATCAAAACAAACGCACATGCAATTATGCCAAATATTAAACATATATAAAGAAAAAAAAAGGGAAGGAAAACATAATGAAAAAACACATCGAATTCGCACATCTAATTAAATGGCTTGACTCTCTAAAATCCCCAGTGGAGTCGCCATCTGTCGCAACCGGAATCGCGACGGGACGACGATCCATAAAAAATAAAACGCGTTTAAAGTTTTGGAAAAAAGATTTGGAGTCGCCACCATAGTTTATTATGGAAAACTACGGAAAAACCATAAAATGATAAGGCATGGTCTGCGAAACTGAGATTCTTGGTTCGGGAGTCGGTTACGTGTAGGGAAGGTATTAGCACCCTACAGCGCCTGCCCTAATGCAGTACCTTTAACTAAATATGCGAATATGATGTGGTTTTCAAAATGTTTAACTTTCCCCTAAAAATAAAATTCTAAAGAAACGAAATATTTTTAGTTTTTTGGGCCCGATAAGGATTGACCTTACTCCTACGTATTCTCATTAAGAATGAGAAATTAGGGTTCCGTAGTTCTTTTTGAAAACTGCTTGAAAATTTGTTTGGAAATTGTTTGAGAATTTTGTTTGTAAAACGATTTTGGATTTTTGGGAAAGTGAACCTGACAAGGACTGGCCTTGCTCCTACGTATCTCCACTTTTGATGGAGAATCAAGGATCACGTAGTTTTGGCTGAGAAATTGTTTGTTGTTTGAAAATGTGGATGTTTTTAGTTTTTTTGAAGATTTTATATTTTTTGGTATTTTTACAAAATAAACAGAAAATGTTTTCAGCACAAGGACAATGCGTGCGATCACACATGTGCTTAATATTTTTAGTATTTTTTATAATTTTATTTGAGAGAGAAAAAAAAGAAAAGGGTTTTAGCACAAGGACGATGCGAGCGATCACACATGTGCTTAACCCTTTAAGACATATTTTTAGTTTTTGTTATTTTTTATGAAAGAAAGAAAAGGTTTCTAGCACAAGGACGATGCGTGCGATCACACATGTGCTTAACCCTTTAAAACATATTTTTATAATTTTTAATTTTTTAATTTTGTATTTTTCTTTTTATCTTTAATTTTTATATTTTTATATTTTTTTTTATTAAGAAGAGAGATGAGTTGAAATATCTATGACATAAAATTGTGAAAAAGAAGCATAGGATAAAATTGTGGTAGAAAATAGGATAAATTTATAAACTAAAAAAAATCAAAATGCATATAAATAGAAGGAAAAGAAAATATGTACCTTGCTGAAAATTTGAATGATGAAAACCTTGCTTGTAATAAGTTGTGAGAAAAGATAGATTGATGGTGAAGAAGATGAATTTATAGTAGAAATGTGGTATGGGATTTTATATGTATAGAGAGGTAGTAAAATGTGAGAGAAAAATGAAGTAGAGTTTTGGGATGAAGAGGTTTGGTGTGTGAGAGAAAGAAGATAATTATAAACAATTAACAATAATAAAACATTACAATAAATGGTCATAGAAGAATACAATATTTGACAATCATAAAAATAATCTTAATATAAAAAATCATGGGGAAACAAGAAGTTGAATCTGGCAGGGCCGGTTAGACAACTTCTAATCCATCCAAAAATACAATATAATTAAATAACAAGAACAATAACATGTATGGGGAAATAAGAAGTTGAATCTGGCAGAGCCGGTTAGACAACTTCTATTCCTTCCAAAAATGCAATAAAATAAATAAGTAAAGCAATAAATAGTTTGGGGAAACAAGAAGTTGAATCTGGCAGAGCCGGTTAGACAACTTCTAATCCTTCCAAAATGCAATAAAATAAAGAAGTAAAGAAATAAAACGTTTGGGGAAACAAGAAGTTGAATCTGGCAGAGCCGGTTAGACAACTTCTAATCCTTCCAAAATGCAATAAAATAAATAAGTAAAGAAATAAAACGTTTGGGGAAACAAGAAGTTGAATCTGGCAGAGCCGGTTAGACAACTTCTAATCCTTCCAAAATGCAATAAAATAAATAAGTAAAGAAATAAAACGTTTGGGGAAACAAGAAGTTGAATCTGGCAGAGCCGGTTAGACAACTTCTAATCCTTCCAAAATACAAAAATAAACAACTAATAACATACAAATGACATAACATAATCAATATCACGTTTTACAACTATCACACTTGGATATCAACACAAAAGCATACTCTCATTTAAATTCAAAATCATACAGAAACAAAATACTCCATAATCAAGATTTAAGATCAGACAAAAGCAAAATATAGCATATTCAAGACTCAAGATAATACAAAAGGAGATACTCAAGGTTAGCTGCCCTTACCTCTATTACAGACTTAATCTCCTCGCTCTCTGAAAACTTCCAGAATATCCCCTTTGAAATTAGAAATTCTTCCAACTCTCTTCTCTTAAAAATTTTCTAAGTTCTTTTGTGTAAATTTTCAGCCTCCCCCTTGGCTATTTATAGTAAAAAAAATTTACTATTCATTTGTACTATTCATTTTTACTATTCATTTTTTTATTCATTTTACTATTACAAAAATAATTTTTTATTTGCAAATTGGTGAATTATGATCTCAAAACTACGTGGAACACTTATCCTTTCCAAAAATAAATTTTTTTTTACTATTCACTTTTTACTATTCACAATTTACTATTCACTATTTACTTTTTTTTTTTTTTGTGATTAATTTTATTTACCCGGACGAAATTGGGTATTGACAGTATGGAATTTGTAACCATTGATGAAGTAAGTGTGCCATTCTTTGACACATCTCATTGGCCAATTGGAGAGATGTCTTATGAAACTCAATGGACACGCAGAAGGCAAATTTTGGAGCTTGAAGAAATTCGATTACATGCATATGATTCATCTAAAGCTTACAAAGACAAGATCAAATTTTATCATGACAGGAAGTTGGTGAATAGAGTTTTCAATCCAGGACAACAGGTATTATTGTTCAATTCAAGATTGAAGATATTTCCTGGGAAGCTGAAGTCAAAATGGTCAGGACCATTTGTGATAAAAGAAGTGCATCCGCATAGAGCAATTGAAATATTTAATCCAGCTGCTGATGATCCACAGAAAAGTTGGGTGGTGAATGGTCAACGTCTCAAGCCCTATCTAGGGGGAGAGGTGCAACAATTATCCACAATGATGCTGTTGGTTGATCCTTGAGAGTTTGGGTGAGGCTCGTGACGTTAAACAAGCGCTTACTGGGAGGCAACCCAGTGTTCTGTACGTATTTTTTTTAGATTTGGGTTGATGTACTCTATTGGAAACTTGCTTTGTTATGATGGTTTGCTATTAACTGTGATTGTGTGATAAGTAATTCTTGATGATGATTATTGATTGATTGATGTTGAGATAAATGTGCACATAAAATGCTTATACAGGTGATTCACAAGCTTTGTGAACAAATGCAGGATATCATGATTGTGATTGTGAAATTAAGCAGGATGTGTATGTCAAATGTGAATGAGCTTATATGTGAGGTTTTGAGCTCCAGAGTTTTTATTGATTGAATGCTATTACTTTGAAAGCATGAATGATTTTGCCCAGGTTTTCTATGATTGAGTCAATTGCTTGTTTTGCATCATATGATCAAGGCCATTTGTTGGAACCCTTTTTATTGGCCAAATTCATAAAGTTAGCCCACTAAAAAAGAACACTTTGTGTTCTATCCTTTGAACCCTTAGCCTTGAACATAAATTGAAAAACCCTTGTTGAAAAACTTTACCTTGAGTTAAGTAGAAAATATTGTGTGGTATTGTTAAATGTTCAAGTTTGGGGTTGTTGGGAAAACATGAAAAAGTAAAAGCATTGAGCTAAGAATATGCAAAGAAAAAGAGAAAGAAAAGAAAAGAAAAAGCAAAGCTCAATGCAAATGCAAAAGGCAAGTTGGGAAGAATAAGACTAATTGTGTTGTTATGATTCTCTTAACTCAAGGATTTTGTGATCCAGAAAAACCAATTTTCTTGTTAGCCCAGCCACATTATAAGCCATTGAAAAGTCCTTGTGATGATGCATGCTTGTGAATGTTTTTGATTGTGGTAAAATGAAAGGCAAAGTTGATTCACGTGACATTGTGATAGTGGAGTGAATGAGTGATTGCCCCTTATACACTTGTGTGTGAGTGAAACACTTTACCTAGTGAGGAAATATTCCATGAGCACATGAACATCCATGCTTAATTGATTGATCATTCATGAAAAATAGCATTTGTTGGAATTTAAATGACTTTGTGAACACTAAAGCATGTGCACATCTTGATTGAACTCTTTGTCATAAGTTTGATTGAAGTGTTTACTTATCTTGAAAAGAAGATGTTTGAAGAAGTGAACCATCATATGAATTGGTAGAAAATTGAGTTACATCGTGTTTGCTTGAGGACAAGCAAAGTTCTAAGTTTGGGGTTGTGATAACAGTTGAAAAACTGTTATTTTCATGCTTAAAATTGACACAAAAAGCAACCTCTATACTTAGAAACTAGCTTGAACTCATGCTTTTATTCATATTTTCATAAATAAGAGAGTTGGACAGGTTTATGCTTGATTTCAGTGTTTTTGTGCAGGTTTTAAGGTGAGTTTAGTGAAAGAAGTGAAGAAGGAGAGAGATGGAATCAGAAAAGACACCAAAAAGTGAAAAAGGAGAAGCCGCAAGTACCGCTCAGCGGCAGTTTACCGCTGAGCGGCACCCAGGAAGTCACAAGAGATCCGCTGAGGGGCAAAATGCCTGCTGAGGGGAAGAAACCAACTCACGCACTTACCGCTGAGCGGCACACTTATGGGCTTGGGCTAGATTTTCTGTAATTTTAGATTAGTATATAAGCTTTAGGACGTCCTAGGGTTTGTATCTTTTGCAGAAACGAATCAAACACTCTCTCTTCCACCCCTTTGAAGGAGGATCTTGGATGCTCAGGCTACCTCTTCACCTTTCTAGGGTTTTATCCTTCATTCTTTCATTATTGTTCATCTAGGTTCACCATGAATATGGTGAACTAAACCTTGTATGTTTGTTGGGGAATCAATGTAATCTTTTGAAGCTCTCATATATGGAATTTGTGCTTACATCTTAATCTAAGACCTATGCTTTCTTTCATCATTAGTTAGGGTTTTTCCTCTTTGCTGAATGCTTGCTTTGTTTAACTCATTCAATGCATGATTATTGGTTTTGTCGATACGGAAACGTACGGGGAAGTCTAGATCCGGGGAATTACTCCCAATAGTATATTGGTTGTCGTTAAGCTCCTGTGCTAAAAGAACTAATTATTAGGAATGCTAAGAATTGTATGAAATCGTAATTAGGGATAGGCCTTCTTGACAAGGTAATTTAGAGAGTGGCATTAACAATGATGATTTGAATGTTGAATTCCTAAAATATATGAGAGTGGATAAGATGAAATTGATCCCCAACAACATATTCATCTATATATTTCATTGAAAGTGTTTGTATTTTGTTTTAGCCATTGATCAACCTCATGCATACATGTTTATTTTCGTCTTTTGCATAGTAAAATCCAATTATTTTGTTCTTAAGTCTTAGCTAATCAACAAATCACATAACTAAACTAGGCCGTGAGTCCTTTGGGAGAACGATACTTGGTCTTACCAAGTTTATTACTTGAAACGATTCGGTCATACTTGCCGATTGTAAAACAAGTTTGTGGCATCATATTTTGGTGTTCATAAATTTGTGCATCAAGTTTTTGGCGCCGTTGCCGGGGACTCGTGGTTTAACTGGTTAATTTGTGTGATTATTGATTATCTTTGACTTTAAATTTGAATTTCTGTTTTTATTTTCTGTTTTTATTTTTTTAGTTTTTATTTTATTTGATTTTATTTTATTTGATTTGATTTTATTTGATTTGATTTGATTTGATTTTATTTGATTTTATTTGATTTTATTTTATTCTCTGAATCTATATGTTCTCCTATATCTTTTTGTGCTAACCAATTTTCTAGGGTTCTGTTTTCTTGTGTATGCAGGAAGCAATTCGAACAAGGAGTAAGATAACTGCAGAACCTCTTCTTGAAGGTTTAGACGAGAGTAGACGGAGGAGAAGAATTCGAACATCTAGGGAACTTTTCCCTCCTCCGGAAACTCTGTTACAACCATCACCACAAGGTTCTGACCACAGCACAGAAAATATGGAGAACAACAATGTCAGAAGAACTCTTGCTGATTACACCAATATAGCTGGACCTCAGCACTTTAACACTATAGCTAGACCTAGAGTCAATGCAGCTAATATGGAGGTTAAACCAGCACTGATCCAACTGGTGAAAAGCAACCAATTCAATGGGTTATCTCATGAAAGCCCATATGAGCACCTCACTACATTAAATGAGATATGCAACACAGTAAAGATCAATGGGGTGCCAGATGAAGCAATCAAACTTAGCTTGTTTCCTTTCTCATTGGGAGGCAATGTTAAGCTTTGGTTAAATTCTTTCCCAGAAGGAATTTTCACAGAGTGGGAAGCAGTGGTAACCAAGTTTTTAAACAAGTACTTCCCACAATCAAAGGTGACAAAAGGCAAGCAAGAGATATCTTCATTTAGGCAAGGCATGGAAGAATCACTGGGGCATGCATGGGACAGATACAAAGGCTTGCTAAGAAAAACACCCACGCATGGCTTCAAAGAAGAGGAAGTAGTCCTAACCTTCCTTGGAGGTCTTGGTTCACAAACCAAGATGATGCTTAATGCCTCAGCAAGAGGAAACATTAAATGGAAAACTCCAGAGGAAGCAACAGAAATTATTGAAAATATGGCTACTAGTGACAACGAACTCAACATTGAAAGAGGATACATGAATCAGAAGGAGTTGTTACAATCAAATGATGCTTTGCTTATTCAAAATAGAATTATCTCTCAACAGCTGGAAGAAGTAATTATGAAGCTTTCTCAAATACCACAAGAAATACAATAGGTCTCAATGGTTCAAGGGTGACAGCAAAAATGGCAAATGCAATCTACTCCATCTGAGAAGACAACAAAACTTGAAGAGACTTTCCAAAGATTCCTGAAGACGAATGCATCTTATTGTCAGAATGTGGATGCTGCGTTTAAGAATATGGCGGTCTATGTTGAGCGAATAATTGATAAGAGGAAACATGATAATCTCAGAAAGGAGTGTAAAACTGTTGTGACCAGAAGTGGTAGAGTGTTAGAGGAGAGAAAAAAAGAAAGAGAGGAGAAAGAAAATGAGAGTGAGAGTGAAAAAGAAACATGTGAGTGGAAAGAAAAAGTTGAGAGAGAGAAAAATAAAAAAGAAGAAGAAGAGAGGAGAAAAAAAAAAGAGAGATAAGAGAGAGAGGAGACACAAAAAGAAAAAGAGGGTGAAAAGCCACTTCCTTATCCTAAGAATTATTCAAGGAAGGAGAAAGAAAAGCAGTTGGAAAGATTTATGGAGTTGTTTAAAAAGCCGGAGATCACTATACCATTTTCTGAAGCATTGCAACAGATGCCAGCATATGCAAAGTTTTTGAAGGAACTCCTTACAAAGAAAAACAAGTACATTGAAAAGGAAACTATCAATGTACAGGGTAACTGTAGTGCAATCATACAGAAACTACCTCCTAAACTTACAGATCCAGGAAGCTTCACTATTCCATGCACCATAGGATAGTTGAAAGTTGGAAGAGCATTGATTGATTTGGGAGCTAGCATTAATTTAATGCCGCTATCCATGTGCAGAACAATTCAGGGTTTGGAAATTAAACCAACCAGAATGGCTCTTCAACTGGCGGACAGGTCTCTTAAATATCCATATGGAGTGATTGAAGATGTTCTAGTGAAGGTTGATAAATTCATATTCCCAGTGGATTTTATTGTGATGGAGATGGAAGGGAATAGTGATGTTCCTCTTATTCTTGGAAGACTTTTTATGAAGACTGCTAGAGTTTTAATTGATGTAGAGAATGGTAAGCTTAAATTGAGAGTTGATGATGAAGAAGTCACTTTTGACGTATCCAAGGCCATGACATATCCAAATGATGACAAAGCATGTTTTCAATTTGATGAACTGGATGAAGTTTGTATGGTGCAAGAAAAGATGGTGCGAAATATTTCTCCACTAGAGAAAACTCTCATTGATGCATGTGAAGATTTAGATGAAGAAGAAGAGAAATTGATTGATGAATGTCTGATGGACTTGGAAACATTGAAAAAGAATCCAGAGGAAGATCCAATATTCGAAATAATTGATAAGGAAGAAGAAGTCAAAGCAAAGACGCCAGAATTAAAAAGATTGCCATCACATCTGAAATATGTTTTTCTAGAAGAAGATGGAACAAAGCCAGTCATCATCAATAATTCTTTATCTCTACAAGAAGAAGAGCAATTGATAGAAATTCTGAAAGCCAACAAAGAAGCAATTGGGTGGTCAATATCAGATCTTAAAGGTATTAGCCCAACTTATTGCATGCATAAGATTTTTATGGAAGAAGATTATAAACCAAGTGCTCAACCACAGAGAAGGTTAAATCCTGTTATGAAGGAGGTGGTTAGAAAAGAAGTGTTGAAACTGCTAGAAGCTGGTATCATCTATCCAATCTCTGATAGTGAATGGGTGAGTCCAGTACAGGTGGTTCCAAAGAAAGGTGGGATGACAGTAATTTATAATGATAAGAATGAACTCTGTCCTACTAGGACAGTTACTGGCTGGCGTATGTGCATTGACTACAGGAAGCTAAATAAAGCCACTAGGAAAGATAATTTTCCTCTTCCTTTCATGGATCAGATGTTAGAAAGGTTATCAGGTCAAGCTTTCTATTGTTTTCTAGATGGATATTCTGGATATAATCAAATTGTGGTAGATCCAAAAGACCAGGAGAAGACGACCTTTACTTGTCCTTTTGGTATCTTTGCATATAGAAAGATGCCATTTGGATTGTGTAATTCCCCAGCTACATTTCAAAGGTGTATGCAGGCAATTTTTGCAGATCTCTTGGAAAAATGCATTGAAGTATTCATGGATGATTTCTCAGTTTTTGGAAATTCTTTCCAAAGATGTTTGGCTAATCTGAACATTGTTCTCAAAAGATGTGTTCAGACAAATCTTGTTCTTAACTGGGAGAAATGTCATTTCATGGTAACTGAAGGAATTGTACTGGGGCATAAAATCTCTGCTAAAGGAATTGAGGTAGATAAAGCTAAAGTAGAAGTCATTGAGAAACTGCCTCCACCAACAAATGTAAGGGGGATTAGGAGTTTTCTTGGTCATGCTGGGTTTTATAGAAGATTCATCAAAGATTTCTCAAAAATTGCTAAACCATTGAGTAATCTTTTGATGAAGGACGCTCCTTTTGTGATGAATGAAGATTGTTTGAAAGCTTTTGACACATTGAAGAATAAACTAGTGTAAGCTCCAGTAATTGTAGCGCCAGATTGGAATCAGAATTTTGAATTAATGTGTGATGCAAGTGATTATGCAATAGGAGTTGTCCTGGGCCAGAGAAAAGAACAAAAGTTTCACCCAATTTATTATGCTAGCAAAGTGTTGAATGATGCTCAATTGAATTATGCTACCACAGAAAAAGAATTCCTGGCTATTGTGTATGCTTTAGAGAAATTTAGACCTTATCTCATTGGGTCTAAGGTGATTGTCTATACAGATCATGCAGCTATCAAATATTTGTTGACAAAGCCAGATTCTAAGCCACGTCTGATTAGATGGGTACTACTGTTGCAAGAATTTGATGTAGAAATCCGTGATAAGAAAGGAAGTGAGAACTTGATTGCTGATCATTTGTCACGGTTAGTCAACAATGAGGTCACTAGCAAGGAATCCGAAATCTGGAAATCTTTTTCAGATGAAACACTCATGTATATTCAGCAGAGGCCCTGGTTTGCTGATATAGCTAATTTCAAAGCTGCAAGGGTAATGCCAGAAGACTTAACTTGGCAACAAAGAAAGAAATTTTTGCATGATGCCAAGCAGCTTGTTTGGGATGATCATTATTTGTTTAAGATTGGAGCAGATAATCTTCTGAGGAGATGTGTGACAAATGAGGAAGCAGAAGGAATTCTCTGGCATTGTCATGATTCACCTTATGGAGGACATTTTAATGGAGAAAGAACAGCAGCAAAAGTCCTTCAATCAGGGTTTTATTGGCCAACTTTATTTAAAGATGCCCATAATCATGCTACAAATTGTGATAAATGTCAAAAAGCAGGGACGATCACTAAACGTCATGAGATGCCTTTACAAGGCATTTTAGAGGTTGAGGTTTTTGATTGCTGGGGTATTGATTTTGTAGGACCCTTTCCTCCATCTTTCAACAATGAATATATTTTGGTAGCAGTGGATTATGTGAGTAAATGGGTGGAAGCATTAGCTTGTCCTAAAAATGATGCTAGCACAGTGATTAAATTCTTGAAGAGACAAATATTCTCTTGTTTTGGCACTCCAAGAGTGTTAATTAGTGATGGCGGGTCTCATTTTTGCAATTATCAGCTAGAAAAAGTACTCAAACACTATGGAGTGAAACATAAGGTAGTTGCACCTTATCATCCACAAACCAATGGACAAGTTGAGGTATCTAACAGGGAAATAAAAAGGATCCTGGAGAAAACAGTGACTTCATCAAGAAAGGATTGGTCACTCAAATTGGATTATGCTCTTTGGGCCTACAGGACTGCAATGAAGACATCTATGGGATTATCACCGTTTCAATTAGTCTATGGGAAAGCATGTAATTTGCCAGTAGAATTGGAGCATAGAGCGTTATGGGCTTTGAAATTCTTGAATTTTGATCCTTATGAAACTCAATGCACATGCAGAAGGCAAATTTTGGAGCTTGAAGAAATGCGATTACATGCATATGATTCATCTAAAGCTTACAAAGACAAGATCAAATTTTATCATGACAGGAAGTTGGTGAATAGAGTTTTTAATCCAGGACAATAGGTATTATTGTTCAATTCAAGATTGAAGATATTTCCTGGGAAGCTGAAGTCAAAATAGTCAGGACCATTTGTGATAAAAGAACTGCATCCGCATGGAGCAATTGAAATATTTAATCCAGCTGCTGATGATCCACAGAAAAGTTGGGTGGTGAATGGTCAACGTCTCAAGCCCTATCTAGGGTGAGAGGTGCAACAATTATCCACAATGATGTTTTTGGTTGATCCTTGAGAGTTTGGGTTAGGCTCGTGACGTTAAACAAGCGCTTACTGGGAGGCAACCCAGTGTTCTGTACGTATTTGTTTTTAGATTAGGGTTGATGTACTCTATTGGAAACTTGCTTTGTTATGATGGTTTGCTATTAACTGTGATTGTGTGATAAGTAATGCTTGATGATGATTATTGATTGATTGATGTTGAGATAGATGTGCACATAAAATGCTTATACAGGTGATTCGCAAGCTTTGTGAACAAATGCAGGATATCATGATTGTGAAATTAAGTAGGATGTGTATGTCAAATGTGAATGAGCTTATATGTGAGGTTTTGAGCTCCAGAGTTTTTATTGATTGAATGCTATTACTTTGAAAGCATGAATATTTTGCCCAGGTTTTCTATGATTGAATCAATTCCTTGTTTTGCATCATATGATCAACGCCATTTGTTGGAACCCTTTTTATTGGCCAAATTCATAAAGTTAGCCCACTAAAAGAGAACACTTTGTGTTCTATCCTTTGAACCCTTAGCCTTGAACATAAATTGAAAAACCCTTGTTGAAAAATTTACCTTGAGTTAAGTAGAAAATATTGTGTGGTATTGTTAAATGTTCAAGTTTGGGGTTGTTGGGAAAACATGAAAAAGTAAAAGCATTGAGCTAAGAATATGCAAAGAAAAAGAGAAAGAAAAGAAAAGAAAAAGCAAAGCTCAATGCAAATGCAAAAGGCAAGTTGGGAAGAATAAGACTAATTGTGTTGTTAACATTCTCTTAACTCAAGGATTTTGTGATCCAGAAAAACCAATTTTCTTGTTAGCCCAGCCACATTATAAGCCATTGAAAAGTCTTTGTGATGATGCATGCTTGTGAATGTTTTTGATTGTGGTAAAATGAAAGGCGAAGTTGATTCATGTGACATTGTGATAGTGAAGTGAATGAGTGATTGCCTCTTATAGACTTGTGTGTGAGTGAAACACTTTACCTAGTGAGGAAATATTCCATGAGCACATGAACATTCATGCTTAATTGATTGTCATTCATGAAAAATAGCATTTGTTGGAATTTAAATGACTTTGTGAACACTAAAGCATGTGCACATCTTGATTGAACTCTTTGTCATAAGTTTGATTGAAGTGTTTACTTATCTTGAAAAGAAGATTTTTGAAGAAGTGAACCATCATATGAATTGGTAGAAAATTGAGTTACATCTTGTTTGCTTGAGGACAAGCAAAGTTCTAAGTTTGGGGTTGTGATAACAGTTGAAAAACTGTTATTTTCATGCTTAAAATTGACACAAAAAGCAACCTCTATACTTAGAAACTAGCTTGAAATCATGCTTTTATTCATATTTTTCAGAAATAAGAGAGCTGGACAGGTTTATGCTTGATTTCAGTGTTTTTGTGCAGGTTTTAAGGTGAGTTTAGTGAAAGAAGTGAAGAAGGAGAGAGATGGAATAAGAAAAGACACCAAAAAGTGCAAAAGGAGAAGCCGCAAGTACCGCTCAGCGGCAGTTTACCGCTGAGCGGCACTCAGGAAGTCACAAGAGATCCGCTGAGGGGCAAAATGGCCGCTGAGGGGAAGAAACCAACTCACGCACTTACCGTTGAGCGGCACACTTATGGGCTTGGGCTAGATTTTCTGTAATTTTAGATTAGTATATAAGCTTTAGAACGTCCTAGGGTTTGTATCTTTTGCAGAAACGAAGCAAACACTCTCTCTTCCACCCCTTTGAAGGAGGATCTTGGATGCTCAGGCTACCTCTTCACCTTTCTAGGGTTTTATCCTTCATTCTTTCATTATTGTTCATCTAGGTTCACCATGAATATGGTGAACTAAACCTTGTATGTTTGTTGGGGAATCAATGTAATCTTTTGAAGCTCTCATATATGGAATTTGTGCTTACATCTTAATCTAAGACCTATGCTTTCTTTCATCATTAGTTAGGGTTTTTCCTCTTTGCTCAATGCTTGCTTTGTTTAACTCATTCAATGCATGATTATTGGTTTTGTCGATACGGGAACGTACGGGGAAGTCTAGATCCGGGGAATTACTCCTAATAGTATATTGGTTGTCGTTAAGATGTTGTGCTAAAAGAACTAATTATTAGGAATGCTAGGAATTGTATGAACTCGTAATTAGGGATAGGCCTTCTTGACAAGGTAATTTAGAGAGTGACATTAACAATGATGATTTGAATGTTGAATTCCTAAAATATATGAGAGTGGATAAGATGAAATTAATCCCCAACAACATATTCATCCATATATTTCATTGAAAGTGTTAGTATTTTGTTTTAGCCATTGATCAACCTCATGCATACATGTTTATTTTCGTCTTTTGCATAGTAAAATCCAATTATTTTGTTCTTAAGTCTTAGCTAATCAACAAATCACATAACTAAACTAGGCCGTGAGTCCTTTGGGAGAACGATACTTGGTCTTGCCAAGTTTATTACTTGAAACGATTCGGTCATACTTGCCGATTGTAAAACAAGTTTGTGGCATCATATTTTGGTGTTCATAAATTTGTGCATCAAATACAAAGGTAAATCTTTTCGTGCTTTCTCATTATCTTTTGTCTTACCTTTAACATTCATAATTGTGTTGAAGACATTGTCAAAGAAATTTTTTTCTGTCTGCATGACATCGATGTTGTGTCTTAGCAAGTTGTCCTTCCAATAGGGAAGTTCCCAGAATATGCTTCTTTTAGTCCAATTATGTCATTCCCCAAACCCTTCTAGCCTATTCTGACCAGATTCAGTGACTTTTGGATAGTCTTTCACTCTTCTCCACACGTGTGATCCACTCAACTTGGGCGGGGGCATATCCGTTTCAACTTGTCCTTTGCTAAATGCCTTTTTGTTTCTTCTAAAGGGGTGATCAATGGGCAAGAACCGTCGATGGCAGTCAAACCAACTACTTTTCCGGCCATGACACAATTTGAATGACTTTGTATGTTCCATGCAATGTGGACAAGCTAATCGACCATGTATGCTCCAACCAGATAACATGTCGTACGCTGGGAAGTCATTAATAGTCCACATCAACGCTGCCTTCATAAGGAAATTTTGCCTCCTTGAAACGTCATACGTCCAAACACCATTCCATAACTTCTTCAAATCATCAATCAAAGGCTCCAAGTAAACATCAATCAATGATTTGGGATTAGATGGACCTGGTATTATACACGATAAAAACATGTAAGGCTTTGTCATACACATCTCAGGTGGTAGATTGTATGGGGTAACTATCACGGGCCAGCAGGAATACGGTGATGCAGACGCCTGAAATTACGGGGTAAACCCATCAGAGCATAGACCAAGTCTGACGTTACGTGGTTCACTAGCAAAGGATGGATGTTTACGATTGAAGTGCTTCCAAGCTTCACCATTAGAAGGATGACGCAAAAATCCCGGAGTCTTGTTACCATCATGCCATGTCATGTGTTGTGATGTTTGCATGGAAGTAAACAATCTTTGTAATCTTGGAATTATAGGCAAGTAGAACATGGACTTTAAGGGAATTGGTTTTTTTTGCCTCCGTCCAGCATGCATTGTCTGATATCGAGGTGAGCCACAAAACTTGCATTCAACCAACAATGCATCATTTTTGCCACTGTGATTGTCATAGAATAACATACATCCATTAACACAACAATCAATCTTCTTGACATCCAATCCCAACTTTGAAACACATTTTTTGGCTTGGTAATAATTCTTCGGCATGAAATTGTTTGGTGGTGTCAAATCTAACATCAATTTTGTATAGAAGTCCACTGCTTGAATGGGAACGTTCCAATTAGACTTTCCAGCCATGAGTCTAATGCACACTGACAATTTTGACTCAGATGAACCTTCAAATACAGGTAGCTTTGCCTCTGTCAGTAAATTGTAAAACCTCTACGTCGTTTCATTTGGAGGCTCTTCATCATGACTATCGTGTGCTTCTTCAGCATGGTGACGAAGAGCATTGTCGACCATCTCTTGCATATAGGCAAATTGATCTATCTCAGATGTATGTACAATAGTATTCGAACCTGATGCAAGCCGTTTTTCAGCTGTAGTGGAGGTCGAAGGAATTTCTTCACCATGAAATGTCCAAACTGTGTAATTAGGCATGAACCCTTTTTGGTAAAGGTGAACTTTGACGACTTCATCTTTCAAAATGCTTGTACATTCGCACTTGATGCATGGACATTAAATCCCTCTATCAGTGGAATAATATTGAGATCGTCGGGCCGTCTCCACGAACTCTTCAACTCCGATGACAAAAGATTCTTTCAAACCTCTCCTTCCACTATAACAACGGTCGTACATCCATCCATGATGGTTGGGAAAATGGGCCATGTTCTGTGACAAGCCAAACAATTAAAAACTTAGCCAAAACAGCAACACTCCATGTGACATAAGTAATAAACCTATTACTACTCAAGCCGAACATGGAAGGCAATTTCAACACTATGGTCATAGGCATTCAATAAGGGCATGCAAAGAGAAGTCCTGGGTATTGAAATGCCTTAGACATACTAAGGGGGGGCTCTGTATTCAAGTTGGAGGAGACAACTTATTACTACTGAAGTTCTCTTCTCTAGAGTACTTCCGAATATTTTGTAGTTTCTAAGTGTTTAGTGTATAGTACCCTTCTCATTGCTTTGAGAATGTGTGTAGTACCATAGGTATTTAAATGACTACTCCACTTAATGAAGTTATAGGCTAAGAAATGAAATACAAGGTAAATGAACATACCATATAGACATCAACATAATTTTGTAACACTATACTAAAACAGAACTTACAAAAACAATGATTCAGTTTAGCCATTACATTGAGATCAGAGAGACCAATCACACAAGCACAGTCCACTACTTTAGCACCAGCAAGTTCTACAATTAAAAGCAAACTTAACCATTTTAGGAACACCTCCTTAAAGCATTCTTTATATTGTATATATATAAAAGGAGAGGCACTAGAACAGATGAAACAAGCAAGAAAAAGCAAAAGCGAAGAGCAAAATCAAGTGCAATGGAACTGTTTGATAATTTTGCAAACTGTTTGATGAAAGTCCCCAAAGTCATTTCAGATTTTGAGAGTTTTGGTTTTACGGGTCAAAAATGCATTGCGTGGTTTTCACTTGCTTTTTATGATTGTTCTATACTCTTTTGATCAAATAATTCCATTAGGAAACTTCAAACCCAGCTTTTGCCAATCCAAAAATTAATCTCAAAGATTGGAAATATCAAACACCATTCAAATAAGCAAACTGCACCAGAAAATGACACTTAAAGTGGTGCTAGCAGTGGCAAAAATAAAGGGCAGGGTGTCTAAGGGTTAATTGAGACTTCAAGGAAGTTTATATCATCAATTTGGATGTGTGCAAACACTTAAACAGCAAAGGAAAAGACTGCACCACAAAATCAATAATCCACTTCCAATTTCAAGCAAATTTGATGGTTTGGATGGTGATTTTGCATATAGGATTGTAAATGACCATTTCAACAGTTCACAGAAGATTTAAATGCTGAAATAAACTTGTGCAAACATATACAAATCATAGAAACATCCAAACTCAACAATTCAAAGCAGTTGTAGCCAATTATGCAGTACTTTTAATCAAAATTGTACCAGAAAATGTGGTTGGAAAATAGAAAAATCACTGAATGGCTCAACAAACATGTAAGAAATGTCCTAAGCAACTACATTCTAGCTGGAAAATGTTAGGTAGCAGATGTTAAATGGCCTACTACACAAAAACGAAGTCAAGCATGGTGCAGAAGCTTGGGTAAAACAGTAACAGTGTTTTGTTCCCAGATTTCCAGCAACTGAAGTATGCAGCCAATTATGCAGCCTTCTTTACACCAAATTTGCACCACAATTGAAAACAAATACTACAATCAAACTGGATAGGACAAACAAAGCTTATGGAAGTCCTAATTCGCTACATGTAGCTGCAAAATATTAGCTACGACATATTTAAAGACATAAAACACATGCAAGGATATCAATCACGGTGTAAAGATTGATTAAAATATGTGACAACACTTTGCTAATGGATTTCAAGCAACTTAGATATGCTATTTGCATTTTATGGATTAATACAAGTTGCCACGACTTGAGACATGTGTAATAACATCAAATGGTGTTTAAAAGTTGCTACCATATTTGAATTAGTAATATCTTGGCCTAAGTGCACAGTTGTTTCTTAAACCATCATATTTTGAGTTAAATTAGGAAGTGGCGAGGTCAATATGAGTAGCAATATGGTTTTAACTCATTTCACAGTTTGAACATGTTTCAAATCACTAATTAAAGTTGGTGAAGTGATTCATTTGGAGTTTAAGCCACTTCTGTGGAAAGGTGAGTTTCAAACCACCAAAATCAAGCAAAATTTTTCTACTGCACTGTAGAAAACTTAATCTATTTTGATGATTTGATCTTCAAATTTGAATTTGGATTGTAGCAACAGCTGGTTGAGTGTTTTAGATTAAAAGTAAATGATCAAAATAAGCCATATCAAGTGTTGAAAAGCTTGCATAACTGTGCAATCCACTTTCAAGCAGTCAAAACCCCAAAACACAAAATGTGATTCTCTTTGGGGCATTTCATCAAACAGTTTTGGAAAATATCAAACAGTTTGGTTTGACCTTGATTTCAACCTGCATTTTGGCTTTTCTTGCTTTATTAATATACTCTAGAGCTGTGTTAGGATCTATTTTGAGTGTCTCCTTTATTAATAGCCTTAATTGCTTGTTTGTCTTTAAATTAAAAATATGGTTTTGTCCATAATAAGTCAGTTCTGTTCCAGCCTTACTTTCTCATTTCTGGTGTTGTTTACATGGTTATTGGTGCAGATTTTGTGCTAGGGTAATTGCTCATGCTAGTGGTAGCATGTTGAGGGGTGGAAACTTGTATAGCTCTTGATCTAACTGCCTTTACAGTAAGGGAAAATAGCTTCTAGAAACACAATTATGCAATGAGAGAAAGAGTGAAAAATTAGCAAATCCTATAACCAAATTTTGAGAGGCCACTTGAATATCAAAGTGAATGACAGATTGAGTGTATTGAACCTCAAAGAAACTTCCTAGAGTACCCTAAAACAGTGCAGAAATAGAGTTGTGAGGTTGCACCCAAAGCTAAATAGCCCTGGCCGAGAGGAAAATTTTGGCACTCAAAAATCCATTTTCTCAAATTAAATTGTGCTATCAAGGTGGTTTCTACAGTTTCTAATTTGATAAAAATTTTACATGATCAAAAGGATTTCGAAAACTTGTTAATTGAACTGGTTTCTATAGTTGAAGGTCCAGATTTCCACTTCTAAAAGTTGTTCAAAACACATTTCTTCAAATCTTCTTTATATCAGTTCACTTTCTACTTTTGTGGTGCTATATCTGTTTTAGCCAGTTTTCTCTCCAAATTCTATTTAATTCAAAATCAGTTTTGCTAGTTCATTAATTTGTTCAGTTTGGAGCATTAGATATTCTTGCTGGTTTGATATAACAGTCCAGTTTTTCACTTGAAGGGTGTCTTATAGCTTGTGCAGCAGATTTTCAAAGTAAAGAATTTAATTCAATCACAACTTAAGAACCAGATTTACACGTGATTTTGGAGTTTGAATAAGCAAAATTCATAGAGGAAAACCTTGCAGCAGAGTGCAATTGCTCGTGATTTAAATTCAACCTATGTAGAATTGTTTTGGACAGCTTTGTGAAGACCATTAAGAGTGAGATGAATGTGCTCTACTTGAAGTTTCACGGTTGCATGAGGAGCTAAACAGCATAATCAATACTCTGTAGTAGCCAATACTGTTCCAGAAGATTGAATCCTCTTTCAGCAAGGATTGAAGGGCTAAAGCACCAAGAGAGATACAGAAAGAAATTCAAAATCAGTGATTACATGGAGCAGTACAGTAGTTTAACTTGATCCTATTTGAGTTTTGAACTTGTAATCTGTTTTCTTTTGTTTTCTTGTAAAAGGTCATTAAGAAAATTTGATATAATACATCCTTCTCTTCCTAGAGATACTGAATCCTTTGCTCTTAACATATATCTTTCTAGATTATAAGAACATGCAAGTGAGTGGTGGAGTCATAGGCAATATAGTGTCAAGAAAGGTAGAAAATCCTCCATTCATGATTGGTATGAGCTAAGAGCTTGCATGAGAAGAAACTTTGTTCCTCCTTCAGCTAAGAGAGACCTACAATTAATGGGACACCTCATTCAAGAGGGAAAAACATTTATGATAGGTCTACATGGTTTCTCTAGAAGGGAAATTGAATTTAAAGAAAAACTTGAGAAACTCTTGGATAACAATAGAAAGAGCGAGACTAGAAGGAGCTAGACTAGAAGGAGAGAAGAGGAATTGAGAGAAAAGATAGAAGAATAAATGAGAAAGACATAAGAAGAGAAGAGAGCACAAGATGAGAGAAGAGAAAAAGAAAAGAGAGAAAACGAGCATTTGCTACTGATAGCAAATTCTACTCCTACAATTCAAAGGGAACCAAAAAGGGAAGGTTTCCAATCCTTTAATTCTTCTTCAATTATGTAAAAGTCTTTGCATGATAACTTCTCCTTTAAACCAAAAAGGGAAGGTCTCCAATCCTTTAATTCTTTGCATTCACGTTCAACTACTGTGTTTGTGTGTTTTGGTTTGTAAAAGACCAGTCAAGCCTTTATATAGGCTAAAGCAAACAGCTAAAACTGGAAAATGAATCAACAAGGCAGGTAACAACTAATTAAGTACCTAAATCAAAGGTATCAACTAATTAAGTACCTATATCACATGCACACATACCATGATATCATCACCAGTTTCATAATAGCATTTATTCTAATATACTTAAACAAAAGTGAATCAAATGTCCAGGACTTTAATACATTTAAAACCTTCATACCCTTTAGCAATATGGCCATAACACTACATTTGACACATGCAACATAGCTTGGAATATAACAAAAAATAGCATTGAACCTAATATGACCATAGCAATCTGTGGTTTCAATCCTTACCAAACATGCATAACAGTAATACAAGCAATGTAATTCCTAAGATGAACTCAAAACACTCTAATAATACAATCTCATTCTTTTAGTAATGCAACGACATTTTTATTCAACATTTAACCATAATTCTACACCAATGCTAGCTTCATTTAGAGACAAAGAGCTTACCTCCACGCTATAACCAGCTCCCTGGACGAAGACAGCCTCCTAACACCACACTTTTTCCCTACACTACGCTTCACTCCACCTTCAACGCACCACTACAATTGCAATAATTTTCCAATGATATTTAGTGTTAAACAAAATCTCCAATGCGAACCAAAAGCAATACACATATATTCAAGTTAACTCACACATGCATCACAAACAGGGTAGCCACCAAAAGCTACTTAATTTAAAGCAATAATTTGAACCAATTACTCACCTCTACGGTAGCGACAACCGTCGAATACCCTCTCTCGCACAACCTTTATCACGCAACGAAAGCTACTTCGTCAAACAACCCCTGGATTAGCCTCCCTTGGCAACTACAAGCTCTGCCCACGCCGCGACATCAACCCTGACGCAATGACAACACCTCCTAACGCCGCCAAACCATCGTCGTAAACAAACACGAGCTGGACAGTCAACGATAATTGTGGTTTCAGATTGTGAACGATAGAGGGAGATAGAGATTAGGGCAACGGAGAGCGGAGAGTGGAAAGTAGGGACGAGAGCTAAATTTTAGGGGAAGCTTTCCCGGAAACTATTTGGGAAAATGGAAGAGGGAAATCCCAAATTTAGATTTCATTAAGAATCCATATACCGACGGCAAAAGTCCTTCGGTAAATCCTCTGCACAATATCGAAGGGCAGAAGCCTTCGGTAATGAACAACTTTAATGATCGTCGGAAAATCCTTCGGTATTACCATTTTTACCGACGGCCATAAGGCCTTCGGTAATCAATGAATTTCTAGTAGTGTCTGTGATTAAATTGAGACTTTAGTTACTGGATGT
Source organism: Vigna nakashimae (assembly GCA_034642375.1). Lineage (NCBI taxonomy): Eukaryota > Viridiplantae > Streptophyta > Magnoliopsida > Fabales > Fabaceae > Vigna > Vigna nakashimae. The sequence continues at coordinate 36,755,147 of CM067762.1, read as the reverse complement.
TTCCTCCTAATATTCCTTTTTTTTTCTTCAAAAGTTATTCAATACTTGTTCTCTTTAACTTGCTTAAATATTACATTGTGTCTTTTTAATATTTAACAAATATATTAAATTGTTCCTTTTAACTTGTAATTTAATTTAGACCTTATTTAAAATTTCATAAAATATATTTTTTATATATTTGCTAAAGCTGTCAAAACGGGTAATCCGGTCCGACCCAGCCCAACCCACCACGGGTTGGCCACTTAGTGAGCCAACCCAACCCATTTATTAGTGAGCCAAAAAAATTCGAACCCGACCCGACCCACCACGGGTTGGTGGGTTAAACGGGTTGGCTCATTGACTCACTTAATTAACTTTTTTTTCACCCTCTTCTTCCATTAGATTCTTATAACATGTTACTTTGATCAATCAAATTGAAACAGTAGTAATTAAACCAATTGATATAAAAGAAATGAAAAAAAAATATTGTTATATATATTCTAAGCTATCAAGCATAAAATTTTGCTAATTTAGTTTAATGAGACATACACAACCGTTTTATTTGCAAAGGGGAACTTTTGGAAAGACAACAACGCGAAAGGCTCTATTGCTAAGTAAAACGTTTTGAATAATTAATTTAATTAATTTGATTTCAATAAAAAAATAGGATTTGAGTAATTAATTTAATTAATTTGATTTAATTAAAAACAAAGGTGGGTTGGTGAGCCAACCCGACCCACCACGGATTCAACCCGTGTGAGCCGGGTTCTTATTGAGTCGGGTCAAAATTGGCTCGCATCAAAATTTTTGCATTTTTTTCCAACCCAACCTGACTCAAACCCGTGGTGAGCCGGTTGGCTCACGGGTTTCAATCCATTTTGACGGCACTAATATTTGCAGGTTGAAAACGGGTATCCAACGGATACCCGCGGGTTGAAGAAAATCCGCAGGTTTTTTTATGCTGGTATCTAGCAAGTAGCGGGTCGAGTTGCGGATATGATTTTTTGCATGCGGGTTGGGTTACGTTAAGCACTATTCGTACTCAACCCGACCCGTTACCAGCCCTTCATAAGATACAATATGTTTTTCTAATTGTGATCAATGTTTAGAATTTAATTAATATTTTTTAATGGTTAAATATGTTTTTGATATTTTAATTTTTAGTAAAAATTAAAATAAATTCTTAAAATTATGATTTAATTTAGTTTCTTAAACTTGTAAAATACGATGATTTAGTTCTTTTAAATAAATTTTATCAAATTTATCTAACTTTTCAAATGTATTTATTAGATAATATTAAATCGAAGATGTGTCAAATGATGTAAAGAACTTAAATGTTATTATGAAACACAATGTAATATTTTTTTACAAGTTATGGTAATTGGAGAAGAGTTGTTCCAATTTTAAAAATTATACTTTTTACTACAAATCTTTATATGTAAATTATATCAGTTAGAGTTAAAAATATCATCTTAAGAACATGTAAAAGTTTAAGTTCAATCTAACTGTTAACGAATTTGAAATGAAATTCTTACTAAAATAATTCAAAGTAGGAAATAGGTGACATTAGTTCAAACTTTAAAAATATTTTCTTTAATTTCAGATTTCTAATTGGTAATCCCCACAGTTTAAATAAAGAACTATATCTTAAGAACTTTGTATAAAGGTTTCATCCCCATCTAATCCAATCGTTCACTACAAAAATTATCAAAATTATCGATAAAATTTTACCGACAAAAATAAATTATTCGATAATTGAAATTTAGCAACGAATTTTATCGATGGATTTTTGAAATACATATTTCATTTACCAACAAAAAAATCTTTCCGTAATACACATTTCATTTACTGACGAAATCAGTAAATTTCTTATCCATTTTTATTCTTTCTTTGCTAACCATTCATTATTTCACCCTCTCACACTAGCAGAATGGTACAAATCCCCATTTCCTCTTCTTCCTCTTATTCTTCATCATTTTGTTCTTCTTCTTTCACTTTCCCTTATCCCGATGCTATGAGCCATTATCAGAAATCACCATAAGTGTCCAATGGTACAAACCATCACATCGTCAGCACCTACCTCCAAGAGAACCAAAAGCCACAATAGGAAACTTGCAAAAATCACCAACAGATCTCTTTCGTATTATCAAGCGTGATCCAAACTACAATCTTATATCTTCTCCAAACATCGCGCCGTCCTCACAACACCGTGAATTGTTCCACCGAGAGCCTTTATGGAAACCTATAATGAATGGAGAAAACACTAATTGTGACATGTGGTAGAACTTGATGTTCCCTCCTAGGTGCTTGATGTGTTAAAAATGATCACTATGCACTAACAAGTAGATGAAAAAAATCCTAAAAGATAAATTTTAAAAAACCCTAAAAGAAAAAGAAGAAAGAGAGAGGAAGAAGAAGATGAATCAAATCGTGGTATTTACTGACAGATTTTTTCTTCAGAAATTACCGTTAAACTTACCGACAACACTATTACCGACGAATTTTTACATTTTTGACAGATTTTGTCCATCGATAATAACTGTTTTTCTAACGAAACGAGAATAAAATTTTTTTATGACAACTCAAAACAAAATAGTACGCAAAGACGTAATTTTTACACTAAAATGCAGAAATTATTTCTCTTAACATAAGCTTCTAAGTGTAAACCTCACGGTTCATAATATTTCAATAATACTCTGTAAGAAAATTTAGCCTAATATAATAATATATGAGGTTATGATCATAATTTACTAAGGTAATTTAGGAATAGAAACTACACCTCAAAATTATCCTTTAATTTTTACAATACCTTTTTTTATAACTTTTTAATTTACTTTTAAAAACATATTTAAATAAAAACATAAATATAATTCGTGACATCCCAATTATATAATAACCACAATCATATAATATAGGCCTCAACATCCAAATAAAGAGAACAGTTAGAGTATGACGTGCAATTAAGTGCGGAATTACAGTCATCCAAATATGAAGACAGAATTTTAAACTTAAACAGTTTAAAGTATCGAACACTTCAAGCGTTCAAATAGGATATTCCTAAGTAGACTGCACTTCAACATCAGTATCCTCTAGTTCTTGCTCCAAGGGAACCTCCTCGACAACATCTGCTCCCATCCAAGTGGATGATCATTGCCAAAGAAACATACCCAAACAGCACACAACAAAACAAATAAGGGTGAGCTAGATATAAAAACATGTTATTCAACCTTACACGACATGCAAAAATCACTCAAACATATAGTACAATCAATAGATGTCATCATGCTTAGTTACATAAAAAATACCAATTAAAGCATACCCATTACACCAGGACTCACACACTCATACGACTCATCCGGATTTGTATAACTGTCGAACTATTGGTCGTCTTTGTACTTGCATTGTTCAGCTGGCCCTCCCCAACACTATGCAAGATAAATCCCCCAATCTGTCTATGTCTAAAATCTAAGACTATAGACGAGGACCTCTCCCTACTCTCACCACTTACATTGTTCTTCTCTATTTGAGCATGAACAATGCTTTGAGTGTAGGGATAAACATACCAGTTCAAAGGTCCATACATTTATGCAGAACAACAACACCCCATTTATCACTTTCAATCATCTCACCTTGAGATGTCCAATTCATACTCAAATACATCATTATAGTTCACAGTTATATTATCAGTTAATCCAACATATCTCACATACTTTCACTATAATAACATTTCCACGATCATACTATGCATTTCAATTACTCCGCACACTTAATTCAACCCAAAACAAGAACAAATGAACTTAGAACCGAACATTAAGAGCTTTGGCCGAACGCTATGAGATCGAGCACTATTAGGCCAAACACTATAAGACCAAACGCTATGAGATCGAGCACTATTAGGCCGAACGCTATAAGACCGAACGCTATTAAACCGAACACTATGAGGTCGAACACTGTTTGGACGAACGCTATGAGATCGAGCACTATTAGGTCGAACGCTATAAAACCGAACGCTATTAGACCGAACACTATGAGGTCGAACACTGTTAGGACGAACGCTATTGGACCGAACGCTATTAGGCCGAACGCTATTAGACCGAACACCATTAGGACGAACGCTATGAAGTCGAATATTTTTATTATCCTAACTATGGTGGAGATCTTGCTAAGAAGAGTCAAATGAAATGCAACTAATGTATTATATATATATATATATATATATGTATATATATAGATATATGTATGTATGTATATATATATGTATGTATGTATATGTATGTATGTATATGTATGTATATGTATGTATGTATATGTATGTATATGTATGTATGTATATGTATGCATGTGTATGTATGTATATGTATGTATGTGTATGTATGTGTATGTATGTATATGTATGTATGTATATGTATGTATGTATATGTATGTATATGTATATATATGTATATATATGTATATATGTATATATATATATATGCTTATTGTATATATACATATAAGAAAAACGTTATTGCTTACAACTAACAAAATGTTGTTTCCATGCATAACTTGAACTTGGTGAATGTTGGAAAAGTTTGAGAATTGTCTTTGGTGACTGGAGTGGAAAATTGATGTTAAGGAGAGAGTTGATAAATGTCATGAATTATTTTATTGAGTTGTCCCAAGTTGTAACCCAATGAAATATTTTGGAGCTAAAAGATTTGAGAAGAATATGACGTGTATTGTAGATGTTAAGGTTAGAATAAAATTAGAATAGTATTTATGCGACTTTCTTTAAGAAACAATAAACTCTCATCAGTTGATGTAAGTCGTATAGCTGAACCTAATTTGCATATATTCTTTCTTTTTTCTTTTTTATGTTTTCGTGATATTATTCTAACCTTTAATGCACAAATTATTTATTTATTATACTAGTAAAATAAACCCATTCGTAGTAATTTAATCTAAACTTTAATAAATATATAACAAGTTTAAATGATTTTCCTGAATACATTTCTTAGTAGACATCTTTCGATTAATATATCTTGTTCGCAAAATAAATTAAATTAAAAAATAGCCATCAAAATTATGTATCATTATTATAGTGAAAGAAATATATGCTGAAAAAGAGTTTTCGAGTTTAAGGATACAAATGATTTCAGAACCCCCAAATAATTCTATTTTAAAAATCAAGGCTTGGTAAGGAAATATTCAGAAGTGCTCAATGATACTGCTTTTTTTTTTCTTTAATATTGTCTTTTTCCTTTGAGTATATATATAACTCCTTATTTATATTTTAAACATACAAAAATAATAATCTCTTCTAGCTCAATGTTTTTTTTTTATTGTTCCTCTTCTTTTATTTCATGTAAACTACATTTTCTAATACTTAGAATACCATTTCTTATTTTCCTCCTTTATTTATTACAAAACGATCTTTGATTAGAGATTTTTTTTTTTATTAAGAAAAGGATACGGATAAAATTTTTGTAGTGATGAATTATTTTATAGTTAAGATGTGTCATGCTATGTTAGGAGTGCCTCTCAGGTTGCACCATCGACAGCCAATGCCAAAATCATTGATTTTTATATGAGCTTGACAATGACTTTGCGTGCCCAAGAATTCACACACCTTATGAAGCAAACAATGTTTTCATTTTCAATATGTGTATATATCTTTAAAATATTAAATTATACTGATATCTAATTAATATATTATCATAAATATAAGTTTCATGTACCAAGTTATTGAGTTATAAGTATATATATAACCTTGATTGTAAAAGTGATTTTTATGAAAATTTAACAAAAATAAAACAATAACAAAATGATTGTATTTCTCTACATATATACATATATTAAGAAATATTTTATTATTTAGAATAAAATTCATTTAAAAATTTTATATTAATTATTTGATATATATATATATATATATATATATATATATATTAAGAAATATTTTACATATAAATAGAGTATCAAGTAATTTAGAATTAATATAAATTTTTGTAAGCATATCTTTCAATTTATTGGTGAATTTTAAAAGTATTTTTCTTAAATAAAAATATAAAATAATATAATAGTTAGTGTAAATTAAATGAAAGTAATTTCATTCTTTTCATGCTATGTATACAAGAAAGAATCAAATTTTGAGCATAATTGAAGATAAAACTATCCTAGCCACAACGTAGAAAATTATTAGATTTCATATAGATCCCAACATCCAAATTATTGGTAATAGCAACAATATTTTGGATAATGCTTTGAATTTATTTATGTTTGGCCAAAACAAAAAGGGAAACTGAGTAGAGATTGAGTAATATAAGTTTGATATCTTAACCTTATTCTATCTCAAATTATTTAATTTCAGTTTGTTTGATTCTGTCACTGCTGAGATGCTATATATCAAGGGAAGAAGATTAAGTTAATAAAATCTTGCATCATGCTGCTTGAATATTAAGCTGCGTGCCTTCGATGTCCTTCTATGTGGCATCTATATCTCCTGTTACAACAAGTTCTTTTCATTTCATTAAAAAAAATCTCATTAAATTGACCAACATCCACACATGCATGTAAATACGAAATTCAGCATATCTTCCTTTCATAGGTCATTCTTCAAAATGGACATGAGGAGAAAGAGTTAAAATGTTAACCACTAATCAAGGGTTATAATATTATCAATAGATGGAGATGTTATATTGATTAATGATATATATAACCAAATTATAAATGTTTATAATGTAAATCTCAAATTACTAATTAAAATGCCCAATTATGATAATCTCACTTTAAATATGAAAGAGAATTACCAACTGATATTTTTAATGTTAGAATGGATCACTAATCCTTGTTGTTTAAGAGATTGTGCTGTGGGAATGGATTCCTAATAAAACAAGTTCTTTAAAAAAGAATAGTAAATATCAGTTTCAGCATCTTGTGGGTGTTTTTGTCAGTATCCATTGATCCTCATGCACATTTTCTACTACACAAATATATATTTATACCTAAGTTCCTTGTATCCTCCGAGACTGGTCGAATATTACAAAGTGCCAGTTGCATAGACATAGAAATCATCACCATGGGAAGGAAAATAAGCCAAGCATCACCGAAAATATCTAAGGATGATCCTCAAAAACATCAATTCAAGAGTTTGATTAAGGTTTTGCGGCCAAAGGTCTACATCACCGACAGCTCAAGCTTCAAGAAGTTAGTTCAAGAGCTAACTGGCAATGGAAGTCCCACCACTTTGTCTCCTCCTCCTCCTCCTCCTTTGGAACCAAACATCATGGTTCAAAATTGCCCATTTGTTGGAACTGAATCTCATAGGGATCCTGAAACTAGTTCTGATGATGTCTCAGTTTCTCCTGATGCAAACTCACCAGAGTGGTGCTATGATGCATTGATGAATGAAGAGTTTAACCAAGTTTGCAATGAGTTATCCTTAGATGACCTAGCCTTCCAGGAATCAGTCGCCAACATAGACCATTTGTTGGCATATCAGAATTTCGAGTCACTACTTTTTGATTATGAACAAATGGAGCAGCCAGATGTCAGCATATATGATTATGAGTTGTCAGGACTACTATAGAAACATGTCTGTCTTTCCTGGAAGATCATGCACGATGTTGTTTCTCGAGTTACTTTTGTAGTTCTTGTTTTGTATCATATGAATGTATAAGTATTCTTTTTGTACATACAGCAAGTAAGTTTTTTTTTTTTTTTATGCATAATGATTTTGCTTTGAGTTTGTTTCCATGGATTAATCTTCAATGAGGGTAAATATTTATGTTTTGTATTGATTTGCCTGCATGCTTGGGGTTAACCTAATAATTACTGCTGCAGTTTTCTTCAACATAATTTGAAGTTTACAGACTAAACGATATAAAAAACATAAATCATATTTTCTTCTAATCTCTTCCGTGTTGCATGTTATGGAAACTTCACTAACAAACAAGGAGAGTTTTTACAAACTATATTTAAAAAAAGTTTTTCATAGATTTCCTATCAAAATAATTTGCATCTAAATATGTATCATTGGATCCTACATATGCACAAACTGCCAAAAGATTTTATTACACAATTTAACCTACTCTTCCTCTATATTTCACTTGTTTTCACACTTATAAGCTAAACTACAAGAATGTGATACATTAGCTTAAAAAAAATCAAGGGCCAAATATGGAATACAAAGAGTCAGGTCTAAGGACCTCGAAACCAATCAATAGTGCAAAATAAGATTTTTATAATGATATTTTATATCGATCTAAAGCCATCAAGTATATAAAGTGATGCAATGACAATATCATATGAGAAGTTTTTTTATAATAGTTGGATCCATAATCAATATATAAAGTGAAACAGTGACAAAATTGTAATAAATTACAATTTTTTTTATACCGGTTGCATCCAAAACCAATATAAACACTGGAACAAAATTTGACGTGTGTTATTTTTTACCTTTAACGTTTGAAAAAAAACTAACATCATAAAACAACCATTTTGTGATGTTAAAGACGTTGATTAACCTGGAAAACAAAAACAGACGTTGATTGACGTCACAAATGATCATTTGCTGATGTTAATTGACGTTGGAAATGATCAGAAATGACTATTTTCCTACATTAATTGGCGTCATAAAATGACCATTTTCTAATGTCTCTCCTCCTTTTGTTTTTTTTTAATAAATAATGATCCGTTTTTACGGTTTTACTAAACCTAAAAAATAAAAAATCAGTAAATTTTATATATCTAGAACTCATTTTCAAATTTGTATGTACTATAAGGTATAAACTAAAGCCATCAAAAGTGAATGATGTTATAGTGGATAATTGACTATTTGTTTGTGATTTTTGGTTTTGATAACTATAATTATTATTTTTGGTTGAATTTTTTTTAAAACTCCTTGTAATCTTTATTTCAAGAAAAAAAAACCCAGGATCACTTACTTTGGGTCCGTCTAAAGTTTAAAAATTATTTGAAAAGTTAGTTGTTGTAGATCTTTAAACGATCATAATTTTTTCTCCAGTTGACAGATTTGGCATTATTATATATTGTTCCTTCTAGATTTTCGAAAAGGTCATTTTTTATTTTTCGTCAATTTAATTTCGTCAAAAAGGTCAATTTTCAAAAACGGTCCTTCTACTTTGCAAAAATATTTCACAAACTTAGACTTTGAATTTTGATCTAAATTTTTTTGTGGGGTTTCTCATGACGTTTTGGTACTTTGACAAATTTTCAGGTCATTTGGAGTTCTTTTGAATATACTCTCAGTTTTAACTTAAGTTTAGATGTATACGATGTATGAACAACAAACAAGTTCAACAATATCAATCTTAACAATACCAACAAGTTCAACCAATTTATAGTCCATAACAAATGAAAATGAAAACGAAAGAGAAAGTTCATCAAAAACCCAAAACGAAACTAACATTCTTGAAGGTAGGTTCGCCGCTAGAATAAAGTGTTGTTGCCAGTGAGGAAGAAACAAGAATGCGAAAAAGGCCTTTAACGTTTGTTATTTTGGACATTCAACATGCAACCCTGCCCCAACGTCTTAATGGGAGATGTCAATTTGATGTCGGACTCCACATGAGACGTCAATTTGATGTCGTAATTCATGTCGGCTGCTAGGTGGACCAATGTTGGCTCGCGCTAAGAGCACATCTGTCTTACTCAGCGAGAAACCTAGTTGAGCCACTAGAAGTAATAAGTTGTTAGATGTGCCTTATCAGACATCATTAGACGTCGATTTTGACATTAACCGACATCCAATTTGTTTTCTTTTTTTAAATAAATTTGTTTTCACAATAATACCACATCTGAAATACAAAAAATCATCCCAGCACATCCCAAAATTATATATACTATGCGTTTCAAGTGATTATAATACTAAAACACACTAGTGCACTAAAGGGAAACGACAACGGTTATTTTCGCTTACACGCAGCGGTTCCGCAACCGAGACATATACAGGAGAGACAAAAAGGGCTTTTTGTCTCGGTTCTGAATCGAAGCGAAAAGGGGTCGAATTTTGTCTCGGTTCAAATCCGAAATCGAGGCAGTAGATGGGGGTGTGCTTTTGTCTCGGTTCAAATCCAACCGAGGCAATAAAGGGTTTTTTTTCTTTTTTACAACACATCCAGCTGTGCAGTGCAAGCTCCAAGCAGAACCGCCCAAACCGAAAGCTCTTGTATCAACTCAGCCCTTCCAAGAAGATCAATCATGCAAATGTAATGCATTATACTGTTTCATCCAGTGTCTAAGACACCTCGAACAGTCTGCTTTCTTTTTTTGTAAGAATCATATAACCACATTGACAAGTGTAAACTGGCTAAAGAAAAAGCAACAAAAGAAAAAGTAGGTAAAAATTACAATCTAAACTCAAAAACAATGTGACCAATTTAGTGAATCATCAACACTCATTATTCAGGCAAATAAACATAACTAACAGTTACAATGCAGAGCAAAGCAATAAACTCTCATCAAAGGCTCACACTCTAGGCAGGAGGAGGTGGCTGAACCATGTAATCAACAATGACCACACTGTCGATCTGATCTCTAACTCCTACTGATAATTCACCAACTCCTTATTTGAATCCACGACCTCCAACTTGGTCGGTCCCACAAAAACCGCGAGCGAAGAAATCATGAAACCCTTGGCTCTCCCTGGCAAAAAATTCTCCCCAAAACTGAACTCACTAATCTGCTTAAAATTCTCTAGAATTCGTCTAACCACACCCAAAACCTCGTCTCCAACTGCGCCCTCCTTCAATTTCAAGAAGTTGACACAAAGTGCCGAGCCTGGCGGCGGAACGAGGTTGCTGAGGCCATCGGTGACCCAATCGACAACCATGATGTCGTCGAGGAATAGGTTTTCCTTGATGACGGTGACGGATAAAAGGAAGATCAACTCTTCATCAAATCAAAATACCTCCTCCCATGATCAACCAAACAGGAACGATTATACAAAAACACTTCACCTGTTATTTCATTCAGAAATAGGGAACAAGCATAAACTCCATCTAGAAACCTAGAAAATAAAAAAAAAAGATAAAACCTATTTGATTGTCGCACCCTTGCACCCTTGTGCCTCTGCCGCAAGAACAATAACAGCCACCGTGCCCTTGCGCCCCCGTCGTGTCTCCGTCGCGCCTTTGTTGCGCCATTGATGATCCCTCCAGGTTGGTTGTCCGTTCGAGACGAAGAACCCTAGGCTGGGTTGGATGCACGAAGAACCCTCTCGGCCACGGCGACGCGGATCCAAACAAAGAGAAGGGTTCATGTGTCGAACAGAGAAGAGGAAGAGGATAAACACCCCCTTCCGCGACGCATAATAGAGAAGAGGAAGAGGATTATATTTTGGTTCAAGGAAAAAAGAAGAAACAAGGGCTGAACCCTTAATTTGAGTTATTTGATACAAGCCAACTTGAAATCAGAAAATAAACAAAAATAAAACCTCTTTGTGCTGTGGTGGAAGAAGAAAGCCCTCTTCTCGAGGAGGAAGAAAAAGCATTGTTCGCGTGAGTAGATTATTTTGGTAGGGCAAGCTTTTATGCCTCGGTTGACTTGGAAACTGAGGTAGTAAGCCATTTTTGGAAAAGGCGTCAGGTGCATAGTCTGACTTTGCAGAAAGGACATGTGCTCTCAACAGAGTTATATGCCTCGGTTGTTTACTTAACCGAGAAAATATACCCCTTATGCTTCAATTCCCCTTGAACCGAGTCATATAAAAATTGAAGCGTATATAGCGCCTTAATAAGCTCTTTTTTACTAGTGCTTTATAGCTCGGTTGCTGACTTAACCGAGGCAATATAGCTATCATGCTTCGGTTCCTTTTGAGTTGAGGCATATAACTTTCCTAAAACTAGGAAAATGCCACCGCGCTTTTATACGCTTCGGTTTTAGTAAAACCGAGGCGTATATAGCACGTTAAAAAAGCTTTTTTTTACTAGTGGCAATCTAAAAAGAAATCCAAAACTTATAAACTATCAAAAGTATGCTAATTAATGTATTCAACAACAATAAAATTTTTCCTAAAGGAATGGCCATAGGTCTTAAGTCCATCTTTGTAGAAGATACGCTGCCCACTCTTGTCGTATCTTCTTAATTGTGTCCTCTAATATAGGTGATGTATTCTTGAAGCACTACAAAAATTAAGTCAAGTTCATTATGTTTGCATACAAATTATCAAAGCTGAATTTGATTTGTAATGTATGAAAGGTAAGTATTATTACCTCAATCGAGTCATCTTAATTCCTGCTAGAATGATGGTTTTAATCCAAGACATGATATAGTAGTCACATTCCCATGAATCTAGCTACTTGTTACACTTAAATGACAAACTAAATAGTCACATATATAGATCATACAATAACATAGAAAATGAATAAGAACTATAAATGAGTTACAAGATTTGAACTAGCTGACTTTTGGGTTTATCCATAACTCTATTTACATTAAAAACACAAGGTAATATTAATATAACTATATTCATCATAAAAGAACCATTACAACATGGATTTATAACATTTGGAACATAAAAAGAGAAACACTTACGCTTGTAGCATGAATTTCAAGTCATTTTTCATTCTATTGTGCAAAGAACAAAACAACGAAATAGTCTTGAAAAAATTTTCAAACCTATGTATAAGAGAATAACTATTTTTGTAATGGGTATAAAAAAAATGTGAAAATTTCAAAACTTCCTTCAAAGCGTTTTTATGTCAAAGACTTATATCAAAGCTTTAAGGTGAAAATATTAAAGTATTGTATCAGAGTATAATTATGTTATAAGTATCAAAGTGAAACATAATTATTAGATATTCATCAGAGTATATCATTTAATCATTGTTAGAGTATAATATTAACAGAACATATGAGATATATATTATCATACGATTATCATTTTGTAAAAGATATGACTTCCTCTTGTCATATTTATGCATGATATGTAACAACAAGAAGAACTATATTATGAAAGCGTAAATACTTTTTATATAACATAGCATGAATAACTTATAAGAGCATTGATAAGTGTTTATATGTATAAGAGCAATAGGAATATTCATATATGTGTCAGAGCATAAATATAAAGATAGATATTCATACATGTATCAAAGTATATATATCAGATTTAAGGCTTATAGACGATTGACACCAAATAAACAAAATAAATTTCTATATTTTAACAAATAAACATTACAATAGTTTTCAATGCAATATCCTATTATTACATTTCTCCCCCTAAATGTAATATCTATCAAGTTTAGCATTCTCACCCCTTGTTTGATAAACATCGAAAAGGGAGGAGAGAAAAGGCATCATGGAACGACTAAAGAATGATAAACATTGTTTCCTCAAGTCTAGTTATGAACTGACCCAAGAGGTTATCTTTGATACCAACTGAAATCACAAGTAAAGTTTAAAAGGGGTGGGGGGGAGGGGTGGGAGGGACTTCAATAGAGTTTAAAACTTTTTGCAATGAAGTGCTACATGCTATTTGCAGGGGTTAGATGATTTACAGATAGTGTTGAACACTTAATGATTTGTATAAAGCGTTTAGAAAAATTATTAAACAGGTTGAGCAAAGAAAAATGCATTGAGGAAATATTCGTAGAATGTCTTTTTATCTCTTAACGTTCTTCTGAATCAATGTAGAACTTTAAAATAAAGCTTTATGATGGAAGCAGCTCCACTCTTCAAGATTGAGCAACTTCACGATCCAGATGTAGGCAGCAGAATGAAGATAATGATGAGTGTTCTGATGTGCAGTAGGTGTTTGATGAAATGTTTTGTGGAGGATGGAAGTGTGTGTGTTGAATCTCAAGCTCAGAAACCTTCCAAAGGGGAAGGAAGCTAGAGGAAAACGTGCTAAAGAGGCACAAACATTGAACTCGAAGCAAGGAGTGGCTGGACAAATCTCAGCAGCATTTCACTAAGGCATTCGAGTTCCCTTTACAAAGAGGAGAGTCTCTCTTTTACAGAGGAAGAGATGACTTTGAAGTGCCTAGCAAGCTATGATAATGGCAAGATACATGTGCTGGAAATGCTACCAAGCATGAGTTACATGTTCCATACGAGGAAGACATTAAAAATGTGCTTTAAAACTTGGAAGTTGGTGAGTGGCAACGGTTGTTTGGTTGGCTTCCTTTCTTTGCCTCCTTTTGCTTCCCTTAGCTCACCAAGCTTCTTTGGCTGATTGGCTATGGTTTTCAAGCCTTATTTTTGTCCTACAAAACAATGTAAATGTATTTAGTAAAGTAAACATTCTAAGACTTAGAAAGAAAATATCTTTTTGTTTAAAAGTCCTTATTCAACTTCCCTTTCTTAGTCTTAGTGTTAAGTTGATACTTCTTTGGATGGGAAGTCCTTAAAGGGGTTGCCATCACTTTGTCCTTTATGATTTGCACAGATAAAGAAACAACACAATAGACAAATAAATAATATTCATACATGCATTTAAAATGTTAGACGTTCATTATAGCTTATTATGTGTACTACGGTGTTTATGCGTAATTTATTTGGAGTAATGTATGCGTTTAGGAATTGTTAACACATGTATAGCATTTAGTGTGCTATCATAGACGGTTCTTTTTAATAGACACTATTTCGTTAGACACTATAGTTAAAATTCAAAATAAGGGTTGTTAGACGATCTTGTCTTAACATATACATTGAAACTCATAAAAGAAAGGATGGATCATTTGTAAATGATGCGATAAAGGTTATAACGGTTAGTTATACTATAATATGATATGTTCAAACATTTTCCTTCAATATTTAGAGTTTTAACTACAAATTGTTATATGCCTATAGAAACAAATGAAAGTGGGTTTGATTCAAAGCACTATTAATGAATCAAAAGTTTTCCCTAATGATGTTATTGGTAGAGTGTTAGGCCTAAAGCATTCTAGAAGAGTGTGATGCATGGGTTTGGGAGTAGCTCCTACTAACTCATTTAAAAATACAAGACTTCGACTTTTTGATTTAAGGTTTGCTTCATCTAGCACTGCCACATCATCAACATGTTCTAGTTAGTTGCAATAGAAGTACACCAATTTTGAATCCCAGTTCAAACCACCTTAGGTGGACTAAAAGCATACATGATAATGAAGAAAGGAAAGATTCCTCATGAATTGATCGTCTTCTTTGATCATCAACCACAAGTAAGTTACTAAACAAGTTGAAACACAATTCTTGATATACTCTAATTATAGGCAGTCCTTTCTAGTCTTAAGTGTGATATCAAATACTTCATCTATATTGTTGTGGTCCTTAAAATCTATTGTTAATAGTTGGTTTTCTGGTGTTATATAAATTCTAGAAAAATTGGGCAAGTGTTGATGTGAATGAGTGCCTCCATACACTTGAAATTACACTTATGCCATTGATTATTTCACTTTAATATTTATCTTTTCTCATTTCAACAAGCTAGTGATGCAAATAAGTCCAAGTCTCCTTTGGGTACAAGAGGATAATCTTGCTAGCAACATTTAGGAAGTTTATGATGTATTTTAGGATGAAACTATATTTAATCTATTATAGATTTTGCATAATTATGGATTAAGTTGTAATTATGTTTCCATTTAAATTAGTTTTATGTTACTATGGTGATTTGGAGAATAAAATGATATATATATTTTAGCACTTTGGTAGAAGAAGTTTGTCATGTATTTTGTTACCACTAAAATATTTTAAACTTGTCACAAATAAATATTGTTGACACAAAAATATAAGCACCTCAAATAGTGACATACATTGTCATGTAAAAATAACACAAGCAAAATAAAGTAGTAAACACACAAACTAAATAATACAAACGATAGAGGTTAGAACCTCTATAGTATAATTGTAACATCCCAAAAATATAGTATAATACTATATAAAAGAGTCATCACAGATATGATATGGTAAACAGCTATTGACTATCATATAAAGTAAAGACTTACAGTCATCCAAAATAACTATAAACTTTAAAGTTTATATGCAAACATCATAAACCAAAACTATTTACAAATTTAAATATTGCTCCGAAGAAACTACACTGCAGCATTGCCTCCATCAAGAGCCTGCTCCAGAGACACCTCATCTCCCTTTGCTCACACCCACAGGATGATCATAGTGAAGCGATAAAACAAAGAAAACATATAACCCAAACACATATAAAAGGGTAAGCTAGAAGAAAACAAATAATGATATATGAGTACATATTAAACATTCTTGTAAGATACACACACAACACATTAAACCAACTAAACTTTATATATGACCACCCCTTGACTTGACCATCGATTAGTATGAATATGTAGCTATAACAGTTTGTGCACTTGTTGTGGTGAAACAACTAGCCCACCCCAAGCTACCACACAATGTTAGTCCGTTATCACTCACCTTATGCTAAGATAAAGCCCCTAGGTTAGGACCTCCTACTATTCTCACGACATGCCTCACCCTTCTCTACTTGAGAGTAGGTGACCATTAGAATGTCAAGATGAAATCCAAGACTGAGCTTTCCATATTCATACTTACAACCTTTGAAATCACCACTGAGAAATTCCTCCTTGGAATTCTCTTCCACACCATTTGAAACCATGATTGAAACCATATACTTTTACTTTGATACTCATATAAACTCATACACAATCATACATCATCCACAATTGAATCAATACATATCTCAAACCAATCAAAACAAAGAAGAAAAAAGTACATCACAACTTGGACCAGTTGCTTAGCGCATACACTCGTTGAGCGACCATAGAGTTCTCTCGCACAACGACCCAGCTCGTTGTGCGAATTCCACAAACAGTACCTCCAGACTCCAAACCACTTGATTAGCAACCCAGCTCGCTGAGCTAATAAAACTCACAGTACTCCCAGACCCCAACCTCTCGCTTAATGACCCTGCTCGCTCTGCAAATAAAAAATCACAATGATCCTAGACCTCAACCTCTCGCTCAACGACTCTGCTCGCCATGCAAATCCCCCAGAAAGTGGTCCAGACCATCTAAGCACTCGCTCAGCGATATAACTCGCTAGGTGAATAAAGCTTCCAGTGATCCCATACTCCAACCTCTCGCTTAATGACATAACTCGCTAGGAGAATCCCCCAGAAAGTGTGTCCAACCTCTCAGCCACTCGTTGAGCGACTCCACTCGCTTAACGAGTCTACATAATTCTGCAGCACCAAACTGCAGAATTTTGAACATGCACACAAAATAACCAATTGCAAATATTTTTCCTAACTTTTAATCCTCCTAGATCGTGTTATAGACTTAATTAGGCTTGAACAATTATTTTTAAACCTTACTAACATCATTCTAAAGTGTTTCCTAAGCACACTAACCTTCAAAATCTAACAAACCTCAACCTATGGACCTAACTTGTATTCTACCACGTTTGGCACAATTTTAAGAAACATAGGAACATTAACAAGTCCCAAATGACTTATATAGCCTATCCCAACTGACCAATTAAATACCTAACTCCTAAATCATGTTTTCACTACTTCACTACCTCCATATTAGCTCTAAACCAATACAGTTTGCATCTACTCATAACCAGCCAATGCCAATACAAATTTATAACATTTTATACATCAAATTACAGCCCAAACATCATTAAATGCAGTTTATACTCACATTTCATCCATTCGTACCTAAAAACAATCAAATTGCATATAATCCCTCTATCATAAAAAACTTAATTTCAATTCAGCCTACACAATACTCATAGACTCTTCACACATACACAACTAATCATCAATTAAAGCAAAATTCTAGCTTCCCTTACCTCAAAGAAATCTGCACGGTTATCAAAGAAACACCGACCGTTGCTTATACCACAAGGAAACTCTAAAAACACCTACCAATCACCAATTGGCGATTAAAAACAAGTCTTAGAACCTAAGTGAAGTTAAGAATTGAAGAAAGAAACCACTTGACACATGCAAACAGAAATCTCTTGCATGATCAAGAGTCAAGAAATCACTAAGAAAAGGGAACGAAACTTACTAACTCTAATCAAGAAATTGATCGGTTGGAAAGGTAGCTCTCGACGCCAGGATCGCCTAGACACCTCCTGATTGTTGAACAGATGATCTAAGAGTGAAAAAGGTTAGAGAGATGGTAGAGAAAACGGAGAGATAGTGTTTTAGAGAGATATAATGTATTTTAGATAATGAGACGAGTTTAGAAAATTTTATTTATATTATAAGATTATTTTATAAAAAAATGTTTGGTCTCATTATTTTAATACATCTATCTACTCTAATACTCTATTTTCTAGGTTCTTACAATATTGAAAATGATATTAAAAAAAATGGAAAAAACTAAAGTAATATCTATAATGAAATAGTTAAAAATACAGAAAGTTTCAAACTTCCTCCAAATAATATTATCTAATATAAAAAGTTAAAACAGTCCATAAAAAAACTCCACAATATATATCATGAGTTTTTTTTTATTTATAACTATTCTAATTAGCAAATATTATAACACTAATTACATTACCACGTAATTAATGACAAACAATATGTTTTAAAAAGCATTAAAAACATATATTTTTTAAATTTTTTGAAACACTGTTTGATTTAACCAGAAGTCATGTTTGTCCAGCGAGTTTATGAAAACTTGATACTCGAACTCTTTGGATTTTGATTCTCCGATGGTGCATAGCGGGGCCTAACCCACATGCATCAATACAAACCACTATAGTTCTAATTGGAAATCAAATTTCCTTTCGCATCCAATGGCATTATGACCCTGCCCAACAGTGCTACAGAATTTTAGAACATTATATGATTTTTTGAACCATTTACCTTCTTCTTGTTAAGTGATTTATGAAAATTCTTTTAAAAAAAATATCAATTTTGCCTAAAAATTAATTCACCCCTCCCCATTTTTTGGTTTATATATGTAACATCCCAAAAATACAGCAATAAACTATATAATAGAATAATTACATTTAATAATATTTCAGTTCAGTCTTACACTAGAAAAACGTACGGTTCTGGCCGAACGGCCTTACAGAAAGATTACAGCTAAAACTGCACTGGATAAGCAAAACTGACCGAACGGTTTACAAATGTTTATATCGAACGATCAAATGAAATCAAAAGAGAAGGTGATCAAACGACCACCTTACTATAACTAGACTACGGACCGAACGTCCTACTGTTCGGTCTTAACTTCAACTTCTACCAAATGTTCTTCTTCCAGCGTATCTTCCAACAGCGCGTCCCCTTCTGCTCACATCCACACGGATGATCATTGCAACGACAAGACGAACCTACAAAACAAGACATGACAGGAAACACAGGGTAAGCTTATGTAATTTAATTCATGCATAAACATACATTTCAAACAATCCAACACACAAGATACATTTCATCATACATATCATACAAAGCCTATTACTAGACTGACTGTTCGGACTATATGAAATCTGTGTAGCTACAGGCGTTCGTGCACCCGGGTGATGTAGTAACTGGGATGCCCTCAATAGCTGCCACCCGATGTTAGTCCTATCTTTCCAAAATACCCCTAAGAACTAGGACGTCCTGTCATTCCCACACATGAACTACCCTCCTCTACGTGAGGACGAGTACTCACGGAACATCAGGATGAACAGCCAGCTTAGCATGCCCACAGTCATACTTTACAAATTCCAATATTCATACATGAGTCATCCCTCCCCGGAACGCTCGTCCATAATCTATAACATTTCCATATCACATTTCCTTAATCTTTCATTAATAAACATCTCATTTAGCCACCTCGTACAAAGATTCATGAGAATTCAAAGGAACGAAAGTTCAACCCAAGCGCAGAACTAGACCGAAAACGTAGAGCGAAACCGAGAGATCTCACATTTAAGAATAGATTAGGGTCAAGGGGGTTGACATCGAGTTGAGAAAGATAAAGAGTACAATCATAAATCACCAGAACTAATGGAACGAACGTCAATTTCAACATTGAGCCAACTAGATGAACTGACTCTTGATAACTTCAATTGAACATCAAAAAGACCAGACCAAGAACGAAGACTCCAGAATGAGACCAATGAATAAGGAGATTTCAAGGCATTCAAAACTAATACCTAGAATAATTCCCATGAAGAAACCGAACACTTATGAAAACTTAGCTTAATTGAGTTTAGTATCAAGAAATTCGAATGCCAGTTAAAGAATGAACACTATAGTGAGGGAACCCTAGAGGGCTTAAACGAACGCTCGTATTAGGAAGTTTAACTTAAGGAGACAGAACGAGTGCCTGGTATCTTTCTTTGAACACAACACCCGAAATTTTTGACTACAGGGCTAGCTGCAGTAAAATTATTAAAAACTGGAAAATTTAATCACGCTCTGGTATGCTCAGCTTTGACCTTTGATGACTGTTTTGCTCATTACTGTCTCTACCAAACTCCAATTGAGTTGGTTCTTGCTTTGTTGGAAACTAGACTTAATTATCTTTCTTTGGACACAAAACTCGAAATTTTTGGACTACAGGGCTAGCTGCAGTAAAATTAGTAAAAATTAAAAAATTTAACCACGCTCTGGTCTTCTCAGTTTTGACCTTTGATGATTGTTTTGCTCATTACTCTCTCTACAAAACTTCAATTGAGTTGATTCTTGATTTGTTGGGAACTAGACCCAATTATCTTTAATTTGACTATTCATACAACTATTTTGGACTTTGGGAAGGGTCTCAAATAAATCTGGGAAAAATTGCAAAAGTTCATTTTTATCTTTTGCGTGTTATACCCAAAACTCATGTTATACCCAAAACTCATAAAACTTACAACCAAAAAGAAAAACACATGCTTCAACATGTTAAATTTAATCTCAACACACAAGGAAGAAAGTATGCAACAACTTTATATGGTTACCTTCTACCCATCATACACTATGTTATATCCCAAGTTAAACCCCCTTACCTTTAGCCTTGAACACTTTAACTTGATCTCTTTCACAACCTTGGTCGAACTCTAGTTTCTTGGAATTCCTCTCTTCTTGCACAGGCCAAGACAACCTCTACACTTAGCACACTTAGAATTTTCGAAATACCCTCATTAAGAGCCTTACTCTTTTGTCCAAAACACCCATTTAGCTTTGGAATTAAAGGAAATGATTCCTAGACACAAAAGGACCCATGGATTTGTTATTTAGTAATGATAATTCAATAAAACAATACTCCATACTCCTTTCCAGACCCAAAACGTAGAGGGAATGTCTGAAAGGGTCCCAAAATTATTCCTGCAAAAAGGAACCGCAGCCAACCAGCTCACATTGTCTACATTCCAAAAAAATACTGCTCACGCAAGTCCCCCAGCAGCACAATTTTTTGCAACTTTGACAGTCCGGTTGATCCCCTTACTGAAGTCGAAAATACGCGTATGAGTACTCAAATCGAAGCTATTTGAGTCTACTATCCAATAAAAAAAGAATCAACTAAATTGATATTTTCTACAAAAAGGTATAATTAAAATAGTAAACCATGTCAAGTTTGACAGCAGTTTATTTTACATTATAACTTAAACTTTTTACAACTAGGTACGTTCTTGAGGTTCTACGGTCTTACACTTTTCAGCTCTGTCGAAGGTGAAGACGAAGGACTTGGAATGGTACTTCTTCAGCGTGATGGACCGCAAGTATGGAAATGGCTCCAGGACCAACCGCGCCACCGAGAAGGGCTACTGGAAAGGACCGCCTTGTGGCCCATGGCGACCGCACCGCGGGGATGAAGAAGACCCTCCTGTACCACGCCCCTGTTCTTTCTATCACCGATTCCCACCTCTTCCAAGTTCAACTACCATCGATTCCCACCTCTCCTCGGGTACCCCTTATAGGCCTAAGATGGTTGTGAGAGCTTATATTTTTGCTTTGTTTAACGAGAATTTGAAGCATGGTCCAACGTCTGAGAGAAACTTTGGATTGTTCAAACCAAATTGTAGCATTGCTTATGATATAGGTTTCACAGGACTTACTTCATCAGCAACCTCCTCCTTTCTCTCCTTCAAGGTATGCTTGCTATTACACTTTGTATTATTCATGAATTTTACCTATAATTTGTAGAAAGTAATGGTGATGATGGAGAAATTATGCATTTGTAGGGTGTTGGATCTTTGTATGTGATGGTTTTTGCAAGTTGTGCGGCTTTTCTTCTTGTAGCATTATAAGCAATCTCAAAATTTGTTTGGTTTAATAAAACAAAGGTTTATGAGTTTCAAGAACCAGAAATACATGTAAGTGTCAGATTGTACATTTTTTCATGTTCTCAAGATATTGTCTCTTGTTGTTTGGTCTAGTTGGCCATTGAAGGGTGATTAAGCTTCTATAATTGGAGGTGCTATTAACTTTGTCAAGGAGCTTGAGCATAGGCATAAGACCGAGGCATATAATTAGAGGAAAAAAATAAATAAACCCTTTTACTACCTCGGTTCAACAATAAACCGAGGCCAAAAGTCTAGCAAAAAGTAAAAAAGAAACACCCTCTACTGGCTAGGTTGTATTTTAACCGAAGCAAAAGCATATATCTTTATGTCTCGGTTCAGAACCGAGACAAAAAGGGTAGACTTTTTACCTCGCCTGTATATGTCTCGGTTGCAAAACCAATGTTTATAAGCAAAATTAACCGGTGTCATTTCCCTTTATTGCACTAGTGAAATTTACTCGGATTCTAAAGTTTTTTTTTCATTTCAACATTTACAAAAGTAATATCTTTTAATTATTATAATATTGTAATTATGTTTAATTATTTAATGTTATTTATAACTATTTTGATATTTATGGAATTATTATTTTCTACTTTATTTTAACATTTAATTTTTTTTCTTAATATTTGCTATTTAAAATAAAACGTGTCATTTTGACATGGAATCATTAATACTAATTTTTATTTTAATTATTGTCATCTAAATGGGGTTGTTAATTACCATTCATAAATATTCTTTTCTTTTAGCTATTTTTTGTTAATGTCTACCATTCATAAAACGTGTCATTTGGAACTATTTTTAAAACTTAATTAACTATTCGCGACAAAAGAAAATCTATATTCACACTAAAATCATAAAGATAATTATTTATGATCATATTTTTATAAATTTAATAATAATTTTTATTTTAATTATTATTATATAAAATTGATAGCATTCATATGCATTACTACATAAGGAGATAAAATATTTGATAATTTTCTTTGATATTATATTTAGTTAGACAAGTTTACTATTTAACAAATAAAAACAATTTATTCACTTAATAAAGAAATAATTAAATAATATTTCTTTATTTTAAAACAGTTAAATAAATTTTCCCTTTAAAAGGTTTTACATAAATTTTTAATATTATACTTTTACAAAATTTAATATATCATTTAAAATATATTATTTAGTACTATTTTCAATTAATTATTCATAAAAGTAATAAAAGTTTAAAAATCATAAAGTTATATATATATATATATATATATATATATATATATATATATATATATATATTTTAAAAACTATATGATTTTAATGTAATAAAAACATCAATATATGGAAACAAGCGTATTACCAGAAAATTAATTAAGGGGGTTAACTTCTTAATTAATTGTTTTAGACTACCATTTTATCATTTAGATTTTATAATTGTCTTTTGAAATTAAGTTAACTATAATAATAAAATTATAAAACTTATTAACTTAAGAAATACTTTTATAATTTAATAATTCATTTTTATTTCTTTTATCATAATATAAAAATAGACACATATAGGAAGGTATATTTCTACTAGTATATATGATATCTTTTTAATAATAATTCATTTTTATTTCTTTTATCATAATATATATTTCTACTAGTATTTATGTTTGGGCCTTTTTTGCATATGTTGATACGTAGGTCTCACAAACTTCAAGTTATCAACATTGAGCAATGGAAATATGTTCCCTCTCTTAAATATATATTTTCTCGTTATCCAGCTGATAGGCTATACCAACTAAAAGAATTAATTATAGAGGCATTTTGATCATCATGAGGAAGTTAGCCCAAGAAATAAGCTCTCATTATTGAGAAAAGTGGAGTTTACGTCTCTCCCAAACTTGAGACACATCTGTAGTGGTCATTTGGAATTTTCTGGTTTAAAATCTTTGATCATAGAAACATGCCCATCATTGACAAAATTCACAACTGGGTTGCATATTCACATGAAATGCTTACAACTGATGGGAAATCTTTCTTTGAATTGAATGATATTGTGTTTGACAGTTATGACAACATGGTTTATGTCATCTCCTCTAAGACATTACAAGAGTTGACGAACTTGAAGAAACTCTTTGTGAGTCATTG
The DNA here is from genome assembly GCA_034642375.1 of Vigna nakashimae. Lineage (NCBI taxonomy): Eukaryota > Viridiplantae > Streptophyta > Magnoliopsida > Fabales > Fabaceae > Vigna > Vigna nakashimae. Next base: position 36,730,859 of record CM067762.1, on the reverse strand, counting down.
TAAGGAATTAAAATCATATTCAACATCCATAAAGAAATACCTTCTTCCACACAACTTTTGCAACAGCTATGTGAACTAGCTTTGATTGATCTTCCAAAGTTAATTTGCATTGTCAACAAAGAAATTTTCAAGTTTTATCAAAATCTAAAAATTCTACGAGTGAAGCTATGTAAGTCTCTTAATCTCCTACAAGTGCCACTGAAACTAACAGATTTGGAAATTTTTGATTTTGAGACGTTCGAGAATATTATTTTCATTAAAGAAGAAGAAGAGGAAAGAAGAGGAAAGAAGAGAAAAACTCACATTTTGTGAATTGAAGGATATTTCTCTTGGAAATTGTACCAGTTGTATCGGACGGTAGGTAGGCCGGATAACCATGCCAGACCCTAAGTCCTACGCATACTGCGTATGCTAGTGCTTGGGAGGCTTGTGTACCAGTAGTATCAGACGGTAGGAAGGCCGGACAACAATGCCAGAACCTAAACCTTGTATGAGGCGTATGCTAGGGCCTTGGGGCTTGTGTACCTGTGAAAGCAGACGGTAGGAAGGCCAGACAACAATGCCAGAACCTAAACCCTGAATGCGGCGTATGCTAGGGCCTTGGGGCTTGTGTACCTGTGAAACCGGACGGTAGACAGGCCGGACAATCGCGTTAGACCAAACGAGTCAGATGATTAACTAAGTAATCAACACAACAACCGGACGTTCGACAGCATAATTTTACCCAGCCATTTAACATACAGGCCGGCCGGGCATACAGTTTATTACGCATAACGATCATATGGGCCGGTCGAGACCTTTTACCTAAACCTCGACCAGATATGCAAGGGCCGGTCGACTGACCCAAGAGTAAAACCCATAGGACCGGCCGACCATACTGCTAATTAAGCCAGTTTAAGGTAAGTAGAGATTAGAAGCTATTGGGCTGAGTTTGGGCCGTGATTAACTTTTCACTAAGCCCAAGCCCATAGCGAAAACTATAAATACAGGTTCAGGGTGAGTGGTAGATAGTTTTGCATTCATTGCACATTTATTGCTATTCGATAGAAAAAACCATTGCTCTCAACTGACTTTAGCATCGGAGAATCTTTTGCAGGTCTCCCATCCCTAGATCAAAAGGGAAATCAAGAAACAAGGACAAAGGATTGGATATAAGCAACACGAGCATAGAAGGACGTGGAGATTCAAGATAACATAACCATGCACATCCGAAACAGAAATCTATCAAAACTCTTTGTTATCTTTCCTTCTACATCTGAATTTCCATCCCTACAAACATTAAAAATAGAAAATTGTTCTGCTTTGAGGTCTTTTGTTGAAGATTCCAAAGCTCGTCCAAAATCATCTACGACAAATTATTTCTTCCCAAGTTCAGTAAGTTCAATTACAAACTATTTATCAAGTGTGTTTTTGCTATCACATGTTTATATCGTTTTGTCATTTGGTAGATAACTAGTATTTATTTTAATTATTTGTTGTTCTGATGATGGAATAGAAGTATCAAATCTAGTAATATAAGTATTGTTGGGAAACAGCGGTACTTGTTCCCTCCTCTGTGAACCCCAAAATGGGCACTATGCGGAAGCGTAAAAATGAAAGCGTAGGAAAAGAGAAAATTAACACTGGAAATTTTTAACGTGGAAAATCCTCTCGGAAAAAACCACGGGACCTAGTCCAGAAAAATATCTCCACTATGAAAGTAGGATTACAGTGTTTCTCTCACTCTCTGAGGATCTCTCAATAAATCTCACCCTCTCGGATGGTATACAAGACTCTCCCTGTATCACACACTCACAAAATAGACTCTCTATTTTTTCTCTCCTTCACCGTGGCTCTTACTCACAGTGAGTTTCACTTCTTCACTTCTACGGTTGTGCCTCTTCACTCTAAAATTGGGTGGCTCTTCTTTTCTCCCTCTGTGTGTGTATTTGCACGTTTCTGGCTTCTCAATTTATGAAGTAAGAAAGCACAAAAAACCAAAATAGTTGTTGAGGTGGTGTGCTGAATTTACGGAAAAAAGCAAATGAGTGAGTTGTGCTTTTTTGGGTGGTGGCAGACAATGCTTCATCATTCTTGTTTTATTCAACAAAACTCCCCCATAAAACAAAAATGGGTCTTCCAGTCCGTCTTCGTATCTTGACTTAGTTGGAAGGTACCACGACACCAGCACCTTGACAACAATCTTCAACCTTCTTGGTTGGTACTGATTTAGTCATCATGTCAGACCAATTCAAGTCTGTATGGATTTTCTCTATCTTCAATTTCTTCTCATCCAGCGCTTCTCGTATCCAGTGATACCGCACGTCGATATGCTTCGAGCGTGAATGGAACATGGGGTTCTTGGTTAGATGAATGGTACTTTGATTATCACAATTCACCACATAATCATCTTGATCATGTCCTAATTCACTTAGGAAATTCTTCATCCATAGCATCTCTTTAGAGGCTTCAGTCACCGCTACATACTCTGCTTCAGCAGTAGACAATGTCACACATTTTTGTAGCTTTGACTGCCAAGAAACAGCTCCCCCTGCAAAAGTAATCAGATAACCTGATGTTGACTTCCTTGAATCGACATCTCCAGCCATGTCTGAGTCTGAATATCCGATTAGCTTTAGATCTCCATTGCCAAAACACAAGCTTCTTTTAGCATATCCTCTTAGATACCTTAGTATCCACTTAACAGCTTCCCAATACTCCTTTCCTGGATTCGACAGGTATCTGCTCACAACTCCTACAGCATAGCCAATATCTGGCCTTGTACAAACCATTGCATACATAAGGCTACCCACGGCAGAAGAGTAGGGTACCTTGTTCATTTCTTCCTTTTCTTCTTCATTCTTTGGACATTGCGACTTGCTGAGTTTGAAATGTCCAGCAATTGGAACACGAGCAGATTTGGCATTGTGCATGTTGAACCTTTTGAGAATCTTCTCAATGTAATCTTCTTGAGATACCCATAGCATTCTTCTAGAACGATCTCTGGAGATTTTCATTCCAAGTATCTTCTTTACTGCACCCAGGTCTTTCATGGCAAAAGACTTGCTTAATGCCTTCTTGAGAGCAACTATTTTAATTTTGTCCTTCCCTACAATCAACATATCATCAACATACAAGAGAAGTATGATGGACTCACCATTTTCATAATGCTTCACAAACACGCAATGGTCTGCGGAGGTCTTCTTGAAATTATGTTGGATCATGAAGGAATCAAATTTCTTGTACCATTGTCTTGGAGCTTGCTTCAGACCATAGAGGCTTTTCTTCAGACGACACACTAAGTGTTCTTTGCCTGGTTCTTCAAAACCCTCTGGTTGCTTCATGTAAATTTCTTCCTCTAGATCTCCATGTAAGAATGCTGTTTTGACGTCCAATTGTTCAATCTCCAAGTCTAGTGTTGCTGCAAGACCGAGAATTGCTCTAATGGATGTCATCTTCACCACTGGTGAGAATATTTCATCAAAGTCTATTCCTTTCTTCTGGTTGCACCCCTTCACGACAATTTGTGCTTTGTACCTTGGGCTTGGGTTGTTCTCTTCATTCTTGAGCTTGAACACCCATTTGTTCTGCAATGCTCTCCTTTCTTTTGGTAATTCTACCAAATCATAAGTTTCATTTTCCTTTAAGGATTGCATCTCTTCTTCCATGGCTTGCAACCATTTGTCTTTGTCTTTCATCTCCATTGCTTCTACAAAGCTTTGAGGTTCACCTTCATCAGTAAAATTAACATATTCATCTGAAAAATACCTTCTTGACGGTTGTTTCTGCCTTGTTGATCGTCTCAATTGGGGTTCTTGTGGAGCATCCTCAATTGGTTGATCTTCTTCCGTCAGATTAGGTTGATCTGCTTCTTCAGCCATTTCATCAAGTTGTAACTCTGGTTCGGCTTGATGAGTTTCTCCCCCTAAGTTGTTCATCACAATAGGGCTTTGATCACTTATCAGCTTAAGTGTTGGTTTCTCCACTTTCTTGATGTTTTGGATTGTCTGATCTTCAAAGAACACCACATCTCTGCTTCGAAAAATCTTTCTGTTTGCAGGATCCCATAATCTGAAACCAAATTCATCTCTTGGAGAACCAAGGTATATACACTCTTTCGCCTTAGCATCGAGCTTTGCTCTTTCATCTTTCGGAATGTGAACAGATGCCTTACATCCGAAAACTTTCAAGTTGCGATATGAGGCCTTTTTACCGGACCATACTTCTTTTGGTATTTTACCGTTTAATGGTCTTGATGGTGATAAGTTGATCAAATCAGCAGCTGCTGTCACCACTGCTTCCCCCCAGAATGACTTGGGAAGTTTTGCGTGAGACAACATGCTCCTGACCTTCTCGGCAATTGTTCTGTTGAATCTTTCAGCTACACCATTCATCTGAGGTGTCTTGGGAGGTACTTTCTCATGTTTGATCCCATGAGTCTTGCAATAGTGCTCGAATGGACCTCTATACTCTCCACCATTATCACTTCTCAGACATTTCAACTTTCTACCAGTTTCACGTTCAACTGAGGCGTGAAACTCCTTGAAGATTCGTAGAACTTCATCTTTTCTCTTCAATGGATAGACCCACAATTTTCTTGAGTGGTCATCAATGAAGGTAACAAAATATTGAGCACCACCAAGGGATTTTTCAGATGTTGAACAAACATCTGAGTGTACAAGATCCAATATCTGCTCTTTTCTTCTTCCATTTTCAGATCTACAGAAGGACACTCTACGCTGCTTACCTGCTAGGCAGTCTTCACATAGTTCAAGTGGTTGTCCTTTTATACTCTGGAGATGATCTTTCGCAAGGATCTCTAATCCTTTCTCGCTCATGTGGCCCAGTCTTTTGTGCCACAACTTCTTACTTTCTTCTTGAGCGACATTTGTCTCTCCTTTGTATATTTTTCCTTGCATGCAGTACAAGGAGCCTTCCTTCTTGCCACGAGCAACAGTCATGCTTCCTCGGCTAAGTTTCCATTTTCCATCTCCAAACTGGTTGTTCATTCCAGCATCATCTAGCTTACCGACTGAGATAAGGTTTAGACGCATTTCTGGTACATGTCTTACCTCTTTCAGCACAAGTTTGTTTCCATTTTCTGACGTCAAAATCACTTCTCCTATGCCCACAATTTTGCTTGTGACATGATTACCCATCTTCACTGTTCCAAAATCTCCTTTTTGATAGGATGAGAAGAATCCCTCATGAGGAGTAACATGGAAAGATGCTCCGGTATCTACTATCCAAGTGCAGTCATCAATAGCAATATTTAGATAGTTTACCTCAGTGATAAGGAACACATTCTCATCATTTGAAACCACCGCTGTTGTGGTCTTTTCCTCCAACTTCTTTTTGGGATCTACCATATCAGGGTGTACAGTTCCATTCTTCTGATCTCTCTTCAGGAATCTACATTCTTGCTTCTTGTGACCATCTTTTCCACAATAAAAGCATGTCAGACCTTTGGAACGAGACTTGAATCTTCCTCGTGATTTTTCACGTTTTCCTTTGCTTCTGTTTTCACTCCTTCCTCTATTCTCAACAACATTGGCTTCTGAGTGACTACTCGATCCCCTTTATTTCCTTCTGGATTCTTCATTCAGTAAACTGTCTGTGATGTTATCCAGACTGAGCTTTCCATCTGGTGCTGAGTTACTGAGAGTGACCACCAATGTGTCCCAGCTCTCAGGTAGAGAACTAAGGAGTAAAAGAGCCTGTAATTCATCATCGATCTTCATATCAGCTTTCATTAACTGGTTCACAATACCTTTGAAGGTATTGAGATGCTCGATCATATTCTGGTCGTCAGAGTACTCCAACTTTACGAGTCGTCTGACTAGGTGAGCTTTGTTTCTGGGAGTCTTCTTTTGAATCATAGATTCAAGCTTTGTCCATAACTCATACGCATCGGTATAAGTCGATACATGCTCAAACAAGCTTTTGTCGATGTATTTCCGAATCATAGCCACTGTTTTACGATTCAGAATCTCCCAGTCTTTTTCGGTCTTTCCTTCCGGAATTTCCAGATTTGTGATCGGCTCATACAAATCCTTGCAGTATAGATGATCTTCCATCATCGGCTTCCAGTAGGAATAATTATCCGCAGTTAGCTTGAACATGTCTCCTTCCATCTTGAGTTTCACAGGACCGTGACTTTTTCGAATCGGTAGCTCTGATACCACTGTTGGGAAACAGCGGTACTTGTTCCCTCCTCTGTGAACCCCAAAATGGGCACTATGCGGAAGCGTAAAAATGAAAGCGTAGGAAAAGAGAAAATTAACACTGGAAATTTTTAACGTGGAAAATCCTCTCGGAAAAAACCACGGGACCTAGTCCAGAAAAATATCTCCACTATGAAAGTAGGATTACAGTGTTTCTCTCACTCTCTGAGGATCTCTCAATAAATCTCACCCTCTCGGATGGTATACAAGACTCTCCCTGTATCACACACTCACAAAATAGACTCTCTATTTTTTCTCTCCTTCACCGTGGCTCTTACTCACAGTGAGTTTCACTTCTTCACTTCTACGGTTGTGCCTCTTCACTCTAAAATTGGGTGGCTCTTCTTTTCTCCCTCTGTGTGTGTATTTGCACGTTTCTGGCTTCTCAATTTATGAAGTAAGAAAGCACAAAAAACCAAAATAGTTGTTGAGGTGGTGTGCTGAATTTACGGAAAAAAGCAAATGAGTGAGTTGTGCTTTTTTGGGTGGTGGCAGACAATGCTTCATCATTCTTGTTTTATTCAACAAGTATGTGCCATGGTATTATGTAAAACTATCAAATTTTCTTTGCTTATTTAAACAATATAGTTCATTTCCTTAGTGTGAAACTAATGTGAGTCCATAACCTTAAATTACCACATGTTTCTTGCAGCTTTTAATGGAAAAATTAAAGGAACTTCATATTATAAATATGGATATAGAGAATTTTTGACACTCCAATCTATCTGAGTCATTTTGTGAACTTGAAGATCTAAGTCTGACCAATAACAACAAATTGTTGAGTGCTATCTCTTCTAGCATGATTATGAGATTTAAAAATTTGAGAAAATTAACTTTAGACAAATGTGAATTATTGACTGAGGCATTTGATATTGAACATGACAATATTGACCATAAAATTCATGAAATACTTCCTCAACTAAGGGAGCTAGCATTATTTGACCTAATCAAATTGAAGTATATCTGGAATAAAGAACCTCAAGTTTTATTTTTTCAAAATTTGAGGTTACTTTACATTGTCAATTGTTGCAACCTTCGAAGTTTATTCTCACTTTTTTCTGTCAAAAATCTTAGAAAACTCAACATACTCAAATTGTGGAAATGTGATAAAATAGAAGAGGTCATATCTAATGATATATTTGAAGATGTCTCTGTCATTTTTCCTGAATTAGAATATCTTGTATTGAAGGATCTTCCGATGTTGGTAAGTTTCTATAGTCCCATGTTGGTAATAAGTTTCTATAGGCAAAATAAAATTTTATATTTGCCTAAGTTGAACATAGTAAGGGTAAGGAATGTGCCAAAAATGTAGAAATTTTCAACAGGCATACTCGTCACACCATGTTTAAGATCAATTTATGTAACATATACTAGAAAACTCTGGTTTGGAAGCTTGAATAACACCATGCATGAAGGACAATCCAGGTACTACTGTTAATATTATGCGTTGATATATAGATATTATAATATAATAGTTATATATATATATATATATATATATATATATATATATTATGTAGTTTTCTTTTGTAGCAATATTTTATAGGGTTTAATAAAGACAAATGATGGTAATATGGTTAAGCTAAATTTACAGACTTATGAAAATATATGGTGAGTAAGTTTTTCTTATTCAAGTTTTTCCTTTTGAATTTGCACGAAGTTGATGTTCTAGGGGGAAAATTGAAATGTCATTATCAAGAAATTGATTTAATGTATCTCATCCTTTGTAATATAGTAGAATAGTGATTGGTACAAGTGATTTCAAGTTTACAAAAGGGTAGAATTAGTTAAACTCAATCCTAAGCTTCTCAAATCTAATTTCTCAAACAAATTATTTACTTTATGTTACTTATGATGTATTTTATCAATTTTAATATCTTTCAATCTCATCAACAATGAATTATTATGCATACATTATATATATTTTTTATTTATATTTCTTAATCAGTTGAAAATGAATGTAGACACATAGGCTATGTTTATAGTGTAGGTTTTTTATACATGAAAAATTATAACTTCAATTTTTTATGGTCTTCTTTGTGGTTTCGTCCATTTTGGTGGACTAAGATTTAAAATGTTTTACACATTATTGTATTAATTAGGTATATATTTGGTATGCAAATATATATATCCATCAATACCCAATTTCATCGGATAAATAAGATTTCACAAAAATAAATAAAAAAAAAATATAAAAAAGCCAAAATGAAAAAATACTATTTGTTTTACTTTTTGCACCTCTAAAGTTTCTTTTAAATATTTAATTCAATGGCCCGAAATAATCGCACATTTTTTTGCTTCCTCACCACCTCTTTTCTCTTATCACACCCCACTCTCCACATCACCATCCACCTCACCCGCCAAATCACATTCCACATTATCTACCTTTTTCATTTACTTTTTCCACCTCATTTCCTTATTAATTTTTATATACCAACTTTTCTAATTATTTCACTTACATTTTTTAATTATATCTTCTTCATCAACATTATTTCACCTACTTTCTCCATCCATTTTTTATATTATTTCTTTCACTTATTTTCCATATTAACTTTTATTATTTACTATATTTTATTTCACCTACTTCACCAACTTTTTATATTATTTCTTTCACTTATTTTCCACATTAACTTTCATTATTTACTATATTTTATTTCACCTACTTCTCCACCAACTTTTTATATTATTTCTTTCACCTATTTTCCACATTAACTTTTACTATTTACTTTTTTCTATTATATTTTATTTCATCTAAATTTTCCACCAACTTATTATATTATTTTCATTCATCAACTTTCCTCATCCTTAACTCTATAAATACCTACATTCTCTTCACTTCACATACACACAATTACACAATATCCATATTTTCTCTCTCACACCAAACCTCTTCATTTCCATCCCAAAACTCTACTTCATTCTTCTCTCCCACACTACATATCTTTCCACACATTTCTTATCTCCCCTATTATCATGAAACATTTCAACACACCTCTTCTCCTCCATATCAACATCTACATCTCTTGAATCCTCTATTTTTCACTCGTATCTTAATCGAACCATCGTTATCTTCTAACCAGGTTCTTATCCCTTCACCTCTTCTTTTTGTTTTGAATTATCTTATTAAATTTGGTTTTATTGTTCCATAATTTTTTTAACTATTTTTTATTCTAAATTTTCATTTATAAACAATTTTGTGTTTTTCATCTCTAAAAAAATCAACAAAAAAATTATTTTTAAGGTTAAGCACATGTGTGATCGCTCGCATCGTCCTTGTGCTAAAAACCTTTTCTCTTTCTGTTATAAAAAAAATATAAAAAATATTTTAAAGGTTTAGGCACATGTGTGATCGTACGCATCGTCCTTGTGTTAGAACCTTTTTTTCTTCTCTTCTAAAAAATAATAAAAATTTTTTAAAGGTTTAGGCACATGTGTGATCGCACGCATCGTCCTTGTGTTAGAACCTTTTCTTCTTCTCTTCTAAAAAATAATAAAAAATATTTTAAAGGTTTAGGCACATGTGTGATCGTTCGCATCGTCCTTGTGCTAAAAAACCTTTTCTCCTTCTCACATAAAAATACCAAAATATAAAACATTCACATCTTCAAACAACAATCAACACCAGCCAGAACTACGTGATTCTTGATTCTCCATCAAAAGTGGAGATACGCAGGAGCAAGGCTAGTCCTTGTCAGGTTCACTTCCCCAAAAATCCAAATTTATCCATAATGAATTTCTCAAACATATTTCTCAAACAATTCCTCAAACAAAATTTTGAAGCAGTTTCTAAAAGAACTACGTAACCCTGATTTCTCATTTTAATGAGCATACGTAGGAGCAAGGTCAATCCTTGTCGAACACAAAAAACTAAAAATATATTTTGTTTCTTTAGAGTTTTATTTCAAGGGATAGTTAAACATTTTGAAAATCACATCATATTTGCGTATTTAGTTAAAGGTATTGCCTTAAGGCAGACGTTGTAGGGTGCTAATACCTTCCCTACACGTAACCGACTCCCGAACTTAGAATCTCATTTTCGTAGACGATGCCTTATCATTTTATGGTTTTTCCGTAGTTTTCCAGAATAAACTATGGTGGCGACTTTAATTCTCTTTTTCTAAACCCGTTCTTTATTGGATCGTCGTCCCGTTGCGATTCCGGTTGCGACAATATCAAAGAATAATAACAAAGGAATTGGGAAAATTATTGGTTTTTCTACGATTTTCTTGCATTATTGTAACTGACACTAGTGCAGAATTGACCTATAACGTCACTCCATAGACGTCGGTCCACCAAACAACCAACGTAAATTATTGACCAGTGGTATTTTCGTAAATAAGTGGACATAGAGACATCCATTAGGAGGGGGCCCCGACGTCTATAATATTATACACGTCAGGGCCCCTCCTAACGGACGTCTATATGGCTGACAGGGTAGGTGAGGAGTTATTTTTCCAACCACCTAGACGTCCGTTAGGAGGGGCCCCAACGTCTATAATAGTATAGATGTGAGGGCCCTCCTAACGGACGTCTAGGTGGCTGACAAGGTAGGTGAAACATTCACTTAGACGTCGTGGCCCCTCTAAACCGACACCTATAAGTCCCGCGAATATGAATATTTAAATCAGAAATACGTCATATTAGTTAGGGCTCCGACGTCTATACTATTATAGACTCTTCGGACCCCCGCAACACCCGACGTCTACAGCCATTTATACTGAAAACGCGAACCTGCGAGGAGTTACGCTCACTGTTCACCGTCTTCCCCGCGTTTTCTCTCTTAGACATTGCATTTGTAGGTGTGTTTCCTCCCTTTTGGACTGTTTAAATTTACTTTTACTCCGATTAAATTACTCTTTGATGAAATATCTTCCATTTAAACCGATTAAAATTCGTTTTCGTTACGTTTTGGTGCAGTTTCTGGCTTGCGTTTGGGTGGCGCTTTTGACTCTTTTTTGCCTATGTTTTTGGGCCTGCATTACTCTATTTCCCTACATTGCTTTTTTAATCTGCTAAAAATGTTAGCTTCTTTGTTGATAACTTTTTTGTATGTATGTTATTGGCTTTTGTGTATAAATGTTATTGGCTTTTGCGTATGCATGTTTTTGACTTTTAGGTATGCATGTGTTATTAGCTTTTGAATATGCATGTGATAGTTGTGTTATTATAATTGGCATGTTAAATTATAAGTATCAAATCATTGAGTGAAACTTAGTTTCTGTTTGAAATTTAACACAAACGATTAATCTTTTAATCGTTTGTATTAAATTTTGAATTGTCCGATTGGACAGTTTGGGAAAATTATTTTTCATAATTTGCTATAACATGTACGTTGGAGTTTATTGATAAGATTGATAAAATTTCAGTTCAGTATTTGTGTTGTTCTCTGGATGCATATTTGATACTGGTCATCCTTGACTACTCTCATTTTGTGTATTTCGGAGACCAATGCAAAATGCTGCCGAAATTTTATCAAATTAATGATGTAGACTTCTTTGCATGTGTCTTAACAATTTATGAAAAATAATTTTTTTGAATGGGTAGGGCCTAACCTTGTGAGAGTTAAAAAACTGAAACTGATGAATGATTTTATGAACATAGTATGGATCGAATATGGATGAATGAACGTCTTATCAGTGAAGAATATGAGAAGAGTGTTTCGGAGTTCTTGCAATATGTTGAACAAAATGCTAAGTCTGTGAACGTGACATATTTTTGTCCTTGTGTTCGTTGTCTTAATCAAATACGGCAAGACTTAGGCAATGTGCGTGACAATCTATTCATGTTCAACATAATGAGAACTTATACCGTTTGGACTTGGCATGGAGAAGTACTGGACCACGCTACCTATAACATCCCCAATATCTCACACTTGAAATTTCATATATTATATATTGTAACATTACATTTACGGTACATCCCGTAATTTCACACTTAAAAATTCATAATTGATATATGAATTATACATATTTTACGCTCATATTTGTAAATTCTTAATCATAACTTGAGTTCTTCTATCTCTCCCTTCCTGGGCACTGAGTCAGACGACATTCCTTCATCTGCTCCCGTATAACGAATTATATGATCATCGCACATACCCAAACACAAACAAGTAGGGGTGAGCTAGACATAAAAAACATGTTATTCAGCCTCACACGACACGCAAAAGTCATCATGCTTAGTTACATATAAAAGAACAATTTAAGCATACCATTTAAACCACGACTCAAACACTCACACAACTCATCCATATTTGTATAACTGTCGAACTATTGGTCGTCTTTGCACTTGCATAGTTCAGTTGACCCTCCCCAACACTAGCAAGGTAAATCCCCCAATCTGTCTATGTCTAAACTCAAAGACTATAGACGAGGACCTCCCTCTACTCTCACCACTTACATTGTTCTTCTCTATTTGAGCATGAACAATGCTTTGAGTGTAGGGATAGACTTACCAGTTCAAAGCTCCTACAATTATACAAAACAACAACAATACCTCACACAACCACTTTCAGTCATCTCACCCTGAGATGTCCACTTCATACTCATATATATCATTATAGTTCATAACCATGTTCAGATGCATAAATTCAAATCCAATAAAATAAAATACAATCATCACAATTATAATTCATAATTTTTGTATAAATGGTCCAAAAACATAAATAAAGCAATATTAAGATCCCTGAGAAGATACGAAATTAATATCTCTAAATATATAATTATGATTTCAAATATGAACGGTCAAAGTAATTCACAATGTGTTAGAAACTACATATTAAAATTTCAGGTTGATCCAACGGTTAACTAGATAGATATTGAGGTTTTACCGAGGTAACTCACGGACAAAATTTTAAGTGGTTTTCGGTTATATTCAAAATGTGGAACTAATTCCTCTAAGCACAAACATCTAATTACAAATCTGAACAGTCAAGATGACTTAATATGTCTTATGAACTACATACTAAAGTTTGGGCTCAATCTAATGGTAAACGAAATATATATGAAGTTTTTACCATGATAACTTAAGAACAGAAATATAGTGTTCATCAGATTTTTCAAATTTTCAAAACTAATTTCTCAAAATACAGACTTCCAATTACAAATCCGATCGGTCAAAGTGTAGTAATATATCCTAAGAATAATATATCAAATTTTAAGGTTGATCTAACGGTTAAATAGGTCAAAATCTATATTTTTCCAAGAGGACTTAGTAACAGAACTATAGGGGTAATTAATTTACTCAAACATGTAGGATTTATTTCTCCAAGTACAGACTTCTAATTGATGATCCGAACGTCAAAGTGAAGAAATAGGTCTTAGGATTCATATATTAAATTTTTAGCTAAATATAATGGTAAAAACAATTAAAAGGAAGGTTTTACCACAATAATTCAAAAATAAGAAAATTATAATCATGAAAACTAAATTTATACAAATGAATAAATAACTACCATTACCAAAATTTTAACATATTCATAACTCATATTCATGATCATAACATGTATAAAAATCATATATAAGAAGGATTAGCTCCCTTACCTCAATTCCAGACTTAATCATGTATAAAAATCATATATTCATGATCGTGCTTAGAAATTGTTCCCCGAAAACTTCTAGAATTTCCCCTTTGCAACTAGAATTTCCTCCAATTCTCTTCTCTCAAAATTTTTCTAAATTTTTGGTGCAAGTTTTAGCCTTCCCATGCTTGCAATTTATAGTCCAAAAATTTTACTATTCATCATTCTTTTTTAATATTATTTATTATTTTAATTTCACCACTTACATAATGGATTCACCACTTATATAATGGATTCACCACTTACATAATGGATTCACCACTTATATAATGGATTCACCACTTATATAATGGATTCCTTAATAATGACTTCATGTTTTATAAACTTATTATATTTTCCATTCACAAAGAAATTTACTACTACTAGTAATAAAATTGTTACTATTAAGGTAAATATTTTTCATGGGTCTTACACTACCACGTCAAGAGGAACGGATTATGTGGAAGAATGGATGAATGATCATTTAGAGGACATGATACGTGATGTCGGTGAAGATAATTTTGGAAGAACTAATTTGTATGATTCTCTTATAAATGATTCAGAGCAACCGTTGTTCCTAGGATGCTCGAACTTTACACGTCTGTCTACAACTTTGAAGTTGTTTAGTTTAAAAGCAAGGAATGGATGGACCGATAAAAGTTTCACAGAGTTGTTCAAGGAGATGCTTCTAGAAAATAATATTCTACCTATTTGTAATTACGAGGAAAATATATATATATATATATATATATATATATATATGTATATATATATATAAATTATAGTATATTTTTCTGGGACAATTTTTTGTTTTTCAGGTGTGGTTTTATTGCAAAAATAAATTAATTTTTAAACAAAAAACACCCAGTAGACGTTGGTTAATGCACTGCCCGACGTCTATAGACGTTTGTCAATGCACAAACCGACGTCCAATGAGTTACAGTAAACAAAACATTTCAGGGCCTATAAACGTCGGAGATGGCTACATTCAACGTTTATATACACGTCTGTTATATCCCACATCCGACGTCTATATACACGTCGGGTATACGCTGCCCGACGTCTGATTAACGTCACCTACAAAGATGTCGGATACATATCGGACGTTAAAAGACCAAAATAACATACGTCTAAGGTCGTTTTTGCACTAGTGTGAAGGGATTTTCTGTTATATTAACGTTGTATAAATTATTTATTCATCGATATAGAATGGAGGTATTTTTGGGTTAGATTTTGTTATAGTTATCTTTACCAATATTAGTAGGATTAGGATGTTTTTGTTCACGGACATCAGTTAATTTTTTATCTTAAAATTAAAATATTTTTTGTCGATAATTTTTTTTGTCGATGTTTACCAATATTATTTTTTTTATTGAAATCATTAATCTCATTTAGTGGTAACTTAATGATATATTTAATTTTTTTTACATGATAGAAATAGAATTACTTTATCTAAACAAAAAAATTATAATTTATTAAATTTAAGTTTATTTATCCCAGCAAAGCAGATGAAATATTAAACAATTTTAAATAAAAGCAATCAAAACGAATACAGAAAAATTTCTCAACCATGGTAAAATTTCACTCTTTTCCTTTACATTCGTCACCCGTGAACACAAACTTTATACCAACAAAACATTTGATGTGATCATATATGAGAACATCTTTTTATCATAACTAAAACTCACCATTGCTTTACTTGTTGTCTATTTAAACGGTTCTAATCGAACTTGTTTCGGTTATTGGGGCTGAGTCACCAAACTCCTTCACAATTTGTCTTTTTGCCGTTTGATCTTGCTTCAAGTTCCATTGTCTCACTCTTCCGTCCGGGAGAGAAACTATCAAATATCCTCTGATGCAATGGAATAGTAATGAATGTTCAGTAAATGCAACCTATCTACCACTTTCCTCTAACCTGTATTTATAGTTTTCTCCATGGGCTTGGGATTAGTGAAAAGTTAATCACGGCCCAATTCTAGCTCAATGGCTCTAATCACTATTTACCTTAATCCTAGTCTTAATGACCCAGATCACCAATCGGCCGATCTTGTGCAACCGTCCGGTTAGGTAGGTGTCGACATTACTTTCTGGGCCGCTCGGCCCGTACGGTACACAGTTATTACTCACCCAAGTGGAAGGATGAATGGTTGAGTAGAACAACACGCAATGAGTGTTAATACAAGTTGTTCGGTAATGCTATCAGAGGAGTAAAAATGATTGAAGAAACTCTGGCGGTTGGGTCGATAATGGCGCCGCTCTCTAGACTGCCCGGTCCTTATGGTACACAAGTTCCCCCAAGCCCTAGTGTACGTAGTGAACGTTGGGTTTAATGCTGGCTGATGTCTTGGTTACGGGTGTGTGGGCTTCGGTTGTTGACCGTCCATCCTCGTCATTGGTTAGGTTGGAGGGTGTCCAACTTGGCTATTGGGCCGATTCTGTTGGGCTTCTACTCACCAATTTTTGAAAATGGATTTGGGCGGGAATACATGTGTCGCACTGATGACAAATTTATGAACACCGAAAAATGGCGCCACAAACTTGTTTAACAATCGGCAAGTGTGACCGAATCGTTTCAAGTAATAAAACTCGGTAAGACCAAGTATCGTTCTCCCAAAGGACTCACGGCCTAGTTTAGTTATGTGATTTGTTGATTATTTAAGACTTAAGACAAATTGATTGTAGTTTTATATGCAAAAGACAGTAAATAAACATGTATGCATGAATTTGATCAATGGAAAAGACAGAATACAAACACTTTAATGAATTATATGGATGAGTATGTTGTTTGGGGTTATCAATTTCATCTTATCCACTCTCATATACTTTAGGAATTCAACATTCTTTTCATCAATTGTTAATGCCACTCTCTAAATCACCTTGCAAGAAGGCCTATCCTTAATTACGAGTTCATACAATTCCTAGCATTCCTAGTAATTAGTTCTAAAGTGCAGGAGCTTAAAGGCAACCAATATGTTATTGGGAGAATTTCCTCGGACAAAATCAATAATCATGGCAATGCATGAGTTAAACAAAGCAAGCAATAAGCAAAGAGGAAAAATCCTAACTAATGATGAAAGAAAGCATAAGTCTTAAAGGTAAGATGTTAAAACAAATTCCATATATGAGAGTTTCACAAAACTACATTGATTCCCCAACAACAATACAAGGTTTAGTTCACCATATTCATGGTGAAACTAGATGAATAATAATGGAAGAATGAAAGATAAAACCCTAGAAAGGTGAAGAGGTAGCCTAAGCATCCAAGATCTTCCTTCAAAGGGGTGGAAAAGAGGGTATTTGCTTCGTCTCTGCCAAAGATACAAACCCTAGGACGTCCTAAAGCTTATATACTATTCTAAAAATACAGAAAAATTAGGCCCAAGCCCATAAAAGTGCCGCTCAGCGGTAAACTGCCGCTCAGCGGTAAGTGCGTGAGTTGTTTTTCTCCCCTCAGCGACATTTTCACCCCTTAGCGGATTCAACGTGAGCTCCTGAGTGCCGCTCAGCGGTAAACTGCCGCTGAGCGGTACTTGCGGCTTCTCCTTTTGCACTTTTTGACGTCTTTTCTGATTCCATCTCTATCCTTCTTCACTTCTTTCACCAAATTCACCTTAAAACCTGCATAAAAACACTAAAATCAAGCATAAACCTGTCCAACTCTCTTATTTCTGAAAATATGACAAAAAGCATGATTTCAAGCTAGTTTCTAAGTGTTAAAAGTTGCTTTTAGTATCAATTTTAAGCATGAAAATAACAGTTTTTCAACTGTTATCACAACCCCAAACTTAGAACTTTGCTTGTCCTCAAGCAAACAAGATGTAACTCAATCTTCTACCAATTTGTATAACGGTTCACTCATTCAAAACTCTTCTTTTCAAGATAAGTAAAAACTTCAATTCAACTCATGACAAAGATTTCAATCAAGACGTGCACATGCTTTAGTGTTCACAAAATCACTTAATATCCAACAAATGCTATTTTTCATGAATGATCAATCAACTAACCATGGATGTTCATGTGCACAATGAATATTTCCTCACTAGGTAAAGTGTTTCACTCAAACACAAGTGTATAAGAGGTAATCACTCATTCACTCCACTATCACAATGTCACATGAATCAACTTTGCCTTTCATTTAACCATAATCAAAAACATTCACAAGCATGCATCATCACAAGGACTTTTTCAATGGCTTATAACGTGGCTGGGCTAACAAGAAAATTGGTTTTTTTGGATCACAAAACCCTTGAGTTAAGAGAATCATATCAACACAATCATTCTTATTTATTCCCAACTTTCTTTTGCATTGAGCTTTGCCTTTTCTTCTCTTTTCTTTCTCTTTTTCTTTTTCTTTTCACATACTTAATTCTTAGCTCTTAGCTCAATGCTTTCAATTTCCCTTTCATAATTTCCCAACAACCCCAAACTTGAACATTTATCAATACCACAGAAGATTTTCTACTTAACTTAAGGTAAAGCTTTTCAACAAGGGTTTTCAAATTATGTTCAAGGCTAAGGGTTCAAAGGATAGAACACAAAGTGTTCTCTTTTAGTGGGCTAACTTCATGAATTTGGCCAACATAAGGGTTACCAACAAATGGCCTTGATCATATGATGCAAAACAAGCAATTGATTCAATCATAGAAAACCTGGGCAAAATCATTCATGCTTTCAAAGTAATAGCATTCAATCAATAAAAACTCTGGAGCTCACAACCTCACATATAAGCTCATTCACATTTGACATACACATCCTGCTTAATCTCACAATCACAATCACAATATCATGCCTTTGTTCACAATGTTTGTGAATCACCTGTATAAGCATTTAATGTGCACATTCTCAACATCAATCAATCTCAAAGCATCATCAAGCATTACTTATCAATCAATCACAGTTATAAGTAAACCATCACAACAGACAAAGGTATCCATTGAGTACATCAAACCCTATTCTAAAACAAAAATACGTACAAAACACTGGGTTGCCTCCCAGTAAGCGCTTGTTTAACATCACGAGCCTGACCCAAAATTTCAAGGATCAACCAACTGCATCATTGTGGACAAATGTTGTACTTCTCCCCCTAAATAAGGCTTGAGACGTTGACCATTCACCACCCAACTTTTCTGTGGATCATCAGCAGCTGGATTAAATATTTCAATTGCTCCATGCAGGTGGACTCCTTTTACTACAAATGGTCCTGACCATTTTGTCTTCAATTTCCCAGGGAATATCTTCAATCTTGAATTAAATAATAGTACCTGTTGTCCTGGATTAAAAACTTTATTCACCAACATCCTGTCATGATAAAATTTGATCTTATCTTTATAAGCCTTGGATGAATCATATGCATGTAATCACATTTCTTCAAGCTCCAAGATCTGCCATCTGCGTGTGCATTGAGTTTCATAAGGATCAAAATTCAAGAATTTCAAAGCCCACAACGCTCTATGCTCCAATTCTACTGGCAAATGACATGCTTTCCCATAGACTAATTGAAACAGTGATAATCCCATAGACGTCTTCATTGCCGTCCTATAGGCCCAAAGAGCATCATCCAATTTGAGTGACCAATCCTTTCTCGATGAATTCACTGTTTTTTCCAGAATCCTTTTTATTTCCCTGTTAGATACCTCAGCTTGTCCATTGGTTTGTGGATGATAAGGTGCAGCTACCTTATGTTTCACTCCATAATGTTTGAGTACTTTTTCTAGCTGATAATTGCAAAAATGAGATCCTCCATCACTAATCAACACTCTTGGAGTGCCAAAACGTGAGAATATCTGCTTCAAAAATTTAATTACCGTGCTAGCATCATTTTTAGGACAAGCTAATGCTTCCACCCATTTACTCACATAATCCACTGCTACCAAAATATATTCATTGTTGAAAGATGGAGGAAAGGGTCCCACAAAGTCAATACCCCAGCAATCAAAGACCTCAACCTCTAAAATGCCTTGTAATGGCATCTCATGACGTTTAGTGATCGTCCCTGCTCTTTGACATTTATCACAATTTCTAGCGTGATTATGGGCATCTTTAAATAAAGTTGGCCAATAAAACCCTGATTGAAGGACTTTTGCTGCTGTTCTTTCTCCATTAAAATGTCGTCCATAAGGTGAATCATGACAATGCCAGAGAATTCCTTCTGCTTCTTCATTTGTCACACATCTCCTCAGAAGATTATCTGCTCCAATCTTGAACAAATAAGGATCATCCCAAACAAACTGCTTGGCATCATGCAAAATTTTTTTTCTTTGTTGCCAAGTTAAGTCTTCTGGCATGACCCTTGCAGCTTTGAAATTAGCCATATCAACAAACCATGGCCTCTGCTGAATATACATGAGTGTTTCATCTGAAAAAGATTCCCAAATTTCAGATTCTTTGCTAGTGACCTCCTTGTTGACTAACTGTGACAAATGATCAGCAATCAAGTTCTCACTTCCTTTTTTATCACGGATTTCCACATCAAATTCTTGCAATAGTAGTACCCATCTAATCAGACGTGGCTTAGAATCTGGCTTTGTCAACAAATATTTGATAGCTGCATGATCTGTATAGATAATCACCTTAGATCCAATAAGATAAGGTCTAAATTTCTCTAGAGCATACACTATAGCTACAAATTCTTTCTTTGTGGTAGCATAATTCAACTGAGCATCATTCAGAACATTGCTAGCATAATAAATGAGATGAAAATTTTTTTCTTTTTGCTGGTGATGCACAAATATATGATCACCAAAGTATGATGTCACAAACTTGTTGAACAATCGGCAAGTATGACCGAATCGTTTCAAGTAATAAACTCGGTAAGACCAAGTATCGTTCTCCCAAAGGACTCACGGCCTAGTTTAGTTATGTGATTCTTTGATTAGCTAAGACTTAAGAACAAAATAATTGGATTGTATTATGCAAAAGACGAAAATAAACATGTATGCATGAGGTTTTGATCAATGACAAAAGCAAAAGACAAGCACTTTCAACGGATTATATGGATGATTATGTTGTTGGGGGTCAATTTCATCTTATCCACTCTCATATATTTTAGGAATTCAACATTCAAGTCATCATTGTTAATGCCACTCTCTAAATTACCTTGTCAAGAAGGCCTATCCCCAATTACGAGTTCATACAATTCCTAGCATTCCTAATAATTGGTTCTTTTAGCACAGGAGCTTAACGACAACCAATATAATATTGGGAGAGATTCCCCGGATCTAGACTTCCCCGTACGTTCCCGTATCGACAAAATCAATAATCATGCATTGAATAAGTTAAACAAAGCAAGCATTGAGCAAAGAGGAAAAACCCTAACTAATGATGAAAGAAAGCAAGTCTTAGATTAAGATGAAAGCACAAATTTCATATATGAGAGCTTCAAAAGATTACATTGATTCCGCAACAAACATACAAGGTTTAGTTCACCATATTCATGGTGAACCTAGATGAACAATAATGAAAGAATGAAGGATAAAACCCTAGAAAGGTGAAGAGGTAGCCTGAGCATCCAAGATCTTCCTTCAAAGGGGTGGAAGAGAGAGTGTTTGCTTCGTTTCTGCCAAAGATACAAACCCTAGGACGTCCTAAAGCTTATATACTATTCTAAAATTACAGAAAATTCAGGCCCAAGCCCATAAGTGTGCCGCTCAGCGGTGAGTGCGTGAGTAGTTTCTTCCCCTCAGCGGCCATTTTGCCCCTCAGCGGATCAAACGTGACTTCCTGAGTGCCGCTCAACGGTAAACTGCCGCTGAGCGGTAACTTCGGCTTCTCCTTTTGCACTTTTTGATGTCTTTTCTGATTCCATCTCTCTCCTTCTTCACTTCTTTCACTAAATTCACCTTAAAACCTGCACAAAAACACTGAAATCAAGCATAAACCTGTCCAGCTCTCTTATTTCTGAAAATATGAATAAAAGCATGATTTCAAGCTAGTTTTTAAGTATAAAGGTTGCTTTTAGTATCAATTTTAAGCATGAAAATAACAGTTTTTCAACTGTTATCACAACCCCAAACTTAGAACTTTGCTTGTCGTCAAGCAAACAAGATGTAACTCAATCTTCTACCAATTCATATGATGGTTCACTCATTCAAAAATCCTCTTTTCAAGATAAGTAAAAACTTCAATCAAACTTATGACCAAGGGTTCAATCAAGATGTGCACATGCTTTAGTGTTCACAAAGTCATTCCAACAAATGCTATTTTTCATAAATGATCAATCAATTAAGCATGGATGTTCATGTGCTTATGGAATATTTCCTCACTAGGTAAAGTGTTTCACTCATACACAAGTGTATAAGAGGTGATCACTCATTCACTCCACTATCACAATGTCACATGAATCAACTTTGGCTTTCATTTTATCACAATCAAAAACATTCACAAGCATGCAGCATCACAATGACTTTTCAATGGCTTATAATGTGGCTGGGCTAACAAGAAAATTGGTTTTTCTGGATCGCAAAATCCTTGAGTTAAGAGAATCATAACAACCCAATTATTCTTATTTTTCCCAACTTGCCTTTGCATTTGCATTGAACTTTGCTTCTTTTTCTTTTCTTTTGTTTCTCTTTTTCTTTTTCTTTGCATATTCTTAACTTTTAGCTCTTAGCTCAATGCTTTTCCTTTTTCATGTTTTCCCAACAACCCCAAACTTGAACATTTAACAATACCACACAATATCTTCTACTTAACTCAAGGTAAAGATTTTCAATCAAGGGTTTTCAATTTATGTTCAAGGCTAAGTGTTCAAAGGATAGAACGCAAAGTGTTCTCTTTTAGTGGGCTAACTTTATGAATTTGGCCAATAAAAAGGGTTCCAACAAACGGCCTTGATCACATGATGCAAAACAAGCAATTGATTGAATCATAAAAAACCTGGGCAAAGTCATTCATGCTTTCAAAGTAATAGCATTCAACAATAACAACTCTGGAGCTCAAAACCTCACATATAAGCTCATTCACATTTGACATACACATCCTACTTAATCTCACAACCACAATCATAATATCAAGCATTTGTTCACAAAGCTTGTGAATCACCTGTATAAGCATTTAATTTGCACATCATCTCAACATCAATCAATCAATAATCATCATCAAGCATTACTTATCACAAAATCACAGTTAATAACAAACCATCATAACAAACCAGGTATCCAATAGAGTACATCAAACCCTATTCTAAAAACAAAAACAAATAAGTTCAGAAAACTTAAACCAACAACAGCATAAGCATATGATAGCATTCATCAGTAAATGCTATCTCAGCTCCTCATCAATCTTAGTTGTCCTCTGTATCTTCCTCTTCTTCCTCATCTTCATCATCTTCAAATGCATCATCATCATCAGCTTCATCTTCTTCCATCTCTCTAGCTGAAGCTTCAGCTGATTCAGCTCCTCCTCCTTGCACCGGCTCCTCTGGCCAAGCTACAACATTATGGAATTCATCCATAGTCCACCTGTGGGTTGGAGGTGTATCATACATCCCCACAATCATCTCAGAAGTAGCCACCTGTCCTCTGTGAATGGACTGCAACTGAGCACCTATAAGAGACATGTACATGTCCCTCATCTGGAATGGTTCTGCTTCATGTGTCTCAACAGATGTCTGGCTTTGTGCTGGCCCTCTCTCTCTATGAGCACGACGTGGTGGAACTGGCTGAGCTGCCTCCTCACTTCCACAATACTGTCTATAATAGGCCTCATCAATAGCTTTTCTTGGCCTCTCAAATGGTGGAGCAGCAGTGTCCACCCCAGCTATCTTGCAAAGGTGAGTGATCAAGGAGGGATGTCCTAGTGGTGCTTTGTTGTTTGAGGTATTGGCGCACACACTAATCTCATCAGCTATCACCTGCCCAATGTTAACATTTAAGTTTCTGATAGCACAGTAGATGAATAGTGCCCTGCTGAGAGTAATATCTGACACATATGAACATGGCTGAATGTTGGCATGAGAAAATGCCATCCAATACTTTGCAAGAGGAGTCAAATCCGTCCTCCTAATGTTAACCACTAAGCCAGATCTATTCCTTTGGAAGTGTCCTCTTGGTATACATAATACTCTCTCCACATCCTCATAATCAGCACCTTCCTCCATGCAAAGAGCAAACTGGCACTGCTCACCAGCCCACACAGTGTCCAGGAAGTTATTGATAGAATCAGGATCATACCTGATAGCATGGCCTCTGACATAGCCCAGATAATTTTCAGCTGGATAGTCACCAATCTTCTTTGCATTGGTGTAAAACTCTTTTACCACAGCTATGTTGGCAGGTGCTGGATATGTGGCTAGCTTTCTCCAGTCATTCCCTAACACTTGCTCTCCAAATTGAGGAGCAAAGTTATGTATCATTCCAACCTTTCTCTCCATCAGAAGTCTCCTGTCCTGAACTACCCTAAAGTGCTTCTCATGTTTCTTAGAGAGGAACCTACTAGAGTGGGGTTGCTCTGGTTCCTTTTCCTTTCTCTTGGTTGTCATGGTTTTCAATCTCTTTCCTGAAGAGGATGCCATTCCTGCATTCAAACACAAATACACAACCACAGAACATGATGTTAATCATTAGTAAAACACAGAACACAACTCCTTTCGAAGCTAAACCACTGCTGAGGGCCAGAATTTCTCCTCAGCGCCACCAGTGCCCCATTCCAGATCACAAAAAGCCAGAAAAACCAAGTCTGACAGAGTGCCGCTCAGCGGCAGTTTACCCCTGAGCGGTAACTCTGCAGAATTTTTAAAATCTTCTCTTTAAGCTGTCCTAACTCCACCCAAATGCAGTTTTCAGTTTTCCAGTTCAAAATCATGCAGTTTAATCGGTTCAAACATCAATTATATCATCAAATCATGCATAGAAATCAAAACCCCTAAATCTTCATGCTTTGACAATCACATTTAAATTCAAGAACCCTAGAATGAACAAAATGCATTTTACTTACTTGGGTGGAGATACTAGATGCAATGAGAATGCTTCCAAACTAGAATGCTCTCTTCCAACCCCAAACTTTGATGGCACACTAGTGAAAAAGTGAGTGGAAGAGAAATTTCTTAAGAGGGAAGAGTGAAAAGATGTGGAAAACCTTGGAGAAGGTATGTGGGAGTGTTTGTGCAGAGAAAATTCTGAAAGTATGAGCAAATGCGCAGCTTAAGGTATAAAAATACCCTAATGGGCTCGGGTCCCGCAAAGGGGAAACTAAAGCCCATCTGCGAGAGTACCGCTCAGCGGTAAGTTGCCGCTCAACGGTAAGTTGCCGCTCAGCGGCACTTTCGTGATGTGCCATTCTCCTTCTTTTCTTAACCTACGTGCCTCCTAGACATGCCCCTCACAAATCACGTTGCAAGAAGGTCTATCTTTAATTATGAGTTCATACAATTCCTAGCATTCCTAGTAATTAGTTCTAAAGTGCAGGAGCTTAAAGGCAACCAATATGCTATTGGGAGAATTTGCCCGGATCTAGATTTCCCCGTACGTTCCCGTATCGACAAAATCAATAATCATGGCAATGCATGAGTTAAACAAAGCAAGCAATAAGCAAAGAGGAAAAACCCTAACTAATGATGAAAGAAAGCATAAGTCTTAAAGGTAAGATGTTAAAACAAATTCCATATATGAGAGTTTCACAAGACTACATTGATTCCCCAACAACAATACAAGGTTTAGTTCACCATATTCGTGGTGAAACTAGATGAATAATAATGGAAGAATGAAAGATAAAACCCTAGAAAGGTGAAGAGGTAGCCTAAGCATCCAAGATCTTCCTTCAAAGGGGTGGAAAAGAGAGTATTTGCTTTGTCTCTGCCAAAGATACAAACCCTAGGACGTCCTAAAGCTTATATACTATTCTAAAAATATAGAAAAACTAGGCCCAAGCCCATAAAAGTGCCGTTCAGCGGTAAACTATCGCTCAGAGGTAAGTGCGTGCATTGTTTTTCTCTCCTCAACGGCATTTTCACCTCTCAGCGGATCCAACGTGAGCTCCTAAGTGCCGCTCAGCGGTAAACTGCCGCTGAGCGGTACTTGCGGCTTCTCCTTTTGCACTTTTTGATGTCTTCTGATTCCATCTCTATCCTTCTTCACTTCTTTCACCAAATTCACCTTAAAACCTGCATAAAAACACTGAAATCAAGCATAAACCTGTCCAACTCTCTTATTTATGAAAATATGACAAAAAGCATGATTTCAAGCTAGTTTCTAAGTGTTAAAGGTTGCTTTTAGTATCAATTTTAAGCATGAAAATAACAGTTTTTCAACTGTTATCACACGCGCATAGAGGCGAAAGTTGAAGCGGCCCCGTATCTGGATCGTTAATCGTGATGGTTTTTTACGGTGAGGATGCAACGACAGTTACAAATTTTTTTCCTTCAAATAGGATGGTGAGGACGCTGTCATTTTCACTTTCTTCTTCTCCTTTTGTGTTCGGAGCATTCTTTTTTCCTCAGGTAAAAAATGGTGGTCGTTCATGTTGAGTCTTCTTTGGAGTCGTCGGGCAGTAGCGGTGGAAGGTCAATGGGCGGTGATGGCGAGCGTGGTTCTTCTCCGAGCTCAGTGTTGTCCTCCTTCTTAGAAGAGTCTGCCTGGTCACTAGGGCCGGAGCCTAACTCCCCCACGGATGCGGATAAAAGGATTATCTGCGGGATACCCATCCACCTTCTTAAGGGTGGTATTCCAGTAGATGATGCGCCATTAGAGCTGGACGGTGACGGGACCGTTATTGCGGGGTACAATTGGGATCCACATGATGCCAGTTTGTTTGCGTTGGAGTATGATACTAAAAAGGCGTTATCGTGGAGAATTGGTCGGCTGTACAGGAGGATTCCCGATTGATACAGGCGGGAGTAAGCCTAAGGAACGAGCGGGTTTATCACGGGAAGGGGTCGAGTCCTGATAACTTCTTCTTTATGTACGCCAATTTTTTCGATCAGCTCTGTATTCGGGTGCCTCTTACTGAATTTCAGATGGCCGTTCTCCAGGTAATGAATGTCGCCCTTGCACAGCTACATCCGAATGCTTGGGCGGCCGTCCATGCGTTTTTGGCGATGTGTTCGGCGATTGGAATAACCCCGATGATCCCAGTTTTCTTCCATTATTTTGACGTTCGCTCGCTCCCAAAGTGTGGTTGGGTTTCTTTAACGTCCGTCAAAGATAGGACCATCTTCCGTCCTTTTTCCGATTCGTACAAGAATTTTAAGAATCAATTTTTCAAAATCATCATTGACGAGGTCGGTCGTCACGAGTTTCATGATGTAGCGGGAAATCCTTTATTCCCTTTTTATTGGACAAGGAACCCCAAGAAAATAAAGCCTATTCGGTCGGTAAGATGAACCCGGTTGATTTGGAAGTCGTTCGAACCATCAACGACCTCCCCCGCCGCCTCTCTGCCCACAACTTTGTCGAATGCCTTCGTCATGAGGATTGTGAACGAAAGGTGTTCAATATGGTATTTTATGTTCACTTGATTTCTTTCAATATGTTGGTGTTAGCGTAGCTGAGTTTTCGTGTTTTTGCCAGATATCATGTCTGCTCCTCCTCATCGCAAATCCAACTTTATGGCTTCAAGGAAAGGAGCCAGAGGTAGCTCTTCGAGCATCCGGGAACGGGTCGCTCCGACCACTCTCCGTCCTCCCCTCATCAAACGTGCGTCTTCGACTAGTCGGACACCTAGAGTTCCTCCACCCGTCTCCAAAGGTTCTTCGGCTATTAATGTTGGATCGTTGTTGCTGCGAGAAGCGAGCCCCCATAGAGCCTTCCAGCTGTGTTCGTGGATCCCTCTTCTAAAGCGGCCACCACTTCCGCCCAACCCTTTGTTAAGAATAGGAAGGGGAACAAAGAGGGGTAGAGATCCGCCTCCAAGAAAGGGCGCAACGAGAAAGAAGGGTCCTCCTCCCAATCGGCCTCTGAGAAGGGTCCTTATCCCGACCGCTTCTTGATGAGGTTTTCAGCCCGACGTTCAACATGAGTGAACAAGCTAATTTTCACATGAGTTCCACTCACCGGGTGCTAATCGAGCCGTTGTCGGAGGTGAAACTGACTAATGCGATGCTAGAAATGTCTACCTGGGCGGTTTAACTGGCTTGGTATCTTAGGAGTTCGCTGATCACAAGGGGCGGATGATGTCCGAGCTGTGCTTCTTGCTGAGAAGAAGGTTTCTAAGGATCTTCGGGCGACCATTGAACAGATGTTGATGGCCCAAGACGAGTCCGATAAGAAGAACGACGAGCTCCAAGCCGAAGTGGATGAAGTCAAAGAGGAGTTAGTCGAAGCCACGAATCAACTTCGTGACACCCGGGAGGACTATGACCGACTGTTGGAGGAGTGCGGGCAGCTGAAGGTGGTTGTTACCGCCAGAAGAAGACGGAGGACGGACTCCTTCAGAAGAACCGAGCACTAGCGGATGACTTGGCGAAGGCCAAAGAGAAGATATCCGAGCTAGAGGTGGGTATCGTGTTTGAGCATGAGGAGGGTTTCAACAAAGCTCTCCGCCAAGCGTCCATCCTAACATGAGGAGGGTTTCAACAAAGAACTCGTCGTTCACCGCCCAGCCAAGTTGATAGTGGTTTCGTTTGGAACTCACCGTCCACTATTCGCTTGCACGCTTCAGCCCTTAACGCCGCCCGGTCCCGTCTCTCCTCAAGTGAGTCAAGCTGTACCCTTAACTCTTCATCATTCAACTAAAGGTCCTCTATCTGGCGCCGTAGAGAGGGTTCTCCCAATTCGACCGACAACATGGCGTCTGTACCGTATGTCAAGTCGAAGGGCGTTTCTCCGGTCGTTCCGTGCAGAGTACACCGGTAACCCCATAACACTTTCGGGAGCCCATCCACCCATTCTCCCTTTCTCTCCCCTAGCCACTTCTTCAGCTCGACTACGATCGTCTTGTTCACGGCCTCCACCTGAACGTTCGTATGGGGATGCTCAACTGAACTGGTGACGTGTTTGATTCCCAGACCCTTGTAAAACTCTGTCAGATTTTTATCAACAAATTGTCGTCTATTGTCCATAATAATTGTATGTGGGAGGCCAAATCGACACACCAACCTTCAGCACAACTTTTTTACCTGCGACGCTGTGATGGTAATTAAGGGTTCGGCGTCCACCCATTTAGTGAAGTAATCGATTGCCACCAATAAGAACTTCTTCTACGCCCGACCTATGGGGAAAGGGCCGACTATGTCCATTCCCCATTGAGCGAACGGCCAGGGCGATGTCATAGTGTGCAAGGTGTGCGATGGGGCGTGCGTGCTATTGGCGTGTGCCTGACAGTTTAGGCACTTCTGAGCAAAGACCTTAGTGTCTTCCTCCATGGTTGGCTAGTAGTATCCGACCCGTAGTACCCGAGCCTTCAATGATCGACGACCGATATGAAATCCACAGATTCCATTATGGAGCTCGTTCATAACATATTGCGCTTCTTCCATCTTGAGGCATTTAAGGAGAGGATTTGAGAATCCCCTTCGATACAGGTCGTCTCCCACCATAAGATAGCGAACAATTTTCTTAGCGTTGGCTGGTTCCACTAGCTGTCCTACGTCCTGTCGGGCTATTTTTGTTGGAATCTCCGTCTGCCAATCCCCGACATCATCCCTTGATACCGCCAAACATTCCACTGAAGGTTGGAGCAGGACTTGGCGGATGATGGTTGTTAATTGCCGTTTCTCTCTTCCCGAACTTAGCTTAGACAAAATATCCGCCCGGTTGTTGTCCTCTCGGATGATGTGCCAGATGTCGACCTTATCGAACAATTATGTCAGTGCAGTTGCTTTGTGGAAATACCGGAGGAGGTGTTCTTCCTTCACCTGGAACTCTCCATTCATCTGCCCTACAACCAACTGAGAATTCATCTGGCACACCACCTTCTGGGCCCCCATATCCCTTGCCAGGTCTAGGCCGGCCACTAGTGCTTCGTACTCGGCCTGATTGTTGGAGGCTTTGAACTTGAAAATTAACGAATGCTCCAACAGGGAGCCGTTGGGGCCTTCTAAAACCACACCTGCCCGGACGTAGACCGTCTTGACGCGTCGTCGACGTTCAAATTCCACTCATCCTTGACCTCTAGGGGTAACTCTACTACAAAATCAGCCAAGTGTTGGCCCTTAATTGATCCTCTCGGCTACGTAGGTCAAATTTGGATAGCTCGACCGCCCATCCCACCATTCGTCCCACCAAGTCGGGTTTCCTCAATATTTTGGAAATGGGGAAATCCGACCGGACGACGACTTGATAACTCTAGAAGCACGGCCAAAGTCTTCTGGAAGCATTTAGCAAGGCTAAGGCGACCTTTTCTATTTGCTGATATCGTGTTTCAGCCTCCTGGAGGGTCCAACTTATGAGGTATACGAGCCTAGGCTTGGGTTGCTCCCATAACAGCACGACGCTGATCACTGACTCAGAGACACCCAGAAAGATCTACAGATCTTTCCCTGGCGTTGGGCGATTCATCACTAATGGATTCATCAAGATGGCCTTGACATCCTGGAACGCTTGTTCGCATTCCGCATCCCATACTAAGTTAGACCCCTTCTTCATCTTTCTCAGCACCGGTCGTACCGTCTTTGCCAGCTTAGGGATGAATCAAGATAGTGTCGTGAGCCGGCCGACCAACCTCTGGACTTCTTTGAGGGTGGTCGAGCTCTGCATCTCCAAGACGGCCGAACATATATCGGGGTTGACCTCAATGCCTCTAGCGGTGATCATGAACCCGAGGAACTTCCCCGCGACTACTCTGAAAGTGTACTTCACCAGGTTGAGTCGCATCTCGTACCTTCTCACTTGCCTTAACACTTCCTCCAACTCTTTCACAAGATGATGCTCATTCGGTGAGCGAACGAACATATCGTCGACACAGACATTCATACACCGACCGATCTTCCTAGCAAAGATCGTACCCATCAAACGCTGATAGGTGGCCCCGACATTCTTCAAGCCGAAAGGCATAACTTCGTAACAAAAGTTTACCTTGTCAGTGATGAACGTTGTCTTCTCCCGATTGGGTTCATACATGGGTATTGGGTTGTATCCAGAGTAAGCGTCCAGGAAGCTTAACATTTGGTGGCCGAAGGCTCCGTCCACCAACGCGTCTATGTTCGGCAAGGGATGAGAATCTTTGGGGCAGACTTTGTTTAGGTTAGTATAGTCGGTGCACATACGTCATTTTCCACTGGCCTTATTCACCATGACCACAATTGCAAGCCAAGTGGGGTATGTCACTTCCCTAACAAAGTCAACTGCCTTCAAATTCGTCACCTCCTCTTCAACTGCTCTCCTCTTCTCCTCTCCCATCCGCCGCTTCTTCTACGCTACCGGTCGCACCTCCTTCAACAACGCCAATTTATGGGACATGACCGAGGGATGGATCCCCGACATATCAGCGGTCTTCCAACCAAATAGGTCTTGATTCTTCCAGAGAATGAATCGTATCTCTTTCTCCAACTCCGGCTCCAGCCTACGAGCCATAGCGGTGGTCTGGGAAGCATCTTTTCCTATCAAGATCGGTTGCGTCTCCCCGAGGGGCTCTAACCGATCTTCAGTGTTTGTCCGTGGGTCAAGGTCTACCATAGCCACCTTAGATCCACTCGGCGTCCTCCTTACCGTGCAGGTATGAAGCTTCAGGCTTGTCGCGTAACATTCCCTAACCATCTTTTGATCCGCTCGGACAGTGCAGATTGTCCTCTTGTAAGAGGGATACTTCATCGTGAGGTGGGGGGTTGACACGATTGCCCCGAAAGCATTCAAGCAGAACCGGCCTAGGAGTACGTTGTAGGAAGTGTTGGCTTCCACCAACAAGTATCTAACCTTCTTCTCGTCAGTATCCCGACTTGTGCCTAGTCGAGTACGTAAATCAACATACCCCCTAGTGTCCACTATCTCGCCCGAAATATTTGACAATCTGCTCGTTGCACTGGACGATGAGGTCATCCGAAATATCCATTTACTGGAAGGTTTTCTAGTAGAGGATGTTCACAGGGCTTCCCTGGTCAATCGGCACCTTACTCACACTATCGCGAGCGATCTCCACCGTTATCACCATCGGATCATCCTGATCAGGGTCGGGTGCATGAAAATCTTCGTCCGAAAACGTAATGGACGACATCGTCCGCCGTGGCTTATCAACTGCATACGGATCGGAGGGCCCACACATGATGTTTGCGGGCAGATGAAGAAGATCCTCCTCCGGCGAAACAACCGGATATTGTGTTGATATGTCCCCGCAGGGGACGGTCGTGGCTTCTGCTGTGGCTTCTAGTTCGTCATCTCTCTAATCGTGGGCGATCGGTCCAATCCTTTCTAGACCTTTCTTGTTTCTCTAGTCTCCTAGGACTGGTCCGTTGTGGACTCGGTTGATCCACAGGTACATGTGATCGGTCGATCCGCACATACTTCTTCAGTTTCCCCGCACAGATTAATTCTTCTTTTTTATCCTTTAGGGTCACACACACTCCTCCGTTGTGTGGCCCATGTTTTTATGGTACAAGGAGTGTTTATTATCGTCCGCCCCCGACAGAGTGGGTCGTCTCTTCGGCTCTGTAATCAACTTTGCACTTAAAGCATCCTGGAAAGTTTTCACCCGATGGGAGTTTAAGGAGGTGTATTGTTGGAATCGTGGTCCCTAGGGAGATTCTCTTTGATTGAACGCCCCGGACTTCCCAGCCTGACCGCTCGATTTCCCCCCGTCAGTTTTCTCTCCTTTGATTTCCTAATTATCCTTTTTGTACGACAGCTTCATCTCCTCCACCCTTATCTCATCAGCTGTCCTCTCTCACAGTTCTTCCATAATCTTGGGCGCTCGTCGGCATACGCTACCCTTGAATGGCCCGGGCTTGAGGGCAGACAAGATGTACTACAAGGCGAGTTCTGGACTCAAGCCCTTCACCCACGGGACGATCTTCTGGTAGCGATTCATGAACGCTCTCAGAGTTTCTTCCTTCCCCTGGTGCAGAAAAGGCTATAGACGTCCCTTCTTTTGCCCTTTTGACGTCCGATCTTCCCTCGACGTCTATGTGGGTGACGTTACTCAGACGTCGGGGGCTCCAAACTGGACGTCTATATAGACATCCGTTGTGTCAGGCCGGACGTCTATATAGACATTCGGTGTACACCCTCGGACGTCCGTATAGACGTCCCGTGTGCCAGTACGGACGTCTATATAGACGTCCGCCCTGAAACACCGGACGTTTATATAGACGTCCGTTCCCTTCCCCCGGACGTCCAGTTGCCTGAATTGTCTATGGTAGGGGTTGGGGGTGGACGTCCGTGTGTGCATTGCCAGACGTCCGGAGACGTTGGTTAGTGCACTGCCAGACGTCTATAGACGTCCGGTAGTGCACCAACCGACGTCTACTGGGCGTTTTTTTTTTAAATTATTTTATTTTTGCATTAAAACCACACCTGAAAAGCAAATGTGCCCTGAGTCTGCTGCTCAACCAACTCATCCTGCATATAAAAAAACCAAGTTACTTAGAAGACAGGCTGTGATAGACACACAATCACAGAACTGCTTATAATTTGAACTTACAATTCTCTATGAGATCAAGGCAGGTGAGGAAGATGTCATGTTCGCATCAGATTTAGTCTGAGCAGCCTTCCACAGCTCGTACCTAGCAGGTGCAGGTGCTAGGTCCGGCGACTCAAGTCCCAAGGCATCCGCTCTAGACTTTCTCAGTTTCTTCTCCAGTTTTGCATATCCACCTCGTGATAACAGGTGGGGTGCATCGTTTAGCCTTTGTCTTTCTTGGGCGGCTAACCTTTTATCCTGTGAAACCATGTATATCAATAAGTGTAAAATCATAACAACTCAATGAAAGACGATGTTAAGAAACATACCTTCCATTCCTCAGACTCTCTAGATGCATTGCTGACAGGGATTTTCATGTTGCCTATCTCCAAAGACATACAATCGTGTCAGCCTTGTCTTGAAATCCCTCCATCTTATCGCTATATGCAATAACACTTTCTTTCTAATTTGCATTGTGTTTGGAATATCAAAATGTTGCTGTTTAAAACAAAAAACTTGTTATTCCAAAATAAAACATAAAAGATAAGTATATCACAAATTGCATGAAGTATAAACATACCTGAACATCTTGCCATAAGAGGTTCTTGTTGACCTTTGGGACGTCATCCTAACATGCATGAAGGATAGAGACATGACTTGTTGTTAACTTACACAGATAACTCCTAAACCTATCAGCATTTGGCCCTGATGGATGACCTGATCTCGGGTCGATGTCAACATGCCTCCTCTGACCATCCACGCGTCCAAATGTCACATCTGCCACTCGAGTGACGCCTCGTCCACGTCTGCTCTTTCCCGATCCTGAGTCTGAGGCCGACATACCTGCAAAATTAAACAACGTTAGTAATAATTCAATTATGATAAACATACATATAAAGTCAATAAAAGTTAAAATATCAACCTATTAATTAATTGTTTTCCCCAAATGCCTTCATTGTGATCACTACGAATTGCTTGCATGACATCGACAACGTCATCAACTAGGTCTTCAGTGGGTCTACATGCAATAGATGTTGTCTCAAGTATATCAAGAGAATCGTCATCTTCATGTCCATGCATGTTTTTTCCTTCTAAAACCACTGACCATTTGTTATTCGATGGATCATTTACGTAGAATATTTGTCTTGCTTGACTAGCCATGATAAATGGTTCATCAGTGTAATTCATCTTGTTCAAGTCTACCAATGTGAAACGAAGGTCATCTGTCATGACAAAAGAATTTATATCAACCCATTTACACTTGAAAATTGGGACTCTAAAAGTGACGTAATCAACTTCCCATATTTCTTGTATTATTCCAAAATAACAGATGGATGCTGTGATTGGATTTTTGTCTTTAGAACTAGCAAAGTGCACAGCCTCAGCTTGTAGTGTGACGCCACTATTTTGAACTCTGCTTTTGTCATCTTCTACCTTTGTCTGAAAAGAAATATTGTTTATATAGTACCCACCATATGTAATCACATCTGTGTTCGGCCCACGAGATAACCTTAATAAAGTTTCAGAAACATGTGGAGTTGCATAAATCTTTTTCTTAAACCACAGCAAGAAGGTTTTCACATGTTCATTAAGATGTCATTTTTCACTCATTTTTAGGTTTGCTGCCTTTATTTCATTAACGTGGTCAAAAATGTAAGGAATCACATCAACAGTGTTGTTTAAGACGTACAAATGAGCTTGGTCAAGTTCTTTTCTGCTAACACTTTGAATTCTCACACCTCAAACACCTTTACCTTCACATTTTCCTTCATGTCTACTCTTGGGAAGACCGACGGGTTCACAAGATGGCATGTAACTTGAACAAAATTCAATGGCTTCTTCTGCAACGTATCGCTCTATGATTGAAGCTTCTGGTCTATACTGATTCTTGACATATCCCTTTAAGATCTTCATGTATCTTTCAACTGGGTACATCCACCTTAAGAAGACCGCCCCACATAGTCGAATTTCTCTGACCAGATGAACCATCAAATGTACCATGATGTCAAAAAAGGAAGGTGGAAAATACATCTCCAATTGACATAGTAGTCTTATTCCCTCATTTTCTAATTCATCTAAACCTCGAGGGTCAACGACTTTCTTGCAAATGGCATTAAAGAAAAAATTCAGACGTGTCAGAATACCCCTAACAGAATGAGGTAATATGCCTCAAATAACAACAGGTAACAATTGTTGCATCAATACATGACAATCGTGAGACTTTAAACCAACTAGCTTTAAGTCTTGCATAGACACAAGGTTACTAATATTTGAAGAATAACCTTGTGGAACCTTCACACTTCTTAAACAGTTACAAAAACTTTGTTTTTCTTTTTTGGAAAGTGTGTGACAGGCTGGGGCCAGATAGGTGCGTCTTCCTATTATCTGTGAATGTAACTCATATCGGATTCCCATGTCAGCCAAATCTTGTCTTGCTTTTATTCCGTCTTTGGTCTTCCCTTTGACGTTTAATAAAGTTCCGATGACACTATCACAAACATTTTTTTCAACGTGCATCACATCAATACAATGTCTAACATCAAGTTCACACCAATATGGAAGCTTAAAAAATATCGATCGTTTTTTCTAAATGTTCTTTGCAGAGGTACTTTTATGATGTTTTCCAAACACAATGTCAATGTTTTTGACTTCATTGTACACCTCTTCACCATTTCGGGGTCTGCACACAACCTCATCCTCAACACTTCCATTAAATGCTTTTTTCAATCTATGATAAGGATGATTACGAGGAAGAAATTTTTGATGTCTTGTATATACCGTCTTTTGACCATGCTTCAACTGAAGGTAACTAATGTTTTCTTCACATATGGGACATGCAAAATGACCTTTAACATTATAACCGCTCAAGTTTCCATACGCTGGGAAATCATTTATAGTGCAAAACAACATTGCATGCAAACGTAACTGTTCCTGAACATGTGAATCAAACACGTCGACCCCTTCTTCCCACAACAATTTCAAATCATTAATTAAAGGTGCTAAGTAAACATCAATGTCATTTCCAGGTTGTCTAGGACCCGATATCATCATGGACAACATCACATATTTTCTCTTCATGCACAACAAAGGAGAAAGATTGTAATCATCAACATAACTGGCCACGAACTATGTTTGTTACTTAAGTTTCCATAAGGATTCATACCATTAGTTGCAAGTGCAAGCCTTAAGTTTCTTGGATCTGCACCAAATTTAGGGAATTTGTCATCAATCTTTTTCCATTGTGGAAAATCAGCAGGGTGTCGAAGAAGATTATCGCATTTTCTTTCGTCAGAGTGTCATTTAAGGTTTTTTGCATCTTCTTTAACAGAGAACATACGTTTGAACCTAGGTATTATAGGCAAATACCACATCACCTTAGCAAGTGCACCATCATTACCTTCATTACCAGTGACTCTGTCAGATTTCTTTTTAAAACAGGATAAACCACATGTTGGACAATACTTTAACGAAGCAAACTCCTTTGTGTACAAAACACAATCATTAGGACAAGCATTTATCTTTTGATATTCAAGACCCATTGGACATAAAAAATTTTTGGCCTCGTAATTACGAATAGGTAGAGTATTATTTT
The DNA here is from genome assembly GCA_034642375.1 of Vigna nakashimae. NCBI lineage: Eukaryota > Viridiplantae > Streptophyta > Magnoliopsida > Fabales > Fabaceae > Vigna > Vigna nakashimae. The sequence goes on along the minus strand of CM067762.1, from coordinate 36,694,024 downwards.
CTGGAAGCATCTCCTTCAACAACTCCAACAACTCGGTGAAACTTTTATCGGTCTATCCATTCCTTGCTTTTAAGCTAAACAACTTTAAAGTTGAAGACAGACGTGTAAAGTTCGAGCATCCTGGGAACAACGGTTGCTCTGAATCATTAATAAGAGAATCATACAAATTAGCCCTTCCAAAATTATCTTCACCGACATCACGTATCATGTCCTCTAAATGGTCACTCATCCATTCTTCCACATAACTCGTTCCTCGTGACGTGGTAGGCTAGTCCAGTACTTCTCCATGCCAAGTCCAAACGGTATAAGTCCTCATTATGCCATACATGAATAGATGGTCACGCAGATTACCTAAGTCTTGTCGTATTTTATTAAGACAACAGACACAAGGACAAAAATATGTCCTGTTGACAGACTTAGCATTTTGTTCAATGTATTGCAAGAACTTCGAAACACCCTTATCATATTCTTCACAGATGCGACGTTCGTTCATCCAGCTTCGATCCATACTATGTTCGTAAAATCATCAGTTCAAGTTTTTTAACTCTCACAAGGTTAGGCCCTACCCATTCAAAAAAATTAATTTTCATAATTTGCTCAGACGCGTGCATTGAAGTCTACATCATAAAATTGATAAGATTTTGGCAGCATTTCGCATTGGTCTCCGAAATACATGAAATGAGGGTAGTCAACGATGACCACAATCAATTATGCATTCGGAGAACAACACAAATACTGAACCGAAATTTTATCAATCTTATCCATAAACTCCGATTCACATGTCATTGCAAATTATGAAAAATAATTTTCTCAAACTGTCCAATCGGACAATTCAAAATTTAACACAAACGATTAAAAGATTAATCGTTTGTGTTAAATTTCAAACGGGAACTAAGGGTCACTCAATGATTTGATACTTCTAATAACACAACTAATACGTGCATATTCAAAAGCCAATAACACATGCACACTTTAGAGTAAAAAAACATGCATACACAAAACTCAATTACATGCATACAAAAATTTATCAACCAACAAGCTAACCTGAAAAGTAGATTCGAAATGAAAGGGAGGGAAATCGAGGAGGGAACGGCCTAAAACGTAGCCCAAACACAATCAAAAGTAGTCGTCCAAGAACACGCAAGACACTGCACAAAAACGGACCGAAAATGATTTTTAATCGGTTCAAATCAAAGACATTCAATCACAGGGAAATGTAATTGGATTAAAAGTAAATTTAAACGGTCCAAAACAGAGAAAACGAACCTCGAAAATCAATGGCGTAGCAGCAGCATGCGCGGGGAAGACGATGAACAATGAGCGTAACAGCTCGCGGGTTCGCGTTCCCCATTTTAATACTATTAGACGTTCGGTACGTTTGGGCCGGACATCTATAATATTATAGACGTCCGACCCATCACTAATATGATGTCTTTAGGAATTTAAAATTGATATTCGCGGGGCTTTGAGACGTCCGTTAAAGGGGCACAGACGTCTAAAATATTATAGATGTTCGTCCCACCCCCAGCCGGACGTCTAAGAGATTGAAGAAAATGAACGCTTCAACTCCACCTATCAGTCCTTAAACGTCCGTGGTGGAGGGGGCCGGACGTCTATAATATTATAGACGTCCGTGGTAGGGGGCAGACGTTTGCGAGGCTGAACAAATCAACGCTTCAAGTCCCCATGTCAGTCCCTTAAACGTCCGTCCTAATGGGCACGGACGTCTATAATATTATACACGTTCGTGCCCCTCAGGACGGACGTTTAAGGGGCTGACAGGGTGGTTGGAGAATTAATTGGCTTCAACCCCTTAAACGTTCGTCCTGAGGGGCACGAACATCTATAATATTATAGACGTCTGTGCCCCTCAGGACCGACGTTTAAGGGCTGATAGGGTGGTTGGAGAATTAATTAGCTTCGGCCCTTAAACGTCCGTCCTGCGGGGCACAGACTTTTTATAGACGTCCGTGCCCCTCAGGACGGACGTTTAAGGGGCTGAAGCCAATTAATTCTCCAGCCACCCTCTCAGCCCCTTAAACGTCCGTCTTGAGGGGCACGGACGTCTATAATATTATAGACGTTTGTGCCCCTCAAGACGGACGTTTAAGGGGCTGACATGGGAGTTGAAGCGTTCATTTGTTCAACCTCGCAAACGTCCGTCCCTCTCGGACGGACGTCTATAAGATGATAGACGTTCGTCCCCCCATACAACGGACATCTAGAGTTTCACTTATTTACGAGTATGCCACCGATCAATTATTTACGTTGGGGCGAATACGGACGGACGTCTATGGGGGACGTTAAAACCCAATTCTGCACTAGTGTTCCTAGCTCGCCCTAGGTGTCCTCTAGTAATCTCAATATCCTAATGCATTTAGTCTCTCACATCACTAAACATTCAATCCCTATCATGCAACTAAAACAAAATCAACAAAAACAATTAAAATAAAGTCAATCAACCTGGTTGCCTCCCAGGTAGTGTTTGTTTAATGTCACAAGCCTGACCCAAAATCCTCTAGCACCCTTCAGTAGATGCAAATCTTTCTTACCAATGATAAACAAAATTTTTTATCTCCAGCAACGGCGCCAACAACATGATAAACCAAATTTTTTATCCCTGACAACGGCACCAAAAACATGTTAATACCTCGGCAAGTGTACTGAATCATATCAAGTAATAATAAATGGTAAGACCAAGTATCGTTTCCCAAGAGACTCATCACACTAAACAGTTATGTGATTACTCAACTAAATAAGATTCTAAAGAACATATTTTGGGGTTTTTGAATGCAAATGCAATAAAATAAACATGAATGCAATTTGATCAAATGAGGCTAAACACAAGAATGAATGAATGAAGCTGATGATATTGTTGTTGGGGTTTAAATTTCACCTAATTTACTCTTATGTATTTATGAATTTGTCTTTCTTCATTAATGTTAATGTCACTCTGTAATTTACCTTAAACTTGATGTCTCGGCAAAGAAAGCCTAATCCTAATCACTAGTTTACAATGTCTTTTCTCCCTAGCGATTAATCATGCATTACATTCATACAGGAGCTTAAAGGCAACCGATCCTCATATTCCTATGTCTAGGTAATATTGCTTCCGGGAGAATTTCCCCAGTTCTAGATTTTTCCGTATGTGTCCATATCGACAAAATCAATGATCATGCAATAGAATGAGTTAAACAAAGCATGCATAAAGCAAACAGGAAAAACCCTTACAATTAATGAAGGAAAGCATATATATTCAAGAATCAATTCAATACATGAGAGTTTAAGAGGTTACATCTTTCCTAACAACAATGGAGGTTTAGTTTTCCATTGTCATGGAAGAACTAGATGAACAATGGAATGAAAGAATGAAAGAGATAGAAAAGTCCGAGAAAGAGAAGAGGAGAGTTGTCACCATCTCTAAATCTACCCCCAAGGGGTCAAAAGTGTGTTTCTATGCTCAACCCATCAAAAGATACAATCCCAAGACATGTAAGTCCTTAAATAGAACATAAAAACAACATAAAATAGGTCCAAGCCCACTTAAAATGGCGCTCAGTGGCACTTTTGCCGCTCAGCGATACTTGCGGCTCTTCAGAATGAAGCTCAGTTGCATTTTTTAGCCCTCAGCGGTGATTTCGGCAACTCAAAACTAGCACTCAGCGGTAATTTCCACTCAGCGCAACTTTTTCTGCACTCTAGTTGACTTTTATGCATTCTGGTTGACTGGTTGACTTTTCTAGTTTCTAGTTGACTTTTCTGCATTCCCACCATTCAGTACTTTAACTCTTCTTTCAAATCATTCCAATAACCTACAAAACCAAAGGAATCTAGCACAAAACCATTAAATTCACCTTCAACTCTCTTATTCACAAAACTAAAGCAAAAACATGAGTTAAAGTAAGTTTCTAAGTCAAAAAGGGTTGAATGATTAACAAAATTAAGTATAAGAATAACGATTTTTCAACCGTTATAAACCAACACCCATTAGTAGGTGTAAACAAACCTAGTATCCTTCAGTAGATACTCTTCCACCTAACATCCTTTAGGAGATGTAAGCCCTGTAACAACTTAAAACCCAAAACCAAATACCAAAAGTTCAAGTTACAAATCAAACCGAAAACAAAAAAAAAAGTTCTTAACCCACTAGGTTGCCTCCCAGCAAGCGCTCTTTTAATGTCACTAGCTTGACCAAGTAAAGCTCAAGTTCCATCTTCAATGTTGGTGTTCATCTTTCTTTCATCAAACCAACTCATCAACTGCTTCCGGTCCACCTTTTTGACTCTCCTTGAATATAGAGATTCAATCTCAATCACTCCATTCTCTTTAAGCCCTTTGACAACCCACAACTTGTTCTTGAATCTTACAGGTGTGCCAAGTTTGGGTTGTGCTTCCTTCAAGTCATCATGAACCTTCTTTCCTTTTCCATCTTTTTCTTCTTCCTTAACATGTGACTAGAAACAATTTTTACCTTTGATGACTGGCTTTGCATCTTTATAGCTAGTCATGGGTACATCTTGACATGCAGCTTTATGACTAGCCTCCTCCTTTTGCATATGTTGCTCCACTTTGAATACATTAAAGACCACCCTTTCTTCTTGGTGTTGAAGCACTATCATCCCTTCATCTACATTGATGATGACCTTTGTCGTTTTCATAAATGGTCTTCCAAGAATAATTGGGGTCCTTTCATTCTCCTCCATCTCCATCACCACAAAGTCTACCAAAAATTTTAGTTTGTCTATGCAAACCAAAACATCTTCCGCCACACCATATGGTTTCTTAGAAGATCCATCCGCCATTAGCAAAGTCACCTTTGTTGGCTTGACTTCAAGATCTCCAATCCTTTCAAACATAGATAGAGGCATCCAATTAATGCTTGACCCTAAATCAAGTAGTGTTTTCCTTATATTCTCCTTCCTTAGGACGCAAGGAATAGTAAAACTTCATGGATCTTTCACTTTTGGAGGAAGTGGCTTCTTCTTAACAGCTTTGCAATCTCTTTTTTCATCATTAGTCTCCTCATCTATATATCTTTTCTTTATGGAGACTAGCTTCCTATGTTTTTCATAAGCTGAATTTTGTTGCAATGCTTCATTCATAGGTAGATTAACCTCTAATTGCTTGAAGATATCTTTAAAGCGCCCATATTGTCTCTTTCTTTCTATTCTCTCACAACCCTTTGGATAAGGAAGAACTTTTTCAATTTTTTCAATTTCTTTATCTCCTTTCTTAACTTCTCCTTTTCTCTCTTCTTTTCTCTCTACTCACTCTTCTTTTTCTTCTTTTTTTTCTCTAACTCAACTCTTTTAACATCCACTCTCACTAAAACTTTACACTCTTCCTTAGGGTTAACCTCAGTATTAGCTCCAAAACTCTTATCAGGCATATCTTCCAACTTCTTAGCTATTTGGCCAACTTGCATCTCAAAGTTTCTAATGGCCGCTTCAGTGCTCTTGTGATTTGAAATAGTCACCTGCATAAATTGTTGAAGAGTATCTTCCAACTTTGTTGTTCTTTCATTGAGTGTAGACACTTATTTCCATAATGATGGTTGTTGTATGATAACAGTTGAAAAACTGTTATTTTCATGCTTGAAATTGATATTAAAAGCAACCTTTAACACTTAGAAACTAGCTTGAACTCATGCTTTTGGTCATATTTTCAGAAATAAGAGAGCTGGACAGGTTTATGCTTGATTTCAGTGTTTTTGTGCAGGTTTTAAGGTGAATTTGGTGAAAGAAGTGAAGAAGGAGAGATATGGAATCAGAAAAGACATCAAAAAGTGCAAAAGAAGAAGCCGCAACTACCGCTCAGCGGCAGTTTACCGCTGAGCGGCACTCAAGAGATCACGGTGGATTCGTTGAGGGGCAAAATGGCCGCTGAGGGGAAGAAACCAACTCACGCACTTACCGCTGAGCGGCAGTTTACCGCTGAGCGGAAGTTTACCGTTGAGCGGCACTTTTATGGGCTTGGGCCTAAATTTTCTGTATTTTTAGAATAGTATATAAGCTTTAGGACGTCCTAGGGTTTGTATCTTTGGCAGAAACGAAGCAAATACTCTCTCTTCCACCCCTTTGAAGGAGGATCTTGGATGCTCAAGCTACCTCTTCACCTTTCTAGGGTTTTATCTTTCATTCTTCCATTATTATTCATCTAGTTTCACCATGAATATGGTGAACTAAACCTTGTATTGTTGTTGAGGAATCAATGTAGTCTTGTGAAACTCTCATATATGGAATTTGTTTTTACATCTTATTTTAAGACCTATGCTTTCTTTCATCATTAGTTAGGGTTTTTCCTCTTTGCTTAATGCTTGCTTTGTTTAACTCATTCAATGCCATGATTATTGATTTTGTCTATACGGGAACGTACGGGGAAATCTAGATCTGGGAAATTTCTTCCAATAGTACATTGGTTGCCGTTAAGCTCCTGCACTTAAGAACTAATTACTAGGAATGCTAGGAATTGTATGAACTCGTAATTAAGGATAGGCCTTCTTGCAAGGTGATTTAGAGAGTGGCATTAACAATTGATGAAAAGAATGTTGAATTCCTAAAATATATGAGAGTGGATAAGATGAAATTGATAACCCCAACAACATACTAATCCATCTATTTCATCGAAGTGTTTGTATTTTGTTTTAGCCATTGATCAAATTCATGCATACATGGTTATTTTCTGTCTTTTGCATATTAAACTCCAATTATTTTGTTCTTAAGTCTTAAATAATCAACAAATCACATAACTAAACTAGGCCGTGAGTCCTTTGGGAGAACGATACTTGGTCTTACCGAGTTTTATTACTTGAAACGATTCGGTCACAGTTGCCGACTGTTCAACAAGTTTGTGGCGCCGCTTTTCGGTGTTCATAAATTTGTCATTACTGTAAAACCCCGATTTTTCGGAATGACACGGTGGAAATTTTTTTTCAGAAGTTTTCTTGTAAAACATTCATTTCGAACAATCAAACTTTATTTAATTAAAATGTGGAAGGAAAAGCGTAATTATAAATATTGTCTATTCAAAATAGAAATCTAAATAATTCCTTTTACAATAAAGATACAAATTCTGAAACCTTTTAAACAGAATAAATCATCATCCCCGAAATATAAGACCCCAACCTCTCATGTTAGCTACTTCAATCCAGTCTTATCTGCAATGCCATCTACTCCTGTATAAGTACGATCATCGCAGGTAGAAACTACAACCACAACACTCCAGGGTGAGCAACTAGAAATATCATAACATACAACAAAACATATTCATTTAAATTACAAAATAATATAATCATATAAACATATTACATCACATCATTATCATCATAGTCAAGTCATTCATGAACCAAATTCGCTTTCTTATATTGTGTCGTCATGACCTGTTATCACTAATAGGTACATGTTCCCAACAGGGTAATTCGAGTCGTCTTCCATCGCAACTTCCGACCTATCTCTCCGACTTCACAAGGACTAACGAGTGAAAACATTGACATTACGCGCATCAGTGCACTATACTCAGCACGAGTCAAAGTATTTTGAACGGGACATCCACCTCCCCGCGCAGAGGGAAGTGACACTCGAATCACTAGCTCTAAACGAGAGTCCAACATATCACATTCTTAACGTAGTGCAGTACGAAAAGCTCACACATGATCGAAGACAATACAAGAAAATAACATAGCTTCATGTCCACATCGCATATCAATACACAGTTTTATGTTTCCATCCCAATTCAATACACATTATCCACAAAATATATATATATATATATATATATATATATATATATATATACACTAACTAATCATTCATCTGATTAACATCATCACAACCTATTCAAGAATCACTCTCTGATATCTTTTTTCTCATACCAATTCTTCCTATGTTACTTTTCCTACATTCTCAACAAGGGATCCACACCTTTCATTCCACTAAAATACTAAGCATCTGCTAAAAGCTCCTCGACGTATTTCTCTTTCTTCTTCATCTTCCATACTACTCACTACACTCCACCAACGTTCAACCTCTTCCAAAGTTCACAACACAAACAAAAAGAAAAGAAGCAAGGTTCCCGCGCAACATCAATGAAGTAAGGAAACACACCTTCTCTACCCTTTCCAGTGATAGAATAAAGAATGAAAACAAGTGACAACGAAACACTATAAAAACACTATCAAATAACCACATGCAAAATCACTACCCAACAATATCAATTTAATCACAACCCACAGTTTACACAAGATATATCTAGCTACTCACCTACCTGGTTAGCCTTCCACTCTACTCCTTGGACTCACGTTCGTGTCAGCCCTTCTCTCACGGTTTCACGGAGACAAAACAATTAGGTTTGGTTTTTGATTTTTCTCCTTACGGCCGATGCCAACCAATCACTCCTAAAACAAGTTTATATAATTCCCTAAAGATAACCTAATATCTCCCTAAAACCTATCAAATCTTAAATTCTCAAAGAGTAATAAAATCCCTTTATTCTCTAAATCTTTCGGTTACAAAATCTATGGCCTTCCGTGTACATAACCATCAAAGAATAAGAAAATAAAAACTAATATCTATTTCGAAAATAAGAAAGAAACCAACTTTTAGCTTTCTCTCTCCTACCCCTTTTCACGTAGATACAAAACAAAACACCTTTAAGTTTCGCGACCCCACAAAAAATAAAATAAAATAAATTAAAAGAACACACAAAGTCTCAGCAACACCTCCACTAAACCCAACACCTTTTATTGAAATAATAATACATACCATTTTATATAATCTTTTCTTTATGCATTTCCAAAATATTAAAATCAAAACAATTATTAATTAATTTTTATACCACTCCTAAACACTATTATCACCCAATAAAATATCATAAATAAATATTTATTATTAAAAATAAAAGATATTTTTATTTTAACAGGGTCTTACAGTCGATGTTGTGGCCTATTGAATTGCCCAGCTTGCCCAGCTTGTCCATTTTGACCTTGATCCATGCTTGGGTGAGGTTTTCACCCTTGGTTGAAATTACCTTGGCGGTATGGAAATTGATTGGCCATGAAATTGACATCTTCTAGGGCCTCCATTGGAAAAGCACATTGACCATTGATATGATCACCACCACATAGTTCACAAAGTTGTTGTTGAACCTGTGCAACATTTTTCAGCTCCTTCGACAATTGAGCAAGTGTCTTTGTCAAGTTTTCCAACTATTGAGTTATGATCTTATTTTGAGCGAGCAAGGCATCATTTGATTGCAATTGTAGAACCCTTTCTGTTGAATTAGAGCTCATCTTTCACTGTGCAACTCATTATCATTAGTAGTCATATTCTCTATCAACTCAATGGCTTCCTCTAGAGTCTTCCACTTGATATTTACCTCCAACCGAGGCATCTAGCATCAACTTGGTTTGTGAACCAAGACCTCCAAGGAAAAGAAGGACTACTGCTGCTTCATCAAAGCCATGCGTGGGTGTCTTTCTCAATAAGCTTTTCTACCGATCTCATGCTTGACCTAATGTCTCCTCCATGCCTTGTCTAAAAGAATAAATCTCTTGCTTCCCTTTTTTGACTTTAGATTATGGGAAGTATTTGTTTAAAAACTTTGCAACCACAGCTTCCCACTCAGTAAAACTACCTTCTGGAAAAGAGTTCAACCATAACTTAGCATTGCCTCCCAATGAGAAAGGAAACAAGCTAAGTTTTATTGCTTCATCCAGCACACCGTTGATCTTCATAGTGTGGAAAATCTCATTGAATGTGATGAGATGCTCATATGGACTTTGAATTGGTTGCTCTTCACTAATTGTATCAACGTCGTTTTTGTAAAGTCCATTAAAAATAATAATAATAATAATAAATTAAAAATATGAATATATATATTTATATATATAATAAAATAAAAAAAAATAAAATAAAATATGATTGTAAAATGACAAAGAACCTTTCAGAAGTGGAATGGTGAGCAAGACACTTTTAGTGGTGAAGCCAAAATATTATTTTTTATAAAATAGTATTTTAATAAAATATTAAAAAATAAATAAATAAATAAATAAAATAAAAATAAATAAAAAGACAAAACTACTTTCAGAAGTGGAGTTAAGGGGGAACAACTTTCTGTAATGGGATTTAAAAATTATTTATAATAAATTATTATTATAAAAAAAAACTAAATAGTGCCAAATCTTAGCCTATAAATAGCAAGCATGAGGAAGGCTGAAACTTGCACCAAAAATTGAGAGAAATTTTGAGAGAAGAGAGTGGGAGGAAATTTTAGTTGCAAAGGGGGAATTCTGGAAGTTTTCGGAGAACGGTTCTAAGGAGAATATTAAGTATGGAATAGAGGTAAGGGGAGTTACGTTTAAGTTTTTGTTTTGTACTATCTTGACTCTTGCATATGTTGCTTTTGTTTGGTCTTATAAATCTTGAATATGAAGTATTTTGTTTCTGTATGATCTGGAATTTTCAATGAGAACATGTTTCTGTGTTTAGATCCAAGTGTGATAGTTGTAAAATGTGATGTTGATTATGTTATGCCATTTGTATGTTATTAGTTATTTATTTTTGTATTTTGGATGGATTAGAAGTTGTCTAACCAGCTCTGCCAGATTCAACTTCTTATTTCCCCAAACTTTTATATCTTTCCTTATTTATTTTTATTACATTTTTGGAAGGACTAGAAGTTGTCTAACCGGCTCTGCCAGATTCAACTTCTTGTTTCCCCAAACTTTTTATTTCTTTCCTTATTTATTTTTATTACATTTTTGGAAGGATTAGAAGTTGTCTAACCGGCTCTGCCAGATTCAACTTCTTATTTCCCCAAACCTGTTATTATTCTTATTATTTAATTACATTGTATTTTGGAAGGATTAGAAGTTGTCTAACCGGCTCTGCCATATTCAACTTCTTATTTCCCGAGACCTGTTATTGTTCTTATTATTTAATTATATTGTATTTTTGGAAGGATTAGAAGTTGTCTAACCGGCTCTGCCAGATTCAACTTCTTGTTTCCCCAAGAATTTTTATATTAAGACTATTTCTATGATTGTCAAATGCTTGATTATTCTCTGACCAATTATAGTAATATTTTATGATTGTTAATTTGTTTATAATTATCTTGTATGAATACTATTATCAATGTATTTGATAATGTTTGATATGAAATTATGCATTTGAAATATAGTACGAGTCTCGGGGAGAGACTTTATAATGGCATGGTATTAGTGTATATGTTGATGTTGAGGGTCCTGTTGTTGGTGGTTATTCTAAAACTCTAATAATTGTCCAGTCTCAATTAGAGAAGGATGTATTATGTGGTGAGAGTAGTAGGAGGTCCTAGTCTATGTTCATAGACGTTAATGGACTAACCTTGTGGGTGATGTGATATATTATATTTTTGGCCATAACTGTGTTGTAGATGTCACCACAAGTGCATGACCACCCGAGACTTCCATCAACATTATATCCGGATAATAGAGTCTAGTATGATAATTGCATCTTATAAGAATTTATGGTGAATGTGTTACGTAAAATGATAGTGTAATGCTTTTCTTTGAATTTTGAATGGTAGCTCACCCTTACTTGTTTGTTTGTGTCGGAAAATCTTATTTTTGCGATGATCGTATAACGTTTATGTTATACGGGAGCAGATGCCGGAACGACGTTCGAACCAATACAAGTGAAGGAGGAAGCAGCAGAAAAATGAAGAGTAGTTTAAAGAAATAATTAAATAAACTTAGGAGTGTTGTAATGATGTTTAAAAAAAATATTGTATTTCCAGTGTGAACTATGCTACTCGTAAATGGATGATTGTAATATTGTACGATGTTTTTATTATTAATGAAATAATTTGTGTGTGAGATGTTTAAAAAAAAATTTAACTAAAATTTTGGGGTGTTACAATTTTCACCTCCATGTTTGCGGCATTGACCCTTGGCCTTGCTTTACTGTTAAAATGTTGAGGGCCAACAACTATGGTGTAATCCGCAAGAGTCCGTCTACCATTGTTCTCCTCAGCCATATCTTCAGCGCTTTGGTTAGACCCTTGTGGTGATGGTTGTAAAAGTATCTCTAGAGGAGGGAATAATTCTCTTGAAGTTCGAACTCTCCTCCTCCTTATACTTTCTTCCAAACCTTCAAGAAGAGGTTCCGAAGTTATCTTGCTCCTAGTTCGACTGTATCATGCATACACAAGAAAACAAGTCCCTAGAAACAATTGCTAGCACAAAAAATAGAAAAGATAAACTAAAAAGATAAAAAGAAAAATTTAGAAAATTAGAAAGATAGAAGATAGAAAAGAAAAAACTAAAATCAAAAGATAAAAACAAAAAGATATAAAGATAAAAACAAAAACATAAAAACAAAAAGATAAAAATTCAAAAATCAAGTCAAAGCTAATAAATAATGATGGACGAACGCCCGAGGAGAGATCGATTGAAGATGCGCGAACACGAACCGGACCTCCTCGAAGCTCTCTTCGACGAGTGAAGACGCAGTGGAATGGAAACGAAGCTCTAGATTGAGAGCTGACTCATAGGAAACTGAGCGAATCGAAATCAAATTGCAGAAAACTCTAAAATCATGAACGAACCCTAGAAAAGAGGGAAAACTCAAAATGAACCGATTAATCGGTTCAAAATCAAGATTGAACGGTGGAAAAGGTTTGGAACGGATCAAGAGTGATTTTAATCGGCTAAAATCAGAGAAAATGATGAAAGAAAAAGGAAAACCTAGGGGAGGCCATAGAACGAAGCACTGTTCGGTGAAGATGATGTACTGTGAACGAAAATGGATGAAACGAGGAAGAAGTGGTGGGAGAAAATATAGATCTGTGAAGAAGAAAAACCTGATTTGGAGTGGGAGACGCGAGAAACTGAAATGGAGAGAAATGAAGATCTGTTTCGTTGTGGAAGAAGACGCGAGAATGAAATGTGGTGATGGTGTGTGCAAATGAAAGGTTGACGCGTGGCTGTAGAGTGCTGAAGCCACTGGCATGAAACGGATTGGAACAATGGTGACGTGAGAGAGAAGCACGGTGGTAATTGGAAAATGGAAGTGAGAGTGGTGCTTGGAAGGTGGCTAGAGGGAGTCTTTGAACTCTCTAGCCTATGACTTTCAAGAGAGAATACTTTCTGATTCAGAAAACTCAATTCTCATTAATCTCAAAAGTAACAATACAATAGATGCCAACGAAACAAAGACAATACTGGAAAAATTTGAATCAGAACTTTGCAAAGAATTTAAAACCAAGTATGAATGACTCACAGACTTTGCAAAGAAAAACCAGTTCGGTGTAGCTGGCCAAATAACAAATCTGCTAATTAATCAATGTGCAACTGAGCTAGGCTGAGCCTTTCATTGCTCACTTGGTATGCACTTGTTACTGATTAGGCAGAAACCAAGCAAAGTTATCATTAAACAGATTCAAGAACATGAGATTCATTATCTCCACCACTGAAATCTGTCACCAAGCTCATTTATCCAAATATCATAGCTTATTTAAGGTGAACAGAACTTACTCAGTGCAAGCAACACAAATGAATCACAAAACACAAGCATCAGCTAGTTAAACTCGAATTAAATTGACAATTAAAACAAAGCACAAGACTAGAACATGACAGAAATGTGATTTTCAAATTAAAAGACTCAAACAAATTGGATTCACCGAATAAAATGATAAAAAAAAAACATTGACTCAAGGCACAAACAAGCACAAAATCAGAAAATGAGTTCAACATCAAACCAGAAAACACCTGGAATTGATTCAATGAAGACACAAACCAGATCACAAGACAGTAATAGAAAATGATTAACAATGCGAAAAATTGAAGAACAAACTCAGAATCAAGACCGAATCAAGACATAACTAGAAACAAAGACAGAGACGCAAATCAAACGCAAGAACAGAAGAATCGAAACAGAGATACTTACCTTCGAAGCGTGTTCGACCTTGCTCTGATACCACTTGATGGACGAACGCCGGAGGAGAGGCCGACGACGCGACGCGGACTCCTTCGAAGCTTCCTCCAGATGTGGACGCAGCGGAGAAAAACAAAAACTCGAAGAAGAACAAGAAAAATAGATGGTTAAATTCGATAGAAACCCTAGAAATGGAAGGAAACCCAATATTAACCGATTAATCGGTTCAAAATGAAGATTGAACGGTGGAAAATGGATTGAATCGGGAAACAAAGTTTGATCGGTGGAAATTGTGGAAAATATTGTTTCAATCGGTGAAATCGAAGGAAACCTAAGGAAGAGGTGTTTTACTCGAAAAATAGAGAGGAAGCAGAGATCTGGAGATGATATGAATGAAGCTAGGGTTTGTAGCGAGATTACCTTAAGGTGCAAGTTGGGGCTGAAACGAGAAATGGAATCTCGCGAGGCTTCGATAGGCAGGGGACGCGAAGGAGTATGGTTCTGTGAAGAGAAATGTGTTGCGCAAATGAAGAATCCTCTCTGATGCGCGAGAGATTCAATGCAAATGAAGGAGGTGGCAATGAAAGGAAGGTGTGGCGAGGCTTTGCGCGAGAGAAAGGAAGACGCGTGGCTAAGGAGCGCGGACGAGCAGATTGAAGTAACGGTGATGATGTGTGATGAGAGAGAAGCACGGTGGAAAGGAAGTGAAAGTGAGAGAGGTGCTTGGAAGGTGGCTAGAGGGAGTCTTTGGACTCTCTAGCCTGACTTTCATGAGAGAATTAAGTTTTCTAAAATAGAAACAATTCTCTCTTGAAAGTCAGGCTAGAGAGTCCAAAGACTCCCTCTAGCCACCTTCCAAGCACCTCTCTCACTTTCACTTCCTTTCCACCGTGCTTCTCTCTCATCACACATCATCACCGTTACTTCAATCTGCTCGTCCGCGCTCCTTAGCCACGCGTCTTCCTTTCTCTCGCGCAAAGCCTCGCCACACCTTCCTTTCATTGCCACCTCCTTCATTTGCATTGAATCTCTCGCGCATCAGAGAGGATTCTTCATTTGTGCAACATATTTCTCTTCACAGAACCATACTCCTTCGCGTCCCCTGCCTACCGAAGCCTCGCGAGATTCCATTTCTCGTTTCAACCCCAACTTCCACCTTAAGGTAATCTCGCTACAAACCCTAGCTTCATTCATCTCATCTCCAGATCTCTGCTTCCTCTCTATTTTTCGAGTAAAACACCTCTTCCTTAGGTTTCCTTCGATTTCACCGATTGAAACAATATTTTCCACAATTTCCACCGATCAAACTTTGTTTCCCGATTCAATCCATTTTCCACCGTTCAATCTTCATTTTGAACCGATTAATCGGTTAATATTGGGTTTCCTTCCATTTCTAGGGTTTCTATCGAATTTAACCATCTATTTTTCTTGTTCTTCTTCGAGTTTTTGTTTTTCTCCGCTGCGTTCACATCTGGAGGAAGCTTCGAAGGAGTCCGCGTCGCGTCGTCGGCCTCTCCTCCGGCGTTCGTCCATCAAATAATCACACAACTAGAAAAGTTAAACCATGAGTCCCCGACAACGGCGCCAAAAACTTGTTAACTCTTGACAAGACCGAATTGTATCAAGTAATAATAAAATGGTAAGACCACGTATCGTTTCCCAAAGGACTCACGACCTACATAGTTGTGTGGTTTCTTGATTAAATAAGATTTGAAACAAAACAAATTTTTGGAAATTTAAATGCAATTACGAAAAAGTAAATATGAATGCATGTATTGATCAATTGGACAAAGAGAAAACAAAAGTGATTGAATTATATGGATGATTATGTTGTTAGGGTTACCAAGTGATGAGTGAATATTTATGCCCGCATTTATGCTTTAAAATTCAAATTTTTGATGAGATATTTGTGCTTAAATGATTGATTTTAAGTAAATTTGTGATGATTGGAATTGTTGGGTTTGGGAATTAAAAAGACGTAAAAAGTGAGTTTTAGCGCATAAATTATTTTTGGATGTTCTAATGTTTATTTGTGCAGCTGAGAATATAAGTTATATTGGTCCAAATGGCAATTCAAGACTCAAAATTAGATTTTATTTGCAAAATAATATACAAATGGGCCAAAATGGCAGACTTTATCCTTGAACCCCCTACAATCCCTACATACACTCCTATTTCTGAAACAGGTCAACAACCAAGCCTAAACACTAAGCCATTTCTCCTACACCTCCCTAAGTTTCCTACTCCTACCCCTCTTAAACTAGACTCCACCAGATCATGCCACGTGTCCAAATCCTTCCCACACAGATCTAGCCAACCACATGCCGCCACATCACCTCCCTTGCCACGTCATCATATTCTCTAACAGAGAAACCACAATTCCCAACCCTAGCCGTCAACTGCCACCGCGCCACTCCACCACCAACCTTAACACCACCGTCAAGCCGTTGCAACCATCCTCATCGTGCAACCTTTCTTCTTCATCGTGAAGTCCACCATCAACATCACGAAATCGCCGCCGCTTTCGACACCCAAAGCCGCACACCATGGATTCTCCACCGCAAGCACCTACAAGAAGAGAAACCCAATCACATAGAAACCTAGAATCGCACCGTCAACACCAAAGTGAGACCTCCATGAGCACTGCTTCACCACCATCCTCGCGAACCACCTGCACAACCCAACAAACCACTACCACCTCTTCTGCTCACACACCAATCGCAAATTGTGATTCCACCTTGCCCCCACCTTGTTGTGCAAGTTGGCGCATCAACTTCAAGAAACCTGCAAGAATCAAACCAAAAAATGTAGAGATCCAGAAATCGCATTAGCCACTGTTTTCCCTTTCGTGGCACAAGCGTAGGGGCAAGCCTTTTCCCCCAATCTGTAAAACCCTAATTTTGGGTGAGGGGTTGACACGTGGCGAGCTCCCATATGCCACGAACATATGAGTCTAAGCTGGTCAACAAGCCTTCTCTGGTCAAAGTCTAGTCAAACAGGAACTTTTGGTGCAATTTTGGGAAATTTAGAAGGGGCTAAAGTGCAGATAGAAGAAATTTTAGGGCATTTGTGCAATTTTGGAAAGTCAGAAAAGCTAAAAGATAAAATTCAGTTGAATTAATTTAATTTGGGAATATCAACAGAAAATATCTTCCAAATAATGTTATAATTATGTAAATCTTTTAGTTATTTGGAAGATATAAGATAAAAGATTTTGTCAACTGAATATTCAGAATCCAAGCCCAATCAAGCCCTATATAAAGAGACCTAGGGGGGACTTCAATTCATTCATTCACTACTTCTCTCTCTTATTTCATCTAGTATTCAACTCCATGGAGAGTTAAGCATCTAGGGCTATTCTACTGTAATTCCATTATAATTTCTGAGGTTAGGTTGACTTAATGCAATTGTTTATTTTGATTATTGAATTAAGTTTTTTTCTCTCTATGTCTTGCATCTCTCTATCTTGTTAAAAGTAAAGATTTTTGCATCATAATGTGTTTGAATCTACATGCATATGGATTATATGAGTTCTAGGGTTTCTAGGTTTAATTGAGAATCTACTTTGATTTAATTTAGGAACTTTCATATGATTAAATAGTTTTTACTATCAATTGAGAATGTAATTTGATTAGTAGTAATAATTTCAACTATAATCAATTGAGAATTTACTTTGATTGATTAACTTTTAACTTGGTTAGGAGATTTAAGAATAGACATGATTAAACACAATAGAATTTAATTGAAAATGTACTTTGATTGAATTTATTGTGAATAATCTAGAAAGGTTTTGAATTTGATTGAGAATTTACTTTGGTTAAATGCATGATCGCCCTCAAATTAATTGAGAATGTACTTTAATTAATTTGAAACTTAAACAATAATCAATTGAACAAGTATTCATGAATAACCAATGTTGAGTTTATCTTGGAAAAATAGTGGAATTAGCCTATTTAATCATAACTCACTAGTAAAAAACAACTTTTAAAGGCGGCCAATACGCCTCGGTTTTCCAAAAACCGAAGCATATAAAAATGCGGTGGCTTTTTGGTAATTAATGGGAAGTTATATGCCTCGGTTGCTGGGGAACCGGTGCCTAAAACAGATGCTACCTCGGTTCACTGCGTCACCCGAGGCATAAACATCTCTGCCACTCAACCACCTCTGCAAGTAGTCAGACTGACTGCTTTTTGTGAAGAGGATATTGCCTCGGGTCCACACAGAACCGAGACCGAAAGCCCATATGACCTCGGTTACAGCAGTGAACCGAAGCGTAAACGTGTGCGTTCAGACTTTTCATCTGACAAATGTCTGTGTCAATGCATTTTGTCCACATATATTGCTTCGGTTATCCTCGAACCGATGCTGAAACCCTAATTTAACCTGTTTAGGCCTTGGTTATTCGTAAAACCGAGGCAGTATTGGTTACTTTTTTACCGTAAAACAGAAGGGTTTACGGTTTCTTCTTCAACACCTCCCTGTGCTTTCTCTTCTCTGTGACGACCATCGTTTCTAGGCGAGCCTCCATCACCAAGGCGCGATTGTTGTCTTCTCCATGCGTTCTCTTCTCCGTGACGACCACCGTTTCTGGGCGAGCCTCCACCACCAAGGCGCGATTGTTGTCTTCTCCGTGCGTCCGCCGTCGTGCCGCCGTGCCTCCATTGTCTCCGACGAAGCGTTGTCCAAGTCGGGTGGCTATTTCTTGCACGAACTACAGGAGTATTCTCTCTAAGCGCTGCTTTCGCCATCATTCCCACCACTGTAAGTTTTTAAAAGCGTTTTCATAGAGTTTGTCTGTGGCGATTGATATTCGTTTGAACGAAGAAAGAAATGTCTGCTTGTTGCTTGTTGCTTTTTGCTTGGATTCGTTATAAGCTTCCCACTCTGAAACTGTTGTTATCTGCTGTAAGAGTGTTGGAATGAATAGGAAACGATGATGTTTAAAATTGATATGTTTAATAAACTAAAAAAAGTGAATCTTCTTGAATGGGATAGGGTCACACCTTGAATACAAACACGATCAAAGTGATCATTCAAGATTATTGAAATTGTGTAAACAATTTCAGTAAACATGCGTACAGATAGAGGGTGGATTAATTTACCACGCATCAGCACTGAGTACGAGAGAGGGGTAGAAGACTTTATAGAGTTTGCACAACGTAATGCGAGTACAAGTGGTGATGATGAAGTCAAGTTCAGATGTCCTTGTGTGAACTGTTTGAATGGGAGGAAGTTGAATGCAACTCATATTAGGGAACATCTTATCTGTGATGGTTTCATACGAAGTTATACAACATGGATATGGCACGGCGAATTAACAGACTTTCCAACTGAAAATGTTTATGATTCCACAATGGATATGGAAGGTCAAGCAGAAGAAGACAACTTAGAGGACATGATCCGCGATGTTGGCGCAGAAGCTTTTGCCCAAGCGCATGTGTATGAAACGATGTCCACTGATGCGGAGACTCCTTTGTATGCGGGTTCAACTAAGTTCACACGGTTGTCAGCGGTATTAAGGCTGATGAATTTAAAGGCGAGCAATGGATGGAGTGATAAGAGTTTTACAGAATTGTTGTCGTTGTTGAATGAAATGCTGCCAGATGGAAATACATTACCCAATCGTAATTATGATGCCAAAAAAATTCTTTGTCCGATGGCTATGGAATATAAACGGATACATGCATGTTCGAATGATTGTATATTATATAGGAATGAGAATGAAGTTTTGATAAAGTGTCCAAAATGTGGGTTATCACGATACAAGTCGAAAAACGGTGAAGAAGGTGGCATCACAGAAAAGAATGGTTCTGCTTTGAAAGTAGTTTGGTACCTTCCACTAGTTGCCAAACTTAAGCGTTTGTTTGCGAATCCAAAAGACGCTAATAACCTAAGATGGCATGCAAATGAGAGAACAAATGATGGGATGCTTCGTCATCCGGCTGATTCAAAGCAATGGAAAATTATTGATCAAGAATTCCCCCAATTTGGTGAAGAATGTAGAAATCCTAGGTTTGGCTTAGCTACTGATGGAATGAATCCATTTGGTAATTTAAGTACCAATCACAGTTGTTGGCCCGTTATACTGATAATTTACAACTTATCTCCTGGATTGTGCATGAAAAGAAAGTACATGATGTTGTCAATGTTGATATCTGGTCCAAAGCAGCCTAGAAATGACATCGATATTTATCTAAGGCCACTAGTTGAAGACTTGAAGTTGTTGTGGGTTGATGGGGTTGAAATATTTGATGCCTTTGCTTCAGAAACTTTCATGATGCATGCCATGTTATTTTGCACCATTAATGACTTCCCAGCTTATGGTAATTTGTCGGGGTACAGTGTGAACCGTCATAAAGCATGTCCTATACGTGAAGAAAACACTACAGCTCAACAATTAAAACACGGAAGGAAGACAGTGTATATGCGTCATCGGCGATTTTTACAATCTAATCATCCACATCGAAGGTTAAAGAAAGCATTCAATGGAGAACAAGAGAAAGACAATGCACCCATTCCACTTACTGGACTTGAAGTTGCTGAGAAAGTTAATAAAGTACATCATATATTTGGGAAAACGTCGAAGAAGTCTTCTATAGCGACCCCTTGGAAGAAGAAATCAATATTCTTTGATCTTCCATATTGGTCAAACTTAGATGTTAAACATTGCATAGATGTCATGCATGTTGAGAAAAATGTTTGTGATAGCTTGATTGGTACACTACTAAACATCCAGGGAAAAACAAAAGATGGAGTGAATGCGCGTTTGGATTTGGTTGACATGAAAATTCGAGAAGAGTTGGCACCAAGAGAGATTGGTAAACGTACTTATTTGCCCCCTGCATGTTACACAATGTCCAAACAAGAGAAGATAAGTTTTTGTCTTTGTTTAAAGAGTATCAAGGTACCACAAGGATATTCTTCAAATATCAAGAGCTTAGTGTCAATGCAGGACTTAAAGCTTGTTGGACTGAAGTCTCACGATTGCCACGTCTTAATGCAACAATTGTTACCAGTGGCAATTCCTGGAATTTTGCCCAAAAAAGTTAGGCTGACCATAACTCGATTGTGCTCATTTTTCTCGTCAATTTGTAGTAAAGTCATTGATCCTACAAAGTTAGATGAACTTCAAAGCGAAATTATCATCATCTTGTGTCAACTAGAAATGTTTTTCCCTCCATCCTTTTTTGACATCATGGTGCATTTACTTGTTCATTTGGACAGAGAAATAAAGTTGTGTGGACCAGTATACTTAAGATGGATGTACCCTATTGAGCGTTATATGAAGATTTTGAAAGGGTACGTCAAAAATCAATATCGTCCAGAAGGTTCGATGATTGAAAGATATATTGCTGAAGAAAGTATTGAGTTTTGCTCTGAGTATATGACTAAAGCAAATCCGATAGGAATCCCTCGGACATCATGGTTAAGTAGATATTCTACAATTGGAGGAAGAATCATGATAATTCTGGTATGGTCTATTTCCTCCAAACATGTTTGCAGCAAAAGCTTGAGATGGGTTTTCCATAGTGGTTTCCACCAAGCTAGGACATTCATCAGTATAATGGTTAGTTGAAATGCAAATTCCACACTTCTTAGCAATTTGTGGAGTTGAGGTTTTAAACAAACTTGCAATCTCGTCGAGTTTGCTTTCTAGCTTAGTCAATCTTTCTTCTATCATCTTTCCATTAACTGCACAATTATCAATTTCATGCACTCCCTTCAACAAAGTCACTGAACATTCTCTTGTGCCATACTGTTGATTGTCTACTACCATCCGTTCTATTAGATTTATACCATCTCTGGTGACCTGTCTAAGAAAGATCCTCCGCTTGCAGCATCTACCCATGACCTATCAGTAGGACTTAAGCCTTCATAAAAGCTTAGAATAAAATCTTCCATTTGGAGTTGAGGGCATGAAGAACATAGTTTCTTGAATCTTTCCCAATATTCACTAAGATTCTCTCTATCTCTCTGTCTTATATCTTGAATTTCTCAATGGATAGCTGATAATCTAGATGCAGGAAAATACTTCTCAAGAAAGAGTCTTTCAATAGTTTCCCAATTTGTAATACGTGTAGAGAGATAATACCACCAATCTTGAGCTGCTCCTTGAAGAGTAAATGGAAAAGCTCTCATTTTAAGGCACTTTATTGTGATCCTGGGAGATCTAAAATTTTCACACAACATGTGAAATTGTCTCAAGTGCTTGTGTGGATTCTCTCTTGATAACCCATTGAACTTTGGTAAGGCATTAAACAGGTCACGTCTCAACTCCCACTCCTCATTAGGGCATTTAATGTTACTTCGGATAGCTACATTGTTGGAGGTGGCTAACTGTCTGATGGTTCTTTGTGCCATATTGTTTGGGTTATGATCAGGTAAAAGATTGGATGGTATGTTTGTGATGGAAGATAATGAAGGTGGTATGACTTCAGATGTAAGAAGTGTTCCCTGAGTAGAACACCCAAATTTCAAACTTCCCCGCACCTTACGCAAATTCCTTTCAACTTTCGGGTTAATTTGATAAAATTCTCCCAGGTTAGCTGTGGTCATGCACTATGCAATCTGCTTGAAGTTGTTTCTTTGTTCTTGACTTCTCTTTTTCTTTTGTTCTTGCTTTAGAGAAAGATTTCAAATAAGATATAAGAGAGACTTTGTTTAGGTCCACACCCAGGAAACAGAGGTGTGTCACAATGGACAACTTAAGTATCAAGTCTTTCCTAGCTAGAGTGTACTCAAACTACCCTAAAGTATTTCTCAAGAGAAATTCTTAATTAAAACAAGAACAAAGATTTTTGCTAAAATAAGAATAACTAAAGACTACAAAATAACTCAAACTAATACTGCTTGGCAATACTGAAGTTGCCTTGAAAAGTAGTATTAATTTGATGGCTTCAACGATAGCGTATCATATATCATGAGCAAGTAAGTTGGAGAACTGTTGAAAGTGATGATTGAGCATCTTAAAATTATTTCATTGAATCCTAAATCTATTTGGGAGAAAGAGAAAATAGAAAAAACATTGTTGGAATGTGGTGATGTTGGTAAGTTCCTAGAGGAAGAAATAGAAATCCATAACAGTGACAAAGGTTAGTGGAGAATAGAGAGATAGAATAGTAAGTGACAAAAGAGCAAAAAAATAGTAAGTGTGGGCTTAAATTTTGTTTCCTGTTGCTTTCCCTCATGGAAGAGAAGATTGCACTAAAAACTTAACAACAAATTGTAGCACATCAACAAATTGTAACAAAGTCACTAATCCTACCTCAAATTGTGACTTAGAGGAACATGTGTTTAACACTAATTAGAACTAGAAGCTACAATTTTTCCAAACTCAGCACAATAAAAACATTGGGCCATTGTCCAAGAGAATAGAGTATTGTAATATGCCAATTCCTCGCACATGTAAGACAAGTTTAGCTTCCAAAAGTATCACCAATGGTTAGCATCAAACAATATCTAAATGGATAATTTATTTCAACAATTAACGAAACAATCAATATAATCAAAACTTCCAACTGCGAAAAGGGCAAGCTGCATGCATTTACCTTCTTATTAAACAACTTATCCTACTACACTTAAAGAAAGAGACCATCATTTACCACCTAGGTTAGACTACCAATTTTCCAAATATAATTTTTACATATACTATACCACACGATGTGAAGTAAAAAAAACTATTCTCAGTTCAACCAGGCAAGTTAAGAAATGCCTTCCCATGTAAACTTACAATTGACAACAAGGTAAAATCAAGTTAAATGTCATGTCAATTGCAAACACATCCAGTCTTTTTTTTTCTTTTAAATTGTATTGTTCATTTAGTAAAATCAAAGTGACTTTGACCATAGAACAGTGAAGTTAAAATTCTAAATAGAGCTACAAACAAAGAAAACAAGACACCAAACACCTTCCTACTACATCCTACACACTCTAATTATGATTGGCACACACCTATAAATCTCATTGACCCCCCAATCCTTTATCTCACCTCACACTTCCAATCAAACATTTAACCTTACCTTCTCTCAACCTTTCTCTGCAACTACCCTTCTCCCCTCTGTTACATTAACATTCCCTCTTCCTAACACTCTTACACACACACACACTAATCCAAGTTGTTGTTCCATATTTACACTAAGAATTAGTCTCACTCATGCAAAACAGAGTCACGAAACCCAAATATTCACGCAACCCATGTGCTAAAACAAAATAGTTATAACTATAACACAATTGCAAAATTTAAAAACTCACCAGAGGGGTGTCGTTCTCCCTCAGGGTTTTCCCTAACACAGACGAGAGTGACAATGGGTTCCTAAACCCAGTGCATGAACACAGATTCTACACCAATGACACGATCAACACCTGATAAAAACGTGTTTTCATGAAAATAAGGCAAAGGAGAAACGAAGCCGAGAAGAGAAGGAGGGAGAGGGAATGTGATACCTGAAAACAAAAGCCCTGAAACGAAGGAGCAAAGGCCACACGCACTGTTGAAAATGGGAGTGCACTGAAGGAGTGAGCAAAGACGTACACGTCAAATTGAAGGAGAACTGCCGAAGGAGCCTAACACACTGATGAAACGGAGGAGAAGGAGCCCTAACGCACTGATGAACAGAGGAGAAGGAGCCCTACGTTGATGAAACGCAGGAGAAGAGCCCTAACCATTGATGAAACGGAGGAGCAGTGTGAATGAAACGAAGGAGCAGCGCGAATGAAGCCGAGGAGCAGCGCTAAGCAGTGATGAAGTGAACGTCAAATTGCAAAAGTACTCCTAGTAGCGTGTAGAGGAAATTTTTTTAATCGTTATAGATTGTGCGTACTCTAAAAAGTGTTATGTATTGGGTCATAATACATTGTTCTTAATTAAAAACGTGTTATCTATTTAATTGTCATAGATAGCGATTTTTTTAAAAAAGTGCTATCAATGGATATATTTCAAATTATTAATTAAAAAATAATATTAAATAATTATATATAGCCTTTTGTTTTTAAATAAACGTTATCTATTGTCATAGTTATAGATAGCGCTTGTTTAAATAAGTTTTATTTATTGTTCTGCACATTAATAGATAGCGCTTATTAGAAAAAGCGCTATTTGTTGAGCACTATCTATAGCCAATTTTGTAGTAGTCCTACTTTCCCACCTTCATATGTCCCTACTCTTGCACCTAAGGAGACTCATAAAGATTCTGATCTTGATACTTCCAAGACAAAACTTCCTGAGCAAGAGGAGTGGGCATGTTCAAGCAGAAAATTTGAAGCAGGTGGACCCTCTTCGTCTTCCACCACTAGTTCTGATTTATAATAGCCTCATATCCATCTTAAGTTCCCTACTAAAGTGAGTCAATGCATCCATGAAAAGTTAAGATAAGAAAACATAAGGGTTATAACTGCAAGTATATGCAAACCTTACCCAAATGAGTTTACATTTTGTGAGAAACACCAAAAAATAATGAAATGATAACACAAAAATTTCCAAATCAAAATTCAAAAAAGGATAACTATTTTTACCATAAATAGAAAGTTTGGAAAAATGGGGAAATAAAACTTGAAAAATGAAAAATAAATAGAAAATGACCTGTTTTAAATATTTGTTTGTCACCAACTGGCGTAGCCAATTGGGGTTGATACATCTTTTTTTCCTACCCCAAATGCATGTATGATACGTCCAATTATGATAAAAGGATAAAAAGTTATGGCCCTTTGAAGTTTTGACAAATCCTATTTTAAAAAATAAATTTAACTTAGAATTGGGACTACCACAAGTGCTTCTGAGATTTGTCTATATAAATATGGACCAAAAGATCTACAAACAAAAATATTCATAGAAAAATAACACCTCTAGTTACCAAAACAAAAATCACCAATTAAAAAGGAAAATCAGCTACTATTCACGGTATTATTCATGGTGGTTTCGCGGATTTTGGGCGGCTTTCGCTCAAAGAACATGCCAAATAGCTCCAATTATCCCAATTTTGACTCGCACAAATATAACACACACACACACAACTTCAAACAGAATACGCACACAAACACACAAAGTAACACATAAAACCTAAGACAGAACCGTTGGTCCTACGACGTCAAATTTGATCAAGGTCGTACTAAATCGAATTAATGACTAATTAGAAATGCAATATACAAGGAAGTGACTCCTAGGTCTTGTGTTAAGGACCATTAGTTGGTTTAGTCAAAGGATCAAACACATTGTGGGGGGGATTTTGTGAACTGAATTGCGAATTGAAATTAACAACACAGACTTAGATAAAACAACAATTAAAAATGGTCGGTCATTAGTTCCATTGAAATGCTTCCAATCCTATATTAACCATAATGAATCCCACTCCTTTCAGCCCTAATCTAACATGAATTAACCAACTAAGCGAAGGATTAAAAATAGTTTTCATAAATGTGAATTAAGCAAACGTCATGCACACATTCAATCAATTCTGCACCCAACAGATTAACCAATTGTGACTCTAATAAACTAAGTGAAGATTAAACACAAATTAGGCCACTAAGTGTATACCTAATTGCAAGCACATAATAGATTAAACATTATGCAAAGTAACAACGGAATTACAATGCAGTGCAGAAATCTCAAGCAACCAATGTAGTATTTCTAATGACTAACTATTGATAAGGGAAGCAATGTGAGTGCTAAACCCAATCCCTAATGTGTTTGTTTTTATATGATGACAACACATTGATTGTAACAACACATAGATGTTGTCATGACACAACATAAATGTGTATTTGTGATTGATACATATGTTGCTATGAAAATGTTTCTTGATGAATACATATGTTGATATGTTATTTAGTTTGCATACTTCTGTGATCATAATTGTGCTTATATCTCTGTATGCATACTAAATGTTTTTGTGTGTTAAAATTGTTGATAGGGGGAGCACAGTGTTAGCTAAACCCAATCCCTGTGATGTTTGTTTTTTATTATGACAACACATTGTTAATAAAAACACATGTATGTGTATTGTGTTATGGTTTATTTGTGTTTATGCTTATTATGGAATACGCACATATTGTGATTGTCACATTTGACATATTGTGTTGATTGATGCATACTATTGTGTTTATGAAGTGATTATATCTATGTATGCACAATATATGTTTTGGTTATATGAAACACACAAGCACAAAAGCATATCTACATGACTAAATCGATTACAGTGGAGTGATAATCAATTAAGGTCATCAGACAGCTTGCGTTTTAAACTATGGCAAAACAACTAGTTGGTAAATCGATTAAAACTCTTGTGTTTGCATAAATTTTTTTTCAAATGTGCTGTGATGAATTTTGGAAAGGAAAGTTTTCAAAAATCTGTTAAGTGTTAAAGCTTAATCTATTATGTGGAGTATGTATTCAGTTAAGTCTATTAAGGCCGAACCAGTATAAAAATCAGAGTTTGATTTTTCTTCTCCCTATCTCTTTGAATTAATCGATTACGTTCTGTTTTTAATTGATTACGCATATTGTTACATTGCATGCATATTGCTCACTGTCCAAGAGAGGTTTAAAGAATCATACCATTCGCGAAAAAGATTTCAAAAGCAATTATTTTTATAAAACACCAATTCACCCCTCTCCCCCCCCCTCTTGGTGTTGAGAAACAAAGCTCATCAATTCTAACAATTGGTATCAAAGCTGGTTTTCAAAAATTATGTGAAAAACAAATCGATTAACCTTTTTGTATAATGGATTGTTCGATCCTGAAATGAATTTTGTTTCTCAGACCTTTGGTGAAGGTGCATCCACAAATAGACCACCTCTATTTGCTGACTAAAACTATGCTTTTTGGAAAATCAGGATGCAAATCTTTATTGAGTCAGTAAACAAGGGTGTGTGGGATGCTACTTGATAACAGTTGAAAAACTGTTATTTTCATGCTTAAAATTGATGTTAAAAGCAACCTTTAGACTTAAAAACTACCTTGAAATCATGCTTTTATCTATATTTTCAGAAATAAGAGAGCTGGACAGGTTTATGCTTGATTTAAGTGTTTTTGTGCAGGTTTTAAGGTGAATTTAGTGAAAGAAGTGAAGAAGGAGAGAGATGGAATCAGAAAAGGAAGCAAAGAGTGCAAAAGAAGAAGCCGAAGGCACCGCTCAGCGGCATTTTACCGCTGAGCGGCACTCAGGAGGTCACGGGAGGTCCGCTGGGCAAACTGGCCGCTGAGGGGAAGAAAAGGAACGCGCAGTCACCGCTGAGCGGTATTTACCGCTGAGCGGCACTTTTATGGGCTTGGGCTTTTGTAATCTTTTGTAATTCTAAAATAGTATATAAGGACTTGCACGTCCTAGAATTAGTATCTTTGGCAGAAACGAGGCAAACACTCTCTCTTCCACCCCTTTGAAGGAGGATCTTGGATGCTCAGGCTACCTCTTCACCTTTTTAGGGTTTATTCTTTCATTCTTTCATTGTTCATCTAGGTTCACCATGAATATGGTGAACTAAACCTTGTATGTTTGTTGGGGAATCAATGTAATCTTTTGAAGCTCTCATATATGGAATTTATGCTTGCATCTTTTAATTAAGACTTATGCTTTCTTTCATCATTAGTTAGGGTTTTTCCTCTTTGCTTAATGCTTGCATGGTTTAACTCATTCGATGCATGATTATTGGTTTTGTCGATACGGGCACGTACGGGGAAGTCTAGATCCGGGGAATTTCTCCCAATATTATATTGGTTGTCGTTAAGCTCCTGAGCCTATGAACTAATCATTAGGAATGCTAGGAATTGTATGAACTCGTGATTAGGGAGAAGCCATCTAGAATGGTACTTTAGAGAGTGGCATTAACAATGATGATTTGAATGTTGAATTCCTAAAATATATGAGAGTGGATGAGATGAAATTGACCCCCAACAACATATTCATTCATATATTTCATTGAAAGTGTTTATCTTTTGCTTTTGCCATTGATCAAAAACTCATGCACACATGTTTATTTTCGGTCTTGCATATTAAACTTCAAATATTTCGTCTGTAAGTCCTAGCTAATCAAGAAACCACATAACTAAACTAGGCCGTGAGTCCTTTGGGAAGAACGATACTTGGTCTTACCAAGTTTATTACTTGAACGATTCGGTCATACTTGCCGATTGTGAAACAAGTTTGTGACATCATATTTTGGTGCTCATAAATTTGTCCATCAAGTTTTTGGCGCCGTTTGACGAACGGGTCGCACCGCTCACAAAAGTTGATTGCAAATAAGAATGCAGTACAGTGCTAGGAGGTGACTCCTAGGTCGTCTCTCAAGGACCAATTTTTGTGTGGTTCGGTCTTAGATTTATCACGAAGTGGGGGGTTTTGTGATTTGTGGTACGGAAAAATAAATTAAAACTGGAATTAAAATAAGACAGAATTAAAAACACTGAAGTAAATTTTAACGACGGTAAAAACTAAACAGTAAAAGATGGTAAAAATAGACAATGGAAAAATTACAGTGTTGGAAATTAAAACACAGAACAGTAAATATGCAGAAGACAAAACAACACTGTAATTAAAATTTACCAATAGTTCCAGTAAAAATAAACTGTAAAAACAACTCTTGAAAATAAATGACCAGTAAAACATAATGACAGAATTTAACGGTGCAGAAAAATATTAAAAGGTAAAATAAAGACACAATAAAATTAAAAGCATTTAATTGGAAATCAAATTTAGCAAAGATTCAACACTTGAAATTAAATTCCTGGACAATGAAAATAAAAATTACAGTAACACATTATACGCTTCAGAAAATAAATCACTGTTGCACTGTTTGGAAAATGAAAATACAGAGAGTTGATTGAAGGAGGAAGAGGCAATAGCCTCCTCCCAGACGTGGGTAGTTCCTACACTACTCCTAAAATCCACACTAAAATCTCCTCCTCATTCTCCCTGCCTGCTGCCATTTTATAGTCTCAACACTTTTGGACATTCTCCTTCAATTTAGGATTTTGGGTTTTGTCTCACTTGCAGCCCGTCCGTGACCTTCCAACTTTAAGGTTTGTTGTCTCTAATAATCTGCAAATGTTCACGAGCTTCTTATATGTGCCAAATAGGTGGGGCCCTCACTTTCTCCAAGCTTCCAGCCGTGAATATGGTTACTCCTCTCAAGCTTGCTGCTGCTAGGCTTGCTTCTCTCCTAGGCCGTGACACTCCCAAGCTGGACCAAGTGTTACTCTTCTTGCTGGACCATGCGTTGCAGCTGCTCCATGCTTCTCAAAACTGTGAGCTTCATATGTTTAATTGTTGGATGGCAAGTTGTGGAACTAACGCGAGCTGCTGCCCTTCCAGCTCCATACAGGCCGAGACACCACTCTCCTCAACGTGGAGGCTTGTTGTTGTTGCACCGTTTCTTGTACATGAGCTGTGTGCTTCTTCCAGCCACCTTCATGCCTTGCTGCTGTGCAGATGGTGCTGTTGGAACGTGAAACCAAACCAGGCTATGACAGCATCCAGGCCGTGAGCTTTCAACAAATGTGGTGCTGGATGTTCTTCCATTTAACTGCTGGATTGTGGCTCTTCCATCCCGCTGCTAGATGCTTTTGCTGGACCAGCTGTTGGACGTTGTCTTTCCTTCATCACCGTGAAGCTCTCTTCATGCAGTTGGTGTACATGGGTTGTTGCTCCTTCACTGCTGGACCGAGAAGTGTTTCTTCCAAAACGTCCAGCCCCAATAAAATGTGCCTCTTGTTCAAATTGAATGAGTGTTGGTGGGGACATGGTGTCTCATTATTTTGAGAATGTCCGTGTGGTTTGTGTGGAGTGGGAGAAAAATTCTGCAGACTTCATTTGGCATCCCGTGAGATAGTTGCCCTTTCCTTTAGCATTTTGTAAATTATTCAATGACAAAGAAGAAGGGGGCAATGCACATGGACGTGATTTGATTCTTGAAATGTGGTGGCCCCTTCTTTGCTTTTAACATTTGCTATTTGAAAATGAATTCTTCATGGGGACTTAGTGTATACAAAACCGTGGGCTGCACTTTGGAAGTGGTCCCTCTCTTTTTTTATGCTAAATGCTTCTGTATGAGAATGTGAACGTGGTCCCCTCATTCCACTTCAAGGACTTCCACTTCAATTAATGTGCAACTCTTCTACGTGGAATTTGCCAACCATCACACAAATGCTTCTCAATAAAACGTGATGTGGTACCAACTTTTGTCCCATGTGTTGTCCAACCAAAAATGCTTAATCTAACAAGCTTTGAACATGCAAAGGTGTGTGGCAGTGAGCTATTTCATACTTCAACAAATTCAACACTTGTATTTGGAAGTTGGACGTGATATGTTTCAAAGGCATTAATTGAATCCCAAAATAAAATCTTGAATGGGAGAATAAAACCGTAGCATCCCAGTAGAAAAATTAAGTCCTTTCATCCAAAACGGAGTAGCACATCTTTCTCTGAATGAGTGAAGTGTGATTTCTTCCAAGTAAATAACACAGTGATCAAATAAATTTCCTTCCAAATGTCCTAGAATATTATCCAACAATTTCCCTGCACTTAATAATGTAAATAATTAGTCTCAGATAATTCAAATTAATTAAAATAAGAATTTCTGATCAAATTAAGCACTCTTAAAGAAAATGGGAAAATATTGGACAATTAAGCACAATTCCCTAATTAATTTTAGCACAATAAACTAAGTGAAGTGAAGAAAATAATGATTCATCACCGTTGCCGGGGACTCGTGGTTTAACTGGTTAATTTGTGTGATTATTGATTATCTTTGACTTTAATTTTAAATTTCTGTTTTTATTTTTTTGTTTTTATCTTTTTCGGTTTTTTTTTTTAGATTAGATTAGATTTTATTTTATTTTATTTTATTTGATTAAGTTAGATTTTATTTTATTTTTTTAGATTAGATTTTATTTTATTTTATCTTCTATCTTCTAAATCTTTTATCTTCTTATCTTCTGAATCTTTTATCTTTTTATCTTCTGAATATATATATCTTCTCCTATATCTTTTTGTGCTAACAAATATTTTCTAGAGTTTTGTGCCTAATGTTTGCAGGATGCAATTCGAACAAGACTTTAATAGGCACTCAATTCTACCAAAGTAATCTCAACCACTGGTGGGAACATGACTCAAGCATGGATCAAAGCCAATTTTGGCAAGCTGCCGGACAATTTGAGAACCAACCACAACAACAATGGCAGCAACAAAGCTTTAAAATCAACAAAGGGAAGCAAGAGATCTCTTCATTTAGACAAGGCATGGAAGAATCACTGGGGCATGCATGGGACAGGTACAAAAGCCTATTAAGAAAGACTCCCACGCATGGATTTAACGAAGGAGAAGTAGTCCTAATCTTCCTTGGAGGTCTTGGTTCACAAACCATGATGATGCTTGACGCCTCAGCTGGAGGCAATATCAAATGGAAGACTCCAGAGGAAGCCACAGAAATAATTGAAAGCATGACTACTAATGACAATAAGTGGAACAGTAAAAGAGGAGCTCCTATTCAACAAAAAGGAGTTCTACAGTTGCAATCCAATGATGCCTTGATAGCTCAGAACAAGTTAATAACTCAACAATTGGAGAATCTCTCAAAGATACTTGAACAATTACCCAAAGAGTTAAAATCTGCTGCACAGGTACAAACCCAGTTGTGCGAATTATGTGGGGGTGATCATATCAATGGCCAATGTGCTTTTCCTGTGGAAGCCATGGAGGATGTTAATTTCATGGCTAATCAATTTCCATACCGTCAAGGGAATTATAATCAGGGGTGGAAACCACATCCAAGCATTGGTCAAGGACAAACTGGGCAAGCTAATCAATATAATAAGCAGCAGCAGCAACCCACCTTATGGCAACAATTATCTATGCTTAATGAAAGGTCCATGAGGATGGAGGAAATTCTCAACAATTTCATACAGAAAACTGAGTCTACCCAAAAGAGCACTGAAGCTGCTATCAAAAATTTGGAGACTCAGATGGGGCAGATCACCAAACAGGTGGAAGAAAGGCCAAGTAGAAATTGTGGGGCTAATACTGAGGTTAACCCCAGGGAAGAGTGTGAAGTGCTAGTGAGTGTAAATGTTGAAAAAGTTGAGTTGAAAAAAGAAGAGAGAAAAGAGAGAGAAGAGAAAATTTGTGTGAAGATTGAGAAAGTGAGTAGAAAAAGAAAAGAAAAAAAGAAAGTGAGAGAAAAGAAAAAGAGGACGAGAGAAAAAAAGAAAGA
Organism: Vigna nakashimae; assembly: GCA_034642375.1. Lineage (NCBI taxonomy): Eukaryota > Viridiplantae > Streptophyta > Magnoliopsida > Fabales > Fabaceae > Vigna > Vigna nakashimae. The sequence goes on along the minus strand of CM067762.1, from coordinate 36,660,916 downwards.
ATCATATGAAAAACCTCTTCCTCATCCAAAGAAGTATCATAGGAAGAAGGAATTTGAGCGCTTTATGTAAATCTTCAAGAAATTGGAGATTAAAGTTCCTATGATTGAGACACTGCAACAGGTTCCAGGTTTGATCAAATTTTTGAAGAAGTTCAATAGAAAGAAGAAAAAGAAGAAGGAACTTGAGCTTTACTGGGTCAAGCTAATGACGTTAAAAGAGCGCTTGCTGGGAGGCAACCCAGTGGATTTAAAAACTTTTGATTTGGTTTTGTAACTTTTAATTTGTGGACATTATTTTGTGAATATTTTGTTGGATCCAGCATCTACTGAAGGATGCTAGGTGGTTAAGTATCTACTGAAGGATACTAAGTTTGTAACACCTACTGATGGGTGTTGGTGAGAAGATTTTGCACCTACTGATGGGTGCTGGTAAGTTTGAAACACCTACTGATGGGTGTTGGTGGATTTTGGGTCAGGCTCGTGACGTTAAACAAGCGCTACCTGGGAGGCAACCCAGTTGATTGATTGTTTTCTGTTTGTTTATTTTAGTTAGGGTTTGCATAAGCATTTTTAACATTGAATTGCAGGGAACCAGTGAGGGGTATGTATAGGAGGCACGTAGGTCAAGAAAAGAAGGAGAGGAGCACTTCACGAAAGTGCCGCTGAGCGGCAATTACCGCTGAGCGGTACTATCGCAGATGGGCTTAAGTTCCCCTTAGCGGAACCCGAGCCCATTAGGGTATTTTTTAAACCCTAAGCTGCGTAATTTTTCATTCTTTCAAGATCTTCTCTGCACAAACACTCCCACATACCTTCTCCTAGGTTTTCCATATCTTTTCACTCTTTCCTCTTAAGAAAATATCTCTTCCACTCACTTTTACACTAGTGTGCCATCAAAGTTTGGGGTTGGAAGAGAGTATTCTAGCTTGGAAGCATTCTCATTGCATCTAGTATCTTCACCCAAGTAAGTAAAATGCATTTTGTTCATTCTAGGGTTCTTGAATTTGAATGTGATTGTCAAAGCATGAATATTTAGGGGTTTTGGTTTCTATGCATGATTTGATGATATATTTGATGTTTGAACCGATTAAATTGCATGATTATGAACTGGAAAACTGAAAATTGCATTTGGGTGGAGTTAGGAAAGCTTTAAAACAAGATTTTCAAAAATCTGCAGAGTTACCGCTGAGCGGCAGTTACCGCTGAGCGGCACTCTGCCAGATTTGATTTTTTTGGTTTGTTGCGTGTTGGAATGTGGCACTGGTGGCGCTGAGGGGAAATTCTGGCCCTCAGCGGTGGTTTAGCTTCGAAAGGAGTTGTGTCCTGTGTTTACTAATGATTAACATCATGTTCTGTGGTTTTGTATTTGTGTTTGAATGCAGGAATGACATCCTCTTCAGGAAAGAGATTGAAAACCATGGCAACCAAGAGAAAGGAAAAGGAACCAGAGCAACCCCATAATAACAGGTTCCTCTCTAGGAAACATGAGAAGCACTTTAGGGTGGTTCAGGACAGGAGACTTCTGATGGAGAGAAAGGTTGGAATGATACCTAACTTTGCTCCTCAATTTGGAGAGCAAGTGTTGGGGAATGATTGGGGAAAGCTAGCCACTTATCCTGCACCTGCCAACATAGCTGTGGTAAAGGAATTTTACACCAATGCAAAGAAGATTGGTGATTATCCAGCTGAGAATTATTTGGGCTATGTCAGAGGCCATGCTATCAGGTATGATCCTGATTCTATCAACAACTTCCTGGATACTGTGTGGGCTGGTGAGCAATGCCAGTTTGCTCTTTGCATGGAGGAAGGTGCTGATTTTGAGGATGTGGAGAGAGTGTTGTGTATACCTGGAGGACACTTTCAAAGGAATAGATCTGGCGCAGTGGTTAACATTAGGAGGACAGATTTGACTCCTCTTGCAAAGTATTGGATGGCATTTTCTCATGCCAACATTCAGCCATGTTCACATGTGTCAGATATCACTCTCAGCAGGGCACTATTCATCTACTGTGCTATCAGAAATTTGAATGTTAATATTGGGCAGGTGATAGCTGATGAGATTAGTGTGTGTGCTAACACCTCAAACAACAAAGCACCACTAGGACATCCTTCTTTGATCACTCACCTTTGCAAGCTAGCTGGGGTGGACACTTCTGTTCCACCATTTGAGAGGCCAAGAAAAGCTATTGATGAGGCTTATTACAGACAGTATTGTAGAGGTGAGGATGCAGCTCAGCCAGTTCCACCACGCCAGGCTCGTAGAGAGAGAGGGCCAGCACAGAGCAGGATATCTGCTGATGCACATGAAGCAGAACCATTCCAGATGAGGGACATGTATATGTCTCTTATAGGTGCTCAGTTGCAGTCCATTCACAGAGGGCAGGTGGCCACTGCTGAGATGATAGTAGGGATGTATGATACACCTCCAGCCCACAGGTGGACTATGGATGAATTCCATAATGTGGTAGCTTGGCCAGAAGAACCATTGCATAGAGGAGGAGCTGAAGCTTCAGCTCGAGACATGGAAGAAGATGAAGCTGAGGAGGAGGATGCATTTGATGATGATGATGAGGAGGAGGAAGAGGAAGATACAGAGGACAGCTCAGACTGATGAGGAGCTGAGATAGCATTTACTGATGAATGCTATCATATGATTATGCTTTTGTGGTTTAAGTTTTCTGAACTTATTTGTTTTTGTTTTTAGATTAGGGTTTGATGTACTCTATTGAACACCTGGTTTATTATGATGGTTTGCTATTAACTGTGATTGTTTGATAAGTAATGCTTAATGATTCTTATTGATTGATTGATGTTGAGATAATGTGCACATTAAAATGCTTATACAGGTGATTCACAAGCTTTGTGAACAAATGCAGGATATTATGATTGTGATTGTGAAATTAAGCAGGATGTGTATGTCAAATGTGAATGAGCTTATATGTGAGGTTTTGAGCTCCAGAGTTATTATTGATTGAATGCTATTACTTTGGAAGCTTGAATGACTTTGCCCAGGTTTTCTATGATTGAATCAATTGCTTGTTTTGCATCATGTGATCAAGGCCGTTTGTTGAAACTTTTTTTTTATTGGCCAAATTCATAAAGTTAGCCCACTAAAAGAGAACACGTTGTGTTCTATCCTTTGAACCCTTAGCCTTGAATATACACTGAAAACCCTTGATTGAAAATCTTTACCTTGAGTTAAGTAGAAGATCTTGTGTGGTATTGTTAAATGTTCAAGTTTGGGGTTGTTGGGAAAACATGAAAAAGGAAAAGCATTGAGCTAAGAGCTAAAAAGTAAGAATATGCAAAGAAAAAGAAAAAGAAAAGAAAAGAAAAAAAAAAGAAGCAAAGCTCAATGTAAATGTAAATGTAAAGGCAAGTTGGGAAGAATAAGAATAATTGTGTTGTTATGACTCTCTTAACTCAAGGATTTTGTGATCCAGAAAAACCAATTTTCTTGTTAGCCCAGCCACATTATAAGCCATTGAAAAGTCCTTGTGATGATGCATGCTTGTGAATGTTTTTGATTGTGGTAAAATGAAAGGCAAAGTTGATTCATGTGACATTGTGATAGTGGAGTGAATGAGTGAAACACTTTACCTCTTATACACTTGTGTGTTGAGTGAAACACTTTACCTAGTGAGGAAATATTCCATAAACACATGAACATCCATGCTTAATTGATTGATCATTCATGAAAAATAGCATTTGTTGGAACTTAAATGACTTTGTGAACACTAAAGCATGTGCACATCTTGAATGAACTCTTGGTCATAAGTTTGAGTGAAGTTATTACTTATCTTGAAAAAGAGAATTTTTGAATGAGTGAACCATCATATGAATTGGTTGGAGATTGAGTTACATTTTGTTTGCTTGAGGACAAGCAAAGTTCTAAGTTTGGGGTTGTGATAACAGTTGAAAAACTGTTATTTTCATGCTTAAAATTGATGTTAAAAGCAACCTTTAGACTTAAAAACTACCTTGAAATCATGCTTTTATCTATATTTTCAGAAATAAGAGAGCTGGACAGGTTTATGCTTGATTTAAGTGTTTTTGTGCAGGTTTTAAGGTGAATTTAGTGAAAGAAGTGAAGAAGGAGAGAGATGGAATCAGAAAAGGAAGCAAAGAGTGCAAAAGAAGAAGCCGAAGGCACCGCTCAGCGGCATTTTACCGCTGAGCGGCACTCAGGAGGTCACGGGAGGTCCGCTGAGGGGCAAACTGGCCGCTGAGGGGAAGAAAAGGAACGCGTAGTCACCGCTGAGCGGTATTTACCGCTGAGCGGCACTTTTATGGGCTTGGGCTTTTGTAATCTTTTGTAATTCTAAAATAGTATACAAGGACTTGCACGTCCTAGAATTAGTATCTTTGGCAGAAACGAGGCAAACACTCTCTCTTCCACCCCTTTGAAGGAGGATCTTGGATGCTCAGGCTACCTCTTCACCTTTTTAGGGTTTATTCTTTCATTCTTTCATTGTTCATCTAGGTTCACCATGAATATGGTGAACTAAACCTTGTATGTTTGTTGGGGAATCAATGTAATCTTTTGAAGCTCTCATATATGGAATTTATGCTTGCATCTTTTAATTAAGACTTATGCTTTCTTTCATCATTAGTTAGGGTTTTTCCTCTTTGCTTAATGCTTGCATGGTTTAACTCATTCGATGCATGATTATTGGTTTTGTCGATACGGGCACGTACGGGGAAGTCTAGATCCGGGGAATTTCTCCCAATATTATATTGGTTGTCGTTAAGCTCCTGAGCCTCTGAACTAATCATTAGGAATGCTAGGAATTGTATGAACTCGTGATTAGGGAGAAGCCATCTAGAATGGTACTTTAGAGAGTGGCATTAACAATGATGATTTGAATGTTGAATTCCTAAAATATATGAGAGTGGATGAGATGAAATTGACCCCCAACAACATATTCATTCATATATTTCATTGAAAGTGTTTATCTTTTGCTTTTGCCATTGATCAAAAACTCATGCATACATGTTTATTTTCGGTCTTGCATATTAAACTTCAAATATTTCGTCTGTAAGTCCTAGCTAATCAAGAAACCACATAACTAAACTAGGTCGTGAGTCCTTTGGGAAGAACGATACTTGGTCTTACCAAGTTTATTACTTGAACGATTCGGTCATACTTGCCGATTGTGAAACAAGTTTGTGACATCATATTTTGGTGCTCATAAATTTGTCCATCAAGTTTTTGGCGCCGTTGCCGGGGACTCGTGGTTTAACTGGTTAATTTGTGTGATTATTGATTATCTTTGACTTTAATTTTAAATTTCTGTTTTTATTTTTTTGTTTTTATCTTTTTCGGTTTTTTTTTAGATTAGATTAGATTTTATTTTATTTTATTTGATTTGATTAGGTTAGATTTTATTTTATTTTTTTAGATTAGATTTTATTTTATTTTATCTTCTATCTTCTAAATCTTTTATCTTCTTATCTTCTGAATCTTTTATCTTTTTATCTTCTGAATATATATATCTTCTCCTATATCTTTTTGTGCTAACAAATATTTTCTAGAGTTTTGTGCCTAATGTTTGCAGGATGCAATTCGAACAAGACTTTAATAGGCACTCAATTCTACCAAAGTAATCTCAACCACTGGTGGGAACATGACTCAAGCATGGATCAAAGCCAATTTTGGCAAGCTACCGGACAATTTGAGAACCAACCACAACAACAATGGCAGCAACAAAGCTTTAAAATCAACAAAGGGAAGCAAGAGATCTCTTCATTTAGACAAGGCATGGAAGAATCACTGGGGCATGCATGGGACAGGTACAAAAGCCTATGAAGAAAGACTCCCACGCATGGATTTAACGAAGGAGAAGTAGTCCTAATCTTCCTTGGAGGTCTTGGTTCACAAACCATGATGATGCTTGACGCCTCAGCTGGAGGCAATATCAAATGGAAGACTCCAGAGGAAGCCACAGAAATAATTGAAAGCATGACTACTAATGACAATAAGTGGAACAGTAAAAGAGGAGCTCCTATTCAACAAAAAGGAGTTCTACAGTTGCAATCCAATGATGCCTTGATAGCTCAGAACAAGTTAATAACTCAACAATTGGAGAATCTCTCAAAGATACTTGAACAATTACCCAAAGAGTTAAAATCTGCTGCACAGGTACAAACCCAGTTGTGCGAATTATGTGGGGGTGATCATATCAATGGCCAATGTGCTTTTCCTGTGGAAGCCGTGGAGGATGTTAATTTCATGGCTAATCAATTTCCATACCGTCAAGGGAATTATAATCAGGGGTGGAAACCACATCCAAGCATTGGTCAAGGACAAACTGGGCAAGCTAATCAATATAATAAGCAGCAGCAGCAACCCACCTTATGGCAACAATTATCTATGCTTAATGAAAGGTCCATGAGGATGGAGGAAATTCTCAACAATTTCATACAGAAAACTGAGTCTACCCAAAAGAGCACTGAAGTTGCTATCAAAAATTTGGAGACTCGGATGGGGCAGATCACCAAACAGGTGGAAGAAAGGCCAAGTAGAAATTGTGGGGCTAATACTGAGGTTAACCCCAGGGAAGAGTGTGAAGTGCTAGTGAGTGTAAATGTTGAAAAAGTTGAGTTGAAAAAAGAAGAGAGAAAAGAGAGAGAAGAGAAAATTTGTGTGAAGATTGAGAAAGTGAGTAGAAAAAGAAAAGAAAAAAAGAAAGTGAGAGAAAAGAAAAAGAGGACGAGAGAAAAAAAGAAAGAATCATATGAAAAACCTCTTCCTCATCCAAAGAAGTATCATAGGAAGAAGGAATTTGAGCGCTTTATGTAAATCTTCAAGAAATTGGAGATTAAAGTTCCTATGATTGAGACACTGCAACAGGTTCCAGGTTTGATCAAATTTTTGAAGAAGTTCAATAGAAAGAAGAAAAAGAAGAAGGAACTTGAGCTTTACTGGGTCAAGCTAATGACGTTGAAAGAGCGCTTGCTGGGAGGCAACCCAGTGGATTTAAAAACGTTTGATTTGGTTTTGTAACTTTTAATTTGTGGACATTATTTTGTGAATATTTTGTTGGATCCAGCATCTACTGAAGGATGCTAGGTGGTTAAGTATCTACTGAAGGATACTAAGTTTGTAACACCTACTGATGGGTGTTGGTGAGAAGATTTTGCACCTACTGATGGGTGCTGGTAAGTTTGAAACACCTACTGATGGGTGTTGGTGGATTTTGGGTCAGGCTCGTGACGTTAAACAAGCGCTACCTGGGAGGCAACCCAGTTGATTGATTGTTTTCTGTTTGTTTATTTTAGTTAGGGTTTGCATAAGCATTTTTAACATTGAATTGCAGGGAACCAGTGAGGGGTATGTATAGGAGGCACGTAGGTCAAGAAAAGAAGGAGAGGAGCACTTCACGAAAGTGCCGCTGAGCGGCAATTACCGCTGAGCGGTACTATCGCAGATGGGCTTAAGTTCCCCTTAGCGGAACCCGAGCCCATTAGGGTATTTTTTAAACCCTATGCTGCGCAATTTTTCATTCTTTCAAGATCTTCTCTGCACAAACACTCCCACATACCTTCTCCTAGGTTTTCCATATCTTTTCACTCTTTCCTCTTAAGAAAATATCTCTTCCACTCACTTTTACACTAGTGTGCCATCAAAGTTTGGGGTTGGAAGAGAGTATTCTAGCTTGGAAGCATTCTCATTGCATCTAGTATCTTCACCCAAGTAAGTAAAATGCATTTTGTTCATTCTAGGGTTCTTGAATTTGAATGTGATTGTCAAAGCATGAATATTTAGGGGTTTTGGTTTCTATGCATGATTTGATGATATATTTGATGTTTGAACCGATTAAATTGCATGATTATGAACTGGAAAACTGAAAATTGCATTTGGGTGGAGTTAGGAAAGCTTTAAAACAAGATTTTCAAAAATCTGCAGAGTCACCGCTGAGCGGCAGTTACCGCTGAGCGGCACTCTGCCAGATTTGATTTTTTTGGTTTGTTGCGTGTTGGAATGTGGCACTGGTGGCGCTGAGGGGAAATTCTGGCCCTCAGCGGTGGTTTAGCTTCGAAAGGAGTTGTGTCCTGTGTTTACTAATGATTAACATCATGTTCTGTGGTTTTGTATTTGTGTTTGAATGCAGGAATGACATCCTCTTCAGGAAAGAGATTGAAAACCATGGCAACCAAGAGAAAGGAAAAGGAACCAGAGCAACCCCATAATAACAGGTTCCTCTCTAGGAAACATGAGAAGCACTTTAGGGTGGTTCAGGACAGGAGACTTCTGATGGAGAGAAAGGTTGGAATGATACCTAACTTTGCTCCTCAATTTGGAGAGCAAGTGTTGGGGAATGATTGGGGAAAGCTAGCCACTTATCCTGCACCTGCCAACATAGCTGTGGTAAAGGAATTTTACACCAATGCAAAGAAGATTGGTGATTATCCCGCTGAGAATTATTTGGGCTATGTCAGAGGCCATGCTATCAGGTATGATCCTGATTCTATCAACAACTTCCTGGATACTGTGTGGGCTGGTGAGCAATGCCAGTTTGCTCTTTGCATGGAGGAAGGTGCTGATTTTGAGGATGTGGAGAGAGTGTTGTGTATACCTGGAGGACACTTTCAAAGGAATAGATCTGGCGCAGTGGTTAACATTAGGAGGACAGATTTGACTCCTCTTGCAAAGTATTGGATGGCATTTTCTCATGCCAACATTCAGCCATGTTCACATGTGTCAGATATCACTCTCAGCAGGGCACTATTCATCTACTGTGCTATCAGAAATTTGAATGTTAATATTGGGCAGGTGATAGCTGATGAGATTAGTGTGTGTGCTAACACCTCAAACAACAAAGCACCACTAGGACATCCTTCTTTGATCACTCACCTTTGCAAGCTAGCTGGGGTGGACACTTCTGTTCCACCATTTGAGAGGCCAAGAAAAGCTATTGATGAGGCTTATTACAGACAGTATTGTAGAGGTGAGGATGCAACTCAGCCAGTTCCACCACGCCAGGCTCGTAGAGAGAGAGGGCCAGCACAGAGCAGGATATCTGCTGATGCACATGAAGCAGAACCATTCCAGATGAGGGACATGTATATGTCTCTTATAGGTGCTCAGTTGCAGTCCATTCACAGAGGGCAGGTGGCCACTGCTGAGATGATAGTAGGGATGTATGATACACCTCCAGCCCACAGGTGGACTATGGATGAATTCCATAATGTGGTAGCTTGGCCAGAAGAACCATTGCATAGAGGAGGAGCTGAAGCTTCAGCTCGAGACATGGAAGAAGATGAAGCTGAGGAGGAGGATGCATTTGATGATGATGATGAGGAGGAGGAAGAGGAAGATACAGAGGACAGCTCAGACTGATGAGGAGCTGAGATAGCATTTACTGATGAATGCTATCATATGATTATGCTTTTGTGGTTTAAGTTTTCTGAACTTATTTGTTTTTGTTTTTAGATTAGGGTTTGATGTACTCTATTGAACACCTGGTTTATTATGATGGTTTGCTATTAACTGTGATTGTTTGATAAGTAATGCTTAATGATTCTTATTGATTGATTGATGTTGAGATAATGTGCACATTAAAATGCTTATACAGGTGATTCACAAGCTTTGTGAACAAATGCAGGATATTATGATTGTGATTGTGAAATTAAGCAGGATGTGTATGTCAAATGTGAATGAGCTTATATGTGAGGTTTTGAGCTCCAGAGTTATTATTGATTGAATGCTATTACTTTGGAAGCTTGAATGACTTTGCCCAGGTTTTCTATGATTGAATCAATTGCTTGTTTTGCATCATGTGATCAAGGCCGTTTGTTGAAACTTTTTTTTTATTGGCCAAATTCATAAAGTTAGCCCACTAAAAGAGAACACGTTGTGTTCTATCCTTTGAACCCTTAGCCTTGAATATACACTGAAAACCCTTGATTGAAAATCTTTACCTTGAGTTAAGTAGAAGATCTTGTGTGGTATTGTTAAATGTTCAAGTTTGGGGTTGTTGGGAAAACATGAAAAAGGAAAAGCATTGAGCTAAGAGCTAAAAAGTAAGAATATGCAAAGAAAAAGAAAAAGAAAAGAAAAGAAAAAAAAAGAAGCAAAGCTCAATGTAAATGTAAATGTAAAGGCAAGTTGGGAAGAATAAGAATAATTGTGTTGTTATGACTCTCTTAACTCAAGGATTTTGTGATCCAGAAAAACCAATTTTCTTGTTAGCCCAGCCACATTATAAGCCATTGAAAAGTCCTTGTGATGATGCATGCTTGTGAATGTTTTTGATTGTGGTAAAATGAAAGGCAAAGTTGATTCATGTGACATTGTGATAGTGGAGTGAATGAGTGAAACACTTTACCTCTTATACACTTGTGTGTTGAGTGAAACACTTTACCTAGTGAGGAAATATTCCATAAACACATGAACATCCATGCTTAATTGATTGATCATTCATGAAAAATAGCATTTGTTGGAACTTAAATGACTTTGTGAACACTAAAGCATGTGCACATCTTGAATGAACTCTTGGTCATAAGTTTGAGTGAAGTTATTACTTATCTTGAAAAAGAGAATTTTTGAATGAGTGAACCATCATATGAATTGGTTGGAGATTGAGTTACATTTTGTTTGCTTGAGGACAAGCAAAGTTCTAAGTTTGGGGTTGTGATAACAGTTGAAAAACTGTTATTTTCATGCTTAAAATTGATGTTAAAAGCAACCTTTAGACTTAAAAACTACCTTGAAATCATGCTTTTATCTATATTTTCAGAAATAAGAGAGCTGGACAGGTTTATGCTTGATTTAAGTGTTTTTGTGCAGGTTTTAAGGTGAATTTAGTGAAAGAAGTGAAGAAGGAGAGAGATGGAATCAGAAAAGGAAGCAAAGAGTGCAAAAGAAGAAGCCGAAGGCACCGCTCAGCGGCATTTTACCGCTGAGCGGCACTCAGGAGGTCACGGGAGGTCCGCTGAGGGGCAAACTGGCCGCTGAGGGGAAGAAAAGGAACGCGCAGTCACCGCTGAGCGGTATTTACCGCTGAGCGGCACTTTTATGGGCTTGGGCTTTTGTAATCTTTTGTAATTCTAAAATAGTATACAAGGACTTGCACGTCCTAGAATTAGTATCTTTGGCAGAAACGAGGCAAACACTCTCTCTTCCACCCCTTTGAAGGAGGATCTTGGATGCTCAGGCTACCTCTTCACCTTTTTAGGGTTTATTCTTTCATTCTTTCATTGTTCATCTAGGTTCACCATGAATATGGTGAACTAAACCTTGTATGTTTGTTGGGGAATCAATGTAATCTTTTGAAGCTCTCATATATGGAATTTATGCTTGCATCTTTTAATTAAGACTTATGCTTTCTTTCATCATTAGTTAGGGTTTTTCCTCTTTGCTTAATGCTTGCATGGTTTAACTCATTCGATGCATGATTATTGGTTTTGTCGATACGGGCACGTACGGGGAAGTCTAGTTCCGGGGAATTTCTCCCAATATTATATTGGTTGTCGTTAAGCTCCTGAGCCTCTGAACTAATCATTAGGAATGCTAGGAATTGTATGAACTCGTGATTAGGGAGAAGCCATCTAGAATGGTACTTTAGAGAGTGGCATTAACAATGATGATTTGAATGTTGAATTCCTAAAATATATGAGAGTGGATGAGATGAAATTGACCCCCAACAACATATTCATTCATATATTTCATTGAAAGTGTTTATCTTTTGCTTTTGCCATTGATCAAAAACTCATTGATGAGAGGGTCGCACCTCCCACAAAAGTTTTGCATAAAAGGATGCAGTATAGACTAGGAAGTGACTCCTAGGTCGTCTCCCAAGGACCAAATTGGGTTCAGTCTCAGATCTAAACACGTAGGGGGGTTTGTGAAAAGTGTTTTTGTGAATGCAATGAACTAAATTAAAACACGAATATAAACGTGAAGGTAAACAAATAATTAAAATGGTTGGTCATTAAAAATAACATTACAACTAAGTTATCACAATTAAACAAGGTAGACAACACTAAAATGAAAAATGCTTTAATCGAAATAAAATGCAACGTTTAAAAAAAAAAAATTAAAAAGCTCAAAGACACATCCATCACATATAATATAAAAATAGCAATGAAAATAAACCTACATGATTTTATCTCCCCTGAACGAAACCATGTGCACCGTGAACTTCAAAATGAAAGCAAGTGCTAAAATGATTTTTTTTTTCCTGGACGTGACATCTTCACGTGGGTTCTTCCAGCTCCCGTGACACCTCCAGCTCTCCATCCCTGAAAACTTCTAGGCACAAGTCTAAAAACAAAAAAAAAAACGAGAGAGAGAAAGGCGGCTCCCTCCTTCACGCACTACATTCTATCAGTGTGCTGCACCATGAGCTTCTCAAATGATTAAAATACACTTCTTTTCTTTCCCCAAAACCGTGGATTACTCTAAGAAAGGGAATAGGAACCATGCAATATTCAAAGACCCCACTTCCTTGTCCTTTCCAAAACCGTGACACATACTGCTACCACTAATGAAGCTCCTAACTTCAGAAACTATAAAATCTAAAAACTGAAAAACTAAACTGAACTGCAAAGTAACATGAGTGGAAATGCATAGAGATTAAAGGAATATGAGAAGAATCAACCAATGTCCATTTAAAACTGAGTATCCATGATGCTCCAATGGTTACAGAACCCAAAAAGTAAAGGAAAATGTGAAATCCAGAAAATCAGCCGTGTTCTTGCCTTCTCGCCTTACGTGCGCTGCTTTCTGTGCTGGAAAATTAAAAAAACATTCAAAATAAAATAAATCCGTGAGGGTGGTGGCTAAACCACACACGTCCCACAGCCCTACCCTACCTCTACTGGAACTCCCCCCTCAACAATGTTCAAAGGCCAATAAAATAGTAACTTCCTCCCGGCCCTACGCACGTCCCACCTCACTCCTTTCTATCCCAAGTGGCGGCTGGACCTACTCTGCCTTCCATGTGTGCCCCCCAAACCCATCCAGGCCGTGTCCCCTAAACCTTACGTGTGCCCTCTTTCTAACAGCTCCCGTGTGCTTGCTGGACTTGTGGACGTGGCAGCTGCTGGACGCTTCTTTCCATCCAACACACCCTTTTTCATTGTGGGCCGTGGCCCCAAAGCTCCAACACGTTCACAATATTATGGGTCAAATCACCACTCTTATATCCAGCTTCCAGAACCTATTCCGCGTGAATCCAAACTGCTACTGCTGTGCTGGACGTGGAGCTCTTCACATGAAGAAGTGCATCCCCTGTTTCTCCCCCAAGCTGGACTTGCTGGATGCACCCCCGTGGAGGCCGGATGTGTCAGCTACTGGACTTTTTCTTCATTGCTGGATGCTTCTTCTTTTCTTGCAGGGCGTGATGTGCTTCCAGAACCACGTCTTCACTTCTCTGCTGGACCGTGTGAAGTCTAGGTGTGTGCTTTCTCCTTTGCTGGCTGCACCTCCAAATTGCTCATGGGCTGCACCTCCGTGAGCTCCTTGTGCTTCCAGCCGTGGGCTCCTTCTCCATGTGCACCCCTATAATTTAAATCCACACCTCCTCCCTCATTTTATTTTAAAACATAATTGATGTGGTATTTCTTTTCACCTCCAAATGTCCCAAATATTATCCAACAATTTCCCTACAATTAATAATGCAAATAATTAGCTCAAATAATTCAAATTAATTAAAATAAGAATTTTTGGTCAAATTAAGCACAATTATCAAAAACGGGAAAATACCGGACAATTAAGCACAATTTCCCGATTAAATTCGGTACAATAAACTAAGTGAAGTGAATAAAATATTGACTCATCAAAATAGACCACACTTAGTCTTTTGCACTCCTGGGCAAAATCAAGACGCAGATCAAGGAATAGTTCAAAGGACTTTTAGGAAGGTGACACAGACTCAGCATACAGAAAACAAAGACTCAACAAGGACAGAAACAGAATTACACAGTCCTCAAGAAATCTGGACAGAGAAAAGAAGTAGACAATTCCAACACAGAATGAATCAGAGAAAGCAGATACTCATGAAATCATCCAAACAATTCAAGACATGGCAAAATGATCAATCAGCTCAAGAGGTGAATCAAAAGTAACAAAACCTCACAGATGCAATATCAGTGTTTCTCTCAAGTGTTTAAGGTAAATCAATGTCACTCAATGCACTCAAGAAAGCAAACACAAATAGACTTGGCAAGCCTCTAATATCAACACTCAAAATACATGCATGTTCAAATCAAAAGGTCTTTCATGGATGTAATGGGGCCAAGGACAAGGGAGGATAAATATGGATGAGAAGTTACAAACCAAAAAAAATAGAGGAGCAATGGGGGAACAAGTGTAAACATAGTCAACTCACACCCAAAACCTCTAATTCAATCCTCTTCTTGACTCCATTATTCAAAAAAAAAAATTTTTTTTTTTTCATTCATTTTTTTTTTCATCCTGTCTCTTTTCTTTTCTCTCTTTTCAAAACAAAACTGTAAAAGACAAGATTTACAAAAACAAAACAGTAAGAGGAACCAACTAGCCAACTCATAAGAATCCCTAAGGAGACCACACTTGTTTCCAAAACACTTCCAAAGCTCCAAATTCCCTAAGGTTAAGGTAATAATGGTTTTTCACTTAGGGCTAGTGTATGAGCTTCAAAACAAAGAATTGGGGAAAAGCATAGGCTCAAAAGGGTTATCAATGGATCAAAACAGGGTAGGCTCATCTGGCTCTAGAGGCTCAACAACAAAATGCCTTTATCACTTCCAAACATGCATATTAATCAAGAATTATCAACAAGAGTCAAGCCAAGGCATATGTGCAAGCAATCAAGAGACATATCACACACAAGAAAGAACATCAAGTGGCTCACATCTCACACAGGGTAATTCTGTCACAATCAATTCAACTCTCGAAAATCATAATCATCTTCCAAGCAGAGAAAAGCAAGGATTTCCAACCAATCAGAGTATCAATGAAGTGAAAGACATATTTACAATCCAAACAAAGTCCAGAAATCAAGAGAAACATGTAAAACTGTATACAAAACAAAACAAAAACTACCTAGAAAAGAAAAAATTTAACCAAGAAAACAAAAACTAACAAAGAAAAATAAAAATCTCCCCCAATAGACCACACTTAAACTACACAGTGTCCTCAATGTGTCATAAGCATAAGATCAGAAATCATAACAGTCAACAGATCATGGACAAGTGCAATAAAAGTAAGGACAGGGGGGAAGGGAAAAAGAAGACTCCCCTGATCATGGTGGCAGTTGCCAATTTTGGACTTGTAGGGAGATGTTTTTCACCACTGGATTCAGCAAGAAAGTTTTGAGGACGAACTGCTTCATCCTCCAGATTTGATCTAGCAGTGAAATGTCTTCCACAACTGGATCTAAAAAGTGATTGTTGATGAGCGGGTTTAGCTGGTGCCTATTGATGTTGAAACTGTTGTGTATGTAAGCACCTTTTCCTTCCACTGTGGGTGCATGTTGGTCAAATTCATGTGTACCTCCTGCAACATGGTTAGTCCAATGTGGCTCTACAGAAATTACATGCAGGGGTATAACACCCAATCCCACTGTAACAAGCTGAACCTCAAATATACTCTCAGAACATGAATCACTTTCAAATTTAGAAACAATATCCACAACATGCTCAGATTCATGTTCAATGCATGGATAAGAAGTATTCAGATAGGGTGGCAACAGTTGTTTCTCATCATGCAAAGAGGGACAATTAAGAACAGACTCATCAACAATATAATCATCAACACACCTATCAACATCATAATCATGCATAGCACAATCATCAACAGAATAATCAATTTGAGGTATGTTTACCTCCACTTCCCTAAAGATTGGAATAGTGGTGGAGGATGAGAATGGTCTACCTGGCTTAAAATTACTGCTTATTTCTGCCTGCTCCTCAAAATAATCATCAGTCTCCTCAGGTGCAAGGGTAGGGACATAGGATGATGGGAAAGTAGATGGCATAGTAGTAAGCTCATGACTCTTCTCCCCATCTTCTATGTTGATGCCACTATCATCATCATCTGGAATCTGAACAGTCTGAAATGGTAACTCTGAATCTTGAGACTGTTCCTCAGTGAGTTGAGTGGCCATCTGCCCTATCTGATCAGTCATACTCTGAATGGAAGCTCCTATTTCTTGCTGGAACTGCATGTTCTCTTGCTGAAACTGAAGGTTCTGCATGGTCATCTGCTCCAACAACTCCTGCAATGTAGGCTCAGAAGTAGAAGGCTGAGGAGCTATTTCGGCAGGAGCACTATACTGCTGACTCTCGTATTGCTGGACTGGTGGAGGCATAAAAGTACTCTGGAATGGTGGTTCTTGATATTGATGTTGTGGAGCATCATACCATCCCAAGGTAGGGTCATTCCATCCAAGACCGTTGCTGTAAGCATATTGCACAGGGGAAAATTTGCTCAGAAACTGGTGCTCAAGATATCCCCAATCGGTAACGGATCTCAGAGGAAGAGAGTCTTTCCAATCCTTAGCTGCTCCTTGTAATGAATGCGGAAATGCGCTCAAGAAAATGTAATCAAGAGGGACATCTGGAGGCTTCATTGAAGAGCACATGATGTGGAGCTCCTCCAAATGTCTGTGTGGGCATTCTCCTGCAAAACCATGAAACTTAGGCAGCAAATGTATCAGTCCAGGGGTGAGATCGCAATGAAGATCATCCTCCTTAAGTGAAACCGGCTCACAAAGAGCACTCTCAGAAATTAGAGGATGAGTCATATTGTTCTCAACATAGAAATCAGCAGAATATGAATTACAATCAGGGTAACATGCAGAATGAGAATCATAATCAGAGGCACTAGCAAAACAAGCAGTATTCACGAAATCAGAATAGGTAGACATGGAAAAAGAAAAATACTACAAATTACGAAACAAATGAAACACAACACATTTATACATGCAACACGCACACACAAAACAGAACATCACATCACATCACATCACAACACAAGACAAAACACAACACACACTAACACAACAAAAAGACCTAAGACTGAACCGTTGGTCCCCGGCAGCGGCGCCATTTTGATGAGAGGGTCGCACCTCCCACAAAAGTTTTGCATAAAAGGATGCAGTATAGACTAGGAAGTGACTCCTAGGTCGTCTCTCAAGGACCAAATTGGGTTCAGTCTCAGATCTAAACACGTAGGGGGGGTTTGTGAAAAGTGTTTTTGTGAATGCAATGAACTAAATTAAAACAAGAAATATAAACGTGAAGGTAAACACATAATTAAAATGGTTGGTCATTAAAAATAACATTACAACTAAGTTATCACAATTAAACAAGGTAGACAACACTAAAATGAAAAATGCTTTAATCGAAATAAAATGCAACGTTTAAAAAAAAAAATTAAAAAGCTCAAAGACACATCCATCACATATAATATAAAAATAGCAATGAAAGTAAAACTACATGATTTTATCTCCCCTGGACGAAACCATGTGCACCGTGAACTTCAAAATGAAAGCAAGTGCTAAAATGATTTTTTTTTCCTGGACGTGACATCTTCACGTGGGTTCTTCCAGCTCCCGTGACACCTCCAGCTCTCCATCCCTGAAAACTTCTAGGCACAAGTCTAAAAACAAAAAAAAAACGAGAGAGAGAAAGGCGGCTCCCTCCTTCACGCACTACATTCTATCAGTGTGTTGCACCATGAGCTTCTCAAATGATTAAAATACACTTCTTTTCTTTCCCCAAAACCGTGGATTACTCTAAGAAAGGGAATAGGAACCATGCAATATTCAAAGACCCCACTTCCTTGTCCTTTCCAAAACCGTGACACATACTGCTACCACTAATGAAGCTCCTAACTTCAGAAACTATAAAATCTAAAAACTGAAAAACTAAACTGAACTGCAAAGTAACATGAGTGGAAATGCATAGAGATTAAAGGAATATGAGAAGAATCAACCAATGTCCATTTAAAACTGAGTATCCATGATGCTCCAATGGTTACAGAACCCAAAAAGTAAAGGAAAATGTGAAATCCAGAAAATCAGCCGTGTTCTTGCCTTCTCGCCTTACGTGCGCTGCTTTCTGTGCTGGAAAATTAAAAAAACATTCAAAATAAAATAAATCCGTGAGGGTGGTGGCTAAACCACACACGTCCCACAGCCCTACCCTACCTCTACTGGAACTCCCCCCTCAACAATGTTCAAAGGCCAATAAAATAGTAACTTCCTCCCGGCCCTACGCACGTCCCACCTCACTCCTTTCTATCCCAAGTGGCGGCTGGACCTACTCTGCCTTCCATGTGTGCCCCCCAAACCCATCCAGGCCGTGTCCCCTAAACCTTACGTGTGCCCTCTTTCTAACAGCTCCCGTGTGCTTGCTGGACTTGTGGACGTGGCAGCTGCTGGACGCTTCTTTCCATCCAACACACCCTTTTTCATTGTGGGCCGTGGCACCAAAGCTCCAACACGTTCACAATATTATGGGTCAAATCACCACTCTTATTTCCAGCTTCCAGAACCTATTCCGCGTGAATCCAAACTGCTACTGCTGTGCTGGACGTGGAGCTCTTCACATGAAGAAGTGCATCCCCCGTTTCTCCCCCAAGCTGGACTTGCTGGATGCACCCCCGTGGAGGCCGGATGTGTCAGCTACTGGACTTTTTCTTCATTGCTAGATGCTTCTTCTTTTCTTGCAGGGCGTGATGTGCTTCCAGAACCACGTCTTCACTTCTCTGCTGGACCGTGTGAAGTCTAGGTGTGTGCTTTCTCCTTTGCTGGCTGCACCTCCAAATTGCTCATGGGCTGCACCTCCGTGAGCTCCTTGTGCTTCCAGCCGTGGGCTCCTTCTCCATGTGCACCCCTATAATTTAAATCCACACCTCCTGCCTCATTTTATTTTAAAACATAATTGATGTGGTATTTCTTTTCACCTCCAAATGTCCCAAATATTATCCAACAATTTCCCTACAATTAATAATGCAAATAATTAGCTCAAATAATTCAAATTAATTAAAATAAGAATTTTTGGTCAAATTAAGCACAATTATCAAAAACGGGAAAATACCGGACAATTAAGCACAATTTCCCGATTAAATTCGGTACAATAAACTAAGTGAAGTGAATAAAATATTGACTCATCACTCATGCATACATGTTTATTTTCGGTCTTGCATATTAAACTTCAAATATTTCGTCTGTAAGTCTTAGCTAATCAAGAAACCACATAACTAAACTAGGCCGTGAGTCCTTTGGGAAGAACGATACTTGGTCTTACCAAGTTTATTACTTGAACGATTCGGTCATACTTGCCGATTGTGAAACAAGTTTGTGACATCATATTTTGGTGCTCATAAATTTGTCCATCACTACTCTCAATGGTCCATTTGAACCCACTCATGTGATTAATGGAAAAACTGTTTTGAAAAATTTTTCTTAGTGGACTCGAGGAAAATAGGAGAGCATAGTATGATGTAAAAACATGAATTGTTATTGCCTCTACTCTTACAATGGATGAAATTTCCAGGGTTTCCCAATGCAAGAGAGCTAAAGAAATGTGCGAAGTTCTTGAAGTTACACATGAGGGAACAAATGAAGTCAAGAAGGCTAGAAAGAATTCCCTAGTGCAGGTGTACGAAATGTTTAGGATGAAAGCTGGAGAGACCACATATGATGTGCCGAAAAGGTTCACTCATATAGTCAACCACCTGATGGCTCTCGGCAAGGCCTTTGAAAAGGAGGAAATCAACATCAAAATTCTAAAAAACCTAAACAGAAGTTGACAACCAAAGGTAACTGCAATATCTAAGTCAAAAGATTTAACTAACATGAATATGGCTACTTTGTTTGGCAAGCTCATGGAACACAAGTTAGAGCTTGGTAGATTGAGGGAAGAAGAGGAGATTGAACAAAACCAATCGATTAAAACTCGTGTCTTTGCAAACATATTGTTGCAATGTAGTGTGATGAGTTTTTGAAGAGAAAAAGTTTTCAAAATCTGTTTAAGTGAAGTGCTTCATCGATTACTGTTGTAATTAGAGAAAATATCTTTAGAATCTTCCTAATAAGATGACATAGATATATAATCTTTTATTTTATTTTGTTTTCCTAGTTTTCCTATTTCCCTTTTTAGGAGAATTAGATTATTAAAAATAGAGGATATGAGAATGTATTTTTCATGATTGATAATAATAAAATAAGTTTGATTTTCTACTTGGTATCAAGAGCTTCCGATCTTGGAGCTCCGTTCCGCTATAAAGTCGTGTTGCTGCCGCTGTCCGACCATCGTTGTTGCTGCCATCGCCGATTGGGGTTATTGATAGGGCAGAAAGGTGTGCCCAACACCGGCAACCAGAAACGCCGTTGTGCATAGTCGCACCGCCACCGATGTCCGACCACCGTCGCTCCCGTCGTCGCTGGTTGGGGTCGCTGATAGGGCAGAAAGGTGCGCCCAACTCCGACGACCACAACGCTGGAAGTTGCTCCATGAAAGGATCCTCCACCATCGCCGGTGCGTGTATCCCACGCGCCCACCTCCAACGAGACCCAGCCGCCGTCACCGCCACAAAAAGGGTCGCTTGAGACTCCTAAGTGTGTTCCTAGGGTCGGTGATGACTCGTTTGGCCTACATTTGAGTATATCTGAGTTTTAAGTTCTGCTTGTTTTTTCTTAGTGTGACTCTGTCACCGCCACCGCCACAGATAGAGTCGTCGGAGCCTCCTGAGTCTCTTCCTAGGGTTTGTGACGACCCGTTTGACCTTTTCTTGAGTAGATCTGAGCTTTTAAGTTTTGCTTCTTTTTTTTGGTGTGACTCATATGTCGTCATCGTCTTCGAGACTCCTGGTTACGTTTTACAGGATGTCTGAAGTAAAAATTATTCCTTTGAAAACAATGGATGAATCAATGAGTAAGCCTTTTGGATCATGTACTCTGTCCATAAAAGGTAAGATTTGCCTCAATATTGTTGATCGTGTGTCTCAATGTATTTGGATCCTTGATTCGGGTGCAACTGATCATATGACACGTTTTAGTGTGTCCTTCGACTCATATGGTAAAAGAAATAAAGAACAACTTATTACAGTTGCAAATGGTCAGGGTATACCTATATGCGACTCTGGGAATATAATTTTGGACTCATCTATTGTATTGAAGGATGTTTTACATGTTCCTCAATTAGTTAATAGTCTTATCTCTGTGCAAAAACTAACAAAGGATTTAAATTGTTCAGTAACATTTTTTTCCAACTTATTGTGTTTTTCAAGACCTTGCCACGGGGAAGATAATTTTAACTACTAAGGAGCAGAGTGGGTTGTATTTTTTAGTATTTAATGACCAAAGCAACACAAAAATCATGAGTCAACAAGCTACATCTGAGATGTGGGCAAAATCTCAAATATGGTTACATAATCAAAGGCTTGGGCATCCTTCATTTAGTCTTATCAAGTCCTTGTTTCCCCACTTGTTTACCAAAGATTCGGTTGAGTCTTTTAAATGTGATATTTGTCAATTGTTAAAACATCATCGTGCATCTTATCCTATTAGTCACAAAAAGAGTATTTCTCCATTTGATTTAATTCACTCTGATTTTTGGGGTCCTATCATAGATTCTATTTTTGGAGCCAAATGGTTCGTTACCTTTATTGACGATTGTACCCATGTCACGTGGACATACCTTATGAAAAATAAATCAGAAGTTTTTCAAATTTTTGTTAATTTTTTCCATCTTGTCCAAAATCAATTTGGAAAAAATATCAAAAGAATCAAGTCTGATAATGGTACTGCATATGTGAATCATGAATTTCTCAATTTTTTGTCTCATAATGGTATTGTTCAGGAACTAACTTGTGTTAACACCCCTCAACAAAATGGGATTGCAGAAAGAAAGAATCATCATCTTCTTGAAGTAACTAGAGCTCTTATTTTTCAACTTGTGGTTTAACTAGTTCATTTGTGTGATTATTGATTATCTTTGACTTGAATTTTAAATTTCTGTTTTTATTTTTTTTGTTTTTATTTTTATTTTATTTTATTTTATTTTATTTTCTGTTTTTATTTTATCTTCTTATCTTTGAATCTTATATCTTTTTGTGCTAACCAATTTTTCTAGGGTTTTGCTTTCTTGTTTATGCAGGAAGCAATCCGAACTAGGAGCAAGAAAACTGCAGAACCTCTTCTTGAAGGTTTAGACGAGAGTAGACGGAGGAGAAGAATCCGTACATCTAGAGAACTTTTTCCTTCTCCGGAAACTCTGTTTCAACCATCACCACAAGGTTCTGACCATAGCACTGAGAATATGGAGAATAATAATGCTAGAAGAACTCTTGCAGATTACACTAATATAGCTGGACCTCAGCATTTCAATAGCATAGCAAGACCAAGAGTCAATGCAGCCAACATGGAGGTGAAACCAGCATTAATCCAACTGGTGAAGAGTAATCAATTTAATGGGTTGTCTCACGAAATCCCATATGAGCACCTCACAACTTTTAATGAGATCTGCAACACGGTGAAAATAAATGGGTTGCCGGACGAAGCAATCAAACTTAGCTTGTTTCCATTCTCATTAGGAGGCAACGCTAAACTTTGGTTAAATTCTTTTCCAGAAGGAAGCTTTACAGAGTGGGAAGATTTACAGAGTGGGAAGCAGTGGTGAGAAAGTTCCTAAACAAATACTTTCCACAATCAAAGGTAAATAAAGGAAAGCAAGAGATTTCATCATTCAGGCAAGGCATGGAGGAATCACTGGGTCATGCATGGGACAGATATAAAAGCTTATTACGAAAGACTCCCACGCATGGATTTGAAGAAGTGGAAGTAGTTCTAATCTTCCTTGGAGGTCTTGGTTCACAAACCAAGATGATGCTTGACGCCTTAGAAGGAGGAAATATCAAATGGAAAACTCCAGAGGAAGCTACAGAAGTCATTGAAAATATGGCTACTAGTGACAATGAGCTAAACAATGAAAGAGGAGCTCCTATTCAACAAAAAGGAGTTCTACAGCTACAAACAAATGATGCCTTGCTAGCACAGAATAAGATATTAACTCAACAACTACAAACTCTTACAAAAACACTTGCATAATTTCCAAAAGAGTTAAAGACTGTTGCACAGGTTCAATCACAGTTGTGTGAATTATGTGGGGGTGACCATATCAATGGTCAATGTGCCTTTCCAACAGAAGCCTTAGAGGATGCTAACTTCATGGCCAATCAATATCGTCAGGGGAATTTCAATCGAGGGTGGAAACCACACCCAAGCATTGGTCAAGGACAAATTGGGCAAGCTGGGCAATTTAACAAGCAACAACAACAACCAACCTTATGGCAACAGATTTCTATACTTAATGAAAGGTCAATAAGGATGGAAGAAACTCTTCATCAGTTCATACAGAAAACTGAATCTACTCAAAAGAGCACTGAAGCTGCTATCAAGAATTTGGAGATTCATATGGGTCAGATTACTAAGCAGTTGGAAGAGAGGCCAGATAAAAATTTTAGGGCTAATACTAAGGTTAACCCCAGGGAAGAATGTAAAGTGTTGGAGAGTACAAATGATGAGACAGTTGAGTTAGAAAAAGGAGAGACAGAAAAAGAAGAGAGAGAAAAGAGAGAAAAAGAAAAAGAAGAGAGAAAAGAGAAAGGAGAAAGAAGAGAGATAAAGAGTAAAGATATTTTTCCTTTTCCAATAAATCAAGAGAAACAATTTGATTTTACAGAATTATTCAAGATGGTGGACAATGATGCACCTTGGAAGGAGATATTAGAACAAATTGCATTTTATACTAAATCTGAGGAAGAAGTCTCTACAAAGAAAAGACGTAGAGATGATGATACAAAGAAGTATAAAGCTGTTAAAAAGGAGTCATTCCCTCCAAAAGCAAAAGATCCAGGAGGCTTTTCCATTCCTTGTACCATAGGGAAGAAAAGGATTAAAAAAGCTTTACTTGATTTAGGATAAAGTGTTAACTTGATACCTTATTCTTTACTGGAGCAGATCGGTGATGTGGATGTGAAGCCTACAAAGGTTAACTTAGTAATGGCAGATGGATCTTCAAAGGAAACCTATGGAATAGCAGAGGATATTATAGTTTGTGTAGGCAAACTCCAGTTCTTGGTAGACTTTGTGGTAATGGAGATGGAGACTGAAAAGATACCCATTATTCTTGGAAGACCGTTTATGAAATCGACCAAAGCCATCATTGATGTGAACGAGGGTATAGTGGTGCTCCAAGACCGAGAGGAAAGAGTTGTTGTAGATGTCTTCAAAGAAGAGAGGCAGATGCAGGAGGAAGAAGCTAGTCATAAAGCTGCATATCAAGATGCACTCATGACTAGTCCTGAAGATGAAAAGCCCAAGGTTAAAGGTAAACATTGTTTGTTGTTTCAGGTACAGGAAGGAGAAAAGATTGGAAGAGGAACAAAAGTTCCTGATGATTGGATGAAAGAACGATTCCAACTTGGTACACCTGTGAGATTCAAAAACAAGTTGTGGGTTGTGAAAGGCTACAAAGAAAAGGAGATGATAGAGATAGAGTCTCCATATTCTAGAAGAGTCAAAATAGTACACCGGAAGCAGTTGAGGAGTTGGTAGGATAAGGACATCAACCATGAAGAAGGAACTTGAACTTTATTGGGTCAAGCTAGTGACGTTAAAAGAGCGCTTGCTGGAAGGCAACCCAGTGATTTAAGAACTTTTAATTTTTGGTTTGGTGATATAATTTTGAACTTTTGGGTATTTTTGTTTTTGTTATAAGTTTGTTACAAGGTTTACATCTACTGATGGATGTTAGGCGGAAGAGTATCTACTGAAGGATACTATGTTTGTATACACTTACTGATGGGTGTTGGTAAGAAAGATTTGCATCTACTGAAGGGTGCTGGAGGATTTTGGGTCAGGCTCGTGACGTTAAACAAGTGCTACCTGGGAGGCAACCCAGTTGATTGATTTTATATGTATTGTTTGTTTTGATTCTGCTTTAGTTGCATGATAGGGATTGAATGTTTGAGTGATCTGAGAACTTAATTGAAAGGAGCAAGTCAGGGGCATGAATAGAAGGCACCTAGGGTAAGCTAGGAAGAAGAAAAGCACAACATGAAAGTGTCGTTGAGCGGCAAATTGCTGCTGAGCGGTGGTATCGTAAAAGGGGCTTAGGTTGCCCTTAGCGGAACCCGAGCCCATTAAGGTATTTTTATACTCTAAGTCACGCTTTGGCCTTTATTTTCAGATTATTCTCTGCACACACACTCCAAAACACTTTTCCAAAGGTTCTCTACATTTTTCCTTTCATTCCTCATTAGAAAATCTCCCTTCCACTCACTTTCTCACTAGTTTTCCATCTATGTTTGGGGTTGGGAGAGAGCATCATTGATGGGGCTGAGTTTTCCAAAACATTAGAGCAGGATTTGTTTTATCAATCACTTTTGTTTTTAGAATAGGGTTTGATGTACTCAATTGGAAACTTTGTCTGTTATGATGGTTTGCTTATGATTGTGATTGTTTGATAAGTAATGCTTGATGATGTTTTGAGATTGATTGATAATTGAGATGTGCACATTACATGTTTATACAAGTGGTTCACAAGCTTTGTGAACAAATGCATGATGTTGTGATTGTGATATTAAGTAGGATGTGTATGTCAAATGTGAATGAGCTTATATGTGAGGTTTTGAGCTCCAGAGTTTGTGTGGATGAATGTTATTACTTTGGAAGCATGAATAACTTTGCCCAGGTTTTCTATGATTGAATCAATTGCTTGTTTTGCATCATATGATCAAGGTCATTTGTTGGTAACCCTTTTATTAGCCAAATTCAT